>QGSO01000193.1:2069157-2523702 GCA_011037825.1 Carya cathayensis | reverse complement strand
AAAAAAAAAAAAAAAAAAAAAGAGAGAGAAGAAAATCTTTAATAGTGTCTTGCCATTTTGAAATTGCATAAAATAGAAATTACTGCTATACAATTTGTTATTCCTCTCAATAAATTATATTGGCTTTTGGTCACATATAAGCTTATACTTGAAGACAATAAATACATTATCTTAAAAGTTGAAAGATATGAGACAATTAGCAATCTCAAATCAATGATATGCGAGAAGGTGGGTGTTTCGGAGCTCTTTTTTGCTGGTAATCAGATCAAGAATGACGGGAGGCTAGTTGATTATGGTATTCCGCAAGGCTCCACTCTCCACCTTGTTCTCCAGAATCCAGTTGCAATGAGAATATATGTTAGAACACCATCAGCTCAGAAAATCATTGCAGTTGATTTAACGACTTGTGATACTATCCAAAACATCAAATCAATCATTCAAGCGAAGGAGGGGATTCAACCAGATCAGTACACTCTTATCCACAATGGAAAAGCACTTGAGGATGACAGTATCCTATCTGCACTCAATATTCCAAATGAGTCAACCATTCATTTGATTTTTAATCCAAAAGATGTCATACCAATTTTTGTGAGAACAGTGACTGGAGAGATTTTGAAACTCGAAGTTAAAGCTTTGCATACGGTTCATGATGTCAAGGCAATAATTGAGAGCATGACAGGTGTCCTGGTGAATGATTTAGATCTGATCTATGCAGGAAAGTGAGTCGAGGATTGCAAGACCTTGGCTTCTTATGACATCAAAGAGGAAGCCACCCTAGAGATGTTTCCTGCCATGATGCAGATATTTGTTAAGATATGGAGTGGGAAGACCATTACTCTTGATGTACAAAAAGGTAATACGATCGCAGATGTCAAGAACAAGATTTTTCACAAACTAAGGATTTCAGCTGATCGCCTGAGCAATGTGTACGTTGTATTCGCCGGAAAAAGGCTTAACGAGGGCTGAGATTTAGCAAGTTATGGTGTCCAGATGCATTCCACTCTCCACATGTTCTGTTCGCCTTCATCAAGACTCTGTCAGATGCTGTTAGCTGACATCGGGAACCCAATACAAAAATCTACTACCATTCGCATTTTGAAGAAAATGATCGAGGAGAAAATGAAAGCTCCAGTGGAGGAAATTTTCTTTCAGGGAAAACCTTTGTGGGACAATCGTTCACTCGCATATTACAGTATTAACAGTGATGCATCGGTAGAGGTTATTTTTGAAGGATTGTAGACCTGAAACGAAATCGAAATGTATCTGGAAAACATGAATAGACATGCAGTGGATTGTTTTTTAATATAGCTTGTAATTCTGCAGATATAGACTTTGTGACAAAAATGGAGTTGTGAAATAGACTGAATTCACATGGTTTGAAAGGCATTTTAAAGTTGGCCCAAATAGATCATGATACTGCAGGGTCATAAAAGTAAAACATGGAGTTACTACATGGATAATTTAGAAGATGGTCTCCTGTAATTGGTAATTGAATCTTAGATCTGTGTCCTCCTATGTGGTTTGGTTTGGAAGTATAATTATCGTCACCTTACTACCTTATTTGTTTGGCATCGAATAAGGCATGTATATTTCCCCTGCTTAGAAACTAATTTTTTCATTTTCTCGAGTCATCTTTTTGTTTTTCTCTATAATATGTTTCTTACGAATTATTCAAAGCTGATATCAACATGCCAATTACAAAAGAAAAAAAAACAGCAGTTTTTCATGTGCTTCCCTTTTATATTGGTCAACGTTTCAGAAAGTTTCTGGAATTCGAGTAACGTTTTTATTACAGCTCTAAAAAGTATCTCCAGGTGGAAAGGCTCCTCAGTCTTTTGAGCCTCTGCAGTGTCTGATATCATTCGTATAAGTATGGACATCAGCTCGATCTTCTTTGATTTCCCGCCGCATGCAGCTTGAGTGGAACTTCTGAATTTGTAGATATGGATATACTACCATTCGCATTTTGAAGAGGCATCCATGGACTTTGAATGTTGTTGGATTTATCGTTTTGGACATTCCATTCCATAATGCTTCTTCCTATTTCCTGGATGAGAAAGCCATGAATATTTTGACTGCCGATCCATCATTAACCCTTAAAACTCTAGCTACTAGCGTGAGAAGGAAACCAAATATCCAAAGAAGAATATAATGACAAATAAGATCATTTGAGTCACATCTTCAACTAGAAGATCGGGTTAAAACCTCTAACTTACACAAATCACACGTTCCCTCTTGATTTCCCATCAAATCCTTTACTCTTCCAAAGTCAATGTTCTTCAGTCTTACACATATCTAAATCCGGATCCCATGTCTGTGAAGAAGAAGTATTTGAGGAAGAAGTAGTAGGGGAGGAAGAACAGGAAGAGAGAGTGTTAGGTGAAGTGGACAAAGAAATCATAGAGGAGAAAGTCTGTATGGTTGAACAGTGTAGTCCTGTACACAGTTGAGCAGACGCCAAATCTGCATAGCAGAAGTCCAAGGGTGAAAGACTTATCTAAAGGAAAGATTAGAGGATGGGTGTGTAGGCTCAAAGTCAATAAGCGAACCAGAAGATGGTAAGGATTCAATCTCTTCTAGACGATTGAGAATCCAAAATATATTCACACTTTGTGGTAATCACAGGGAGCTGTCTCAATACATCAGCACCCCAGTACCTGCTAAAAATAGATTTGGGAACCATTGATCCCCAAACATCTCCAGTGATGAGACTTGGGTATATTATAGTGAACAATTTCAGTAAGGAAAATTTGGAGGCCCCTGAACATGGAGCAACAAGTCCAGCATTAACTGTGGAGCCATTTGAATCAATCAAAGAAGTGAATGAGCAGAAACTGACAGAATCACAACTGAACAAGAATCCAGTATATAATGAGATGGTTTTGGCTTCAAAGGAGAACTACAACCCCTCATATGTGGTAATGATGAACAGAAATACATGTACGTGAAATGGGAGGCTTCCAAGGAAAATCCTGGCATTTTCATTACCACCTTGCTGACCTGAGGAAGTTGATTGAAATCTATCTTGGTGCAGACAATCAAGCATTCACTTTTCTTCTGCTTGTGGTATGTTAAATTTAGCTCAGCTTATTATTAGAGCAATTCGTTTTTCTTAAAATCATTTTAAATTGGATTACTCACAGGATGTAGTTACACTAGTGTCTCTGCGGGTTTTGGTCTTCAATTCTGCTACAGTCAGTCAAGTTGGTGCGCACCTTCTTTCATGCGGAATGATTTTGCAATGTTACTATAATGTTTTAGATGAGTACACAGGACCCCACTGCAGCTCCCGTTCCAAGAGAGAAGGAAGGATTGATACAGGCCATCGCGTGTTTTTCTCTTAAAACAATTGACAAAGCATTGCCTTTTCTTATCTTGGCAACAAAGCATATGCTTTTTGATCAACACAATCCCACAAAGCACCGTCTCTCGGATGACCGAAAAAAAAAGAGTCATATGGTGGACTTGTAATGATTTTTTAAAAGAAGATTCTATGAAATTAATTTTCTCTTATATTATTCAAGTATTGGGCATTACTTTTAAAAATAGTAAAATTTATCATTTTTATATGAATTCTCTATTTATTAGTTTTTTATTAAAAAAAAAAAAGAAGAAGAAGAAGAAGAAGAAGTAGGGGACGTTTACATATACAGAAAATTTAAAGGGTAATTAATATAACATATATATATATATGTATATTTTGTTAGCTCTTTGAGGTGCATATTTTAGGATTTGCTTTTGAAATCCAGTTGTTTCTCACTCGAGTTCTCAGCGATGCTTTTCAACGGCGCAGTTTACGAAGAGGGTGAATTATATGGCTTTTGGATTATTCTTGTTATTATTTTAAAATATTGAAAGTTGTAAGAAGGACAGTTTAGATAGAGGAGTATTTTCAGTATATTTTATTCTTATTTTTACATAATTTTTTATTATTTTATACTATTATTCATATTATTTAATATTTTATTATGTTTTTTTTTAATTATTATGTAAAAAATATCTGAATTCACTCTAATATTCGAACGCAATTTAAAAATTTAGTATGTTGTACGTCCACAATCAAGAATCCTCGCTGATCAGTCAAACGTTTTAATTTTTTAAACTTTTTAGAAATTTTTAAAAAATTAAAAAATACTTATTTTTTTAAAAATTATTACTTAACCATTAAGTAAAAGGAAATAAAAAGGGCGTGCCACTACCGCACGTGAATCAGAATAAGCAAGCTTGTACAACTCCATCATCATAGGATACAAGCTCTAGGTTTTTTCATCGGAACGTCTTGCACTTCTGCTTTACGTAGAATTATTCTCTATGGAATCTCCGACAAATGGCAGTGGCTGTTTTCCGTCGAGCTCTGTGGACTCCTCCGAAGAAGAGGTTCCCTCTTTTTCTTCTCCAATTCTTCATTTCGTTTACCTTGTGTATCTTTCAGTTAGATTTGTTGATTCTTATTTTTCTTACTTCTCTGTGTCTTTCTGTTAGAATCTAAGTTTTTTAGATTCTTGAGCTGCATGGATTGTTGAGAGTGGGGGGAATGGTTTTGTTGGTTTTTTTATCTACTAAAAATGCGTCTAATGTGCTGAAATGAAAAAAGGGCCCTTTTTTTTGGTTACTTTTGTTTTCAGGTGTTTTGTTTTGCTAGAAAACATAGAAAAGAGAAGAAACTGTGTGGTTGAATGTAGATGTTTTGAAAATCAATAGATAGTAGAGTTGAAGAGTCTGCTTGGGAACGGAAATTTTAATTTTAATTTATTTGGTAGAGATTTTCAGTTGTGTTTTCCATTGTATCATTAGTAGTCATTGTCCTGCGAAACCCAGATGAAGTGTATTTTGTATAAAAGTGGCTTATATTTGAGTTCCCAAACCATGTTAGCCAATGCGTTTTATTTTGAAACAGAGTATTTCAAAGATTTATCAATCAAATTCTAGTATTTTGGCCTTCTGTTTATACGGGCTAGCCAGGAACATTTCATATTTTCTAAAAGGCTACGTGTATGATATTACTCGGCTATTGCAAAGCAAAGGCAAAATCTGTCTGATGGAAGAGTATGCTTTATGCTCTCGGAGCGAAAGATATATAGACCTCGAATTTCTCCCGTCTGTGTGCCACATGATGTGTGGAGGTTCATGGAACTGAGTGGCAGATAGTTAAATCATCCCTGCTACCTGCTTTATTTTTAGGTTATAAAGATCATGAAGTGTGTACATAGGGGAAAACCAGTTTGAGGTTAGGTTTAATATTTAGTTGACATTTTAAGAGCATGGTTAACGTCAGGTGACATGCTATATGGTATGAACGGATTTAAGGCAGTAAATAGACGCATAACCTACTTCCACTTGAATGTATTTGGTGTTTGTTTTCTTTTTACATAAAATTCTGCTTGGATTTCTGTGTGATGTTATATTTTCACTTGAAGTCTCTCTATGAGCCAAATTATAATGTTGTGTTGTGTCTTGTAACACATGACATAAAGCTGAAGCTAAGTTTGGCTCCCTGTTTGTCAGATACCTATTACAGAGTTGTTTTGTGTTCCTGTTGAGCTCCGATCAACCTTCTATTCTCGTTGTCGTTCCCCCCCCCCCCCCCTCAAAAAAAAAAAAAAAAAAACGGAGGAAGAAAATCCTCAATAGCGTCTTTCCATTTTGAAGTTGCATAAAAAAGAAATAACTGCTATACAAATTTTGAGTGCTCTCAATAAATTATATTGGCTTTTGGTCACAGATAAGCTTATTCTTGAAGACAATAAATACAATATCTTTAAAAGTTAAAAGATATGAGACAATTAGCAATCTCAAATCAATGATACGCGAGAAGGCAGGCATTTCAGAGAATGTCCAGGAGCTCTTTTTCGTTGGTAATCAACTCAAGAATGACCGGAGGCTAGTTGATTATGGTATCCCGCAAGGCTCCACTCTCCACCTTGTTCTCCAGAATCTAGTTGCAATGAGAATATATGTTAAAATGCCATCAGCTCAGAAAATCATTGCAGTTGATTTAAGGACTTATGATACTATCCAAAACATCAAATCAATCATTCAAGCAAAGGAGGGGATTCCACCAGATCGGTACACTCTCATCCACAATGGAAAAGTACTTGAGGATGACAGGATCCTAGCTGCACTCAATATTCCAAATGAGTCAACCATTCATTTGATTTTTAATCCGAAAGATGTCATACCAATTTTTGTGAGAACAGTGACTGGAGAGATTTTGAAACTCGAAGTTAAAGTTTTGCATACAGTCCATGATGTCAAGGCAATAATTGAGAGCATGACAGGTGTCCTGGGGAATGATTTGGATCTGATCTATGCAGGAAAGCGAGTCGAGGATTCCAAGACATTGGCTTCTTATGACATTAAAGAAGAAGCCACCCTAGAGATGTTTCCTGCCATGATGCAGATATTTGTCAAGACATGGACTGGGAAGACCATTACTCTTGATGTACAAAAAGGTAATACGATCTCAGATGTCAAGGACAAGATTTTTCACAAACTGAAGATTTTAGCTGATCACCTGAGCCATGTGAGCATTATATTCGCTGGAAAAAGGCTTGATGAGGGCCAAGATTTAGCAAGTTATGGTGTCCTGATGCATTCCACTCTCCACATGGTCTTTTCGCCTTCAGCAAGAATCAGTCAGATGAAATTAGCTGACATCGGGAACCCAATACAAAACTTTACTACCATTCGCATTTTGAAGAGTATGATTGAGAAGAAGATGAAAGCTTCAGTGAAGGAAATTTACTTTCAGGGAACAGCTTTGCGGGACGATCGTTCACTCGCATATTACAGGATTAACAGTGATGCATCGGTAAAGGTTATTTTTTGAAGGATGTTAGACGTGTAGTGAAATCTAAATGTGTCTGGAAAACATGAGAATAGACATGCAGTGGATTGTCTTTTAATATAGCGTGTAATTCTGCAGATATAAAATATGTGACAAAAATGGAGTTGTGAAATAGATGGAATTCATGGTTTGAAAGGCATTTTAAAGTTGGCCCAAATAGATCAGGATACAGCAGGGTCATAAAAGTAAAACATGGAGTTACCACATGGATTATTTAGAAAATTGTCTCCTTTAATTGGTAATTGAATCTTAGGGCTGTGTCCTCCTATGTGCTTTGGTTTGAAAGTATAATTTTCCTCACCTTACTACCTTATTTGTTTAGCATCGAATGAGGCATGTCTATTTCCCCAACTTAGAAACTATTTTTTATTTCGCGAGTCATCTTTATTGTTTTTGTCTATAATATGTGCCTTACGAATTATTCAGAGCTGATATCAACATTCTAATTACAAAAAAAGAAAAAGAAAAAAAACAGTTTTTCATGTGCTTCCCTTTTATATGGGTCAACGTTTCAGAAAGTTTCTGGAATTTGTGTAACGTTTTTATTACAGCTCTAAAAGTATCTCCGGGGGGAAAAGCTCCTCAGTCTTTTTGAGCCTGCAGTGTCTGATATCATTCGTATAGGTATGGACAACAGCTCTCTCTTCTGTGTTCCCACCGCATGCAGATTGAGAGGAACTTCTGAATTTGTAGGATATGGGTATACTTAGAGGCATCCATAGAATTTGAATGTTGTTGGATTTATCTTTTTGGACATTCCATTCCATAATGCTTCATCCTATGTCCTGGATGAGAAAGCCATGAATCTTTCGACTACCGATCCATCATTAACCCTTAAAACTCTAGCTACTAGCGTGAGAAGGAAACCAAAAATCCAAAGAAGAAAATAATGACAAATAACATTTGAGTCACATCTTCAACTAGAAGATCAGGTTAAAACCTCTAACTTACACAAATCACACGTTCCCTCTTGAGTTCTCATCAAACCCTCTACTCTTCCTGCTCTTCCAAAATCTAATTTAGGCATTTCTGAATGTTCCTCAGTCTTACACAGATCCAGATCCGGATCCCATATCTATGAAATGGATGTCAGGTGAAGCAATATGATCTTTTGGCTTCTGTGACTTTGACGAACCACCACCAGATGACCCCTTTGACTTCCTTCGACGAGATTGTTTGGGGCCAGTAGGCAGATCTGGTATTGTTGAGTTATTTCCAAGTTTCATATTTCGGCCCCGTCTTGTGTGTCTTAAACTGCTCGATGAATCTTGGCTTGGGGAATCCGATGACACATCTGTCGAGTGGTGGCGCCTGGAGTGCTTTGGTGCATCATTGCTCCATTGAGTTCCATTAGCAGATGAGCCAATTCCGACTGATTTAGCATGTCGTAGCATGGATTCTTCAATTCCAACACCAGCTTTTTTTATATCTATCAATAGTGGCAATAATACAACACTTGAGTGTTGTTACAGAAGTTGTAATAGATGATTAATCATCCTAACTAATACCAGCTCTAGATGTGTCATAGACATGATTTTAGAAGAATCAAACCTTTGGACGACAATTTATCTTCTCCAAAAGCGTCCAAAGACCTAGATGAAACTTCCCTTGAAGACTCAAACTCTCTCATCTGCACAAATCATATCATCACAAACATAGTTACCTAAACAATGCTCATAAATATGGTAGCTTGACACCTAATCTTGGGCTTGGCAACATTGATGTATTGCTTTTACTTAATAAAAAGAAATTGAGGTAGAGAATTCAGAAAATGAATGGGAGGTACCCAGCTCGGCGTATTGGCAGAGGGGCCGTCCCATCCAATGTGCGCAACATGCTTTACATCAGTGGGATAGCCAATTTGCATGTCCTGCTCTTTCTCATCTGCAAAATTGGCACTTTTGTCACCTCAAATCTCTTAAACCCAGATTGACGAAATTACTCACTCATTGTTGCTGGATAAATGGAAGTGTACAAGACAATTACAATGGAAATAGAGCTTTGTATTTACACACATTTTTCTTTGCAACTGGATGAAACATGGATGTGCCAACAAAAAATATAGCATTCAAAAGAGAATGCTAGTTTTGCGAAGAGCATGTAAAGGATATAGAAAAATTGAAGAGTTCTTAGTTTTGAAAGCATAATAATCAAGACCAGAAATTAATTATAGACCAAGTAATTTTAAACTTTTGGCAAAATAATGTAATCCATGAAAGGAAGCCTTGATTACCAAATATTTGTGAAATATATCTTAGGCCTTTCAAAAGACCCTTCACCTTCATCGCCATTTGGGCTGAAGTACTTGGCTATATGCACCAGAAGAAACCTTACCCTGCGAAAGAGCATGTGTGCGTTAATTTGGGCACCTCCTGATAAATGAGAAAGAAGCTTTCGATTGGGATTATTTTTTCTTTTAGAAATGGGAAATGCTGGTGGGGTTTTGCATTTTTGAATCTTCCAAAACTCTCTCAAAAATGTATAAATTAAAATTTAGCAATACGGAAGAAACAGAAAAGGTTTTGTGGGGAAAGCATGCCTCGAGATAAAAAATGGAGATATGTACAAAAATTGCTAAATGTTGCATGCATGGGAAGATGGGATGCTGAAATTAGATCACATCTTCCGACCATACCGCCGGAGAATTTGATGACAAAAACCTCATTTCATCGGTATTAGTAAGAAAATCAAGAAAATATGTACTGAAAATCATTCTCTAGCGATATTGAATCAAGAAGAAAAGAAGAGAAAAGGAGGGGGGGACGCTTATGAGGTTGAATTTGTTCGACGACGCGGTGTCGGTTCGGATTGTGACAGGTGAAATAAAAACCAGTAGCTTTAGCGGATTTTCAGGTACTAGAGCTAAGAAAATTAGAGAAAGAAAGAAGAAAAAACCATGGCCATAGGCTAAATATGGACGGATCTCTTAACGGTCATTCAGGGAGCGCGAGAAAAACGGTTGGAAGAAGGTAACATATGGCAATTGTGGAACAATTTTTTATTTTTTATTTTCTTTTATTTTGTTATTTTTTTTAAGGCCTATATCAAGCATTTTGACTCGAGAGATATTTAAAATTTTGTGTAATAAAATTAAGAAAAAACTTGTTTGAGATTTAATTAAGTAGCATGAGCGATATTTACCAAAGATCAAAGCTCCTTGCAAATTTAAACACAGATTAATAAATAAAAAATTCTATATACAGTCACTTTTGTGTACTCTTTACGCACTCTACTAATATGATTGGTTGCGTCACTTTTGCGAACTCATATAATAGAATTCTGCTACATACAGTCATTTTTTCGTACTTCTTATTCACTTTACTAATGTGATTGGCCAAAACAATTACTTTATATTAAAAATGTGACGCAACCATGAGTAGAGTATGCAAGAAGTACGTAAAAATGACTGTACATAGAATTTTTATTTTTTTAATATAGAATAAATACTTTTGCCAATCATATTAATGGAGTACGCAAAAAATACATAAAAATAAATGTATGTAACATAACTTATTAAAATATGAGAATCCAAGAAAAGTATTGGATCTTACATGCCGGTGACTCCGTGAGTTAATATGAAACAAGTGTAATTAAATTTCCGAATACATGGCAGAAGTTTAGGTATTTAGAGATAGTTTAAAGTGATAATGATAACTAGTTTAGGAGTATTAAATGCCTTTCATATATGATTGAAACATTGAGAGAAAAATTTGCTCTCGTGTGGATTTTTCTTATATGAATTTCAAGAAAAAATAATTATAAACGAAAGTGTTTTAGTTGTTATCAAATACAACTTATTTTTTTATGTTTGAAAGAACATACAACTTATTATAGACCAATTTACAGTCATCAAAATTAAAACAATCATATATTTTCAACATTACTTCAATTGTGTGTTAAGTAATAATTATATAACATAAGGCTAGGAAGACTTTCACACATATTTCCCCAATTCCTAGATAGGTTTAGGTGACCGTTTTTACGAAGAGTAATTCTACGGATCCGCAACTGTAGCAGTTGCACACACTGCACACTATACGTGTCGTGTTTTTGTGTTTTTTTTTTTAATTATTGAAAATGTGCATTTTTTGAAAAGTGAGGTCGGTGTACTTTTGCCTACATTTCAAATTCCTCCCGCGAAACCCTCCTCCCTCGCCTGCGCATCCTTCCTCCGCCCAACGCCACCAATGACACCGTCTCTTTGCCCAGCAAGACCGAGTGAGTCTACTTGGTCTTCACAGAACCCCTCCTCCCTCGTCAAGCAACCTCCCTCACGAAGAACCTGCAATGTGGTCCCTCTATTCAGCAGAAGAACCCCTCCTCCCTCGTCAAGCAACCTGCCTCCCGTTTGAGCTCTAACCAACGCCACCCCGGAACGTGGTCCCTCTGTTCAGCACCACCCCACACAGCTCATCCATCAGCCCAGCGCCGCCCCTCCCCAGGAGGTAATTTAACATAAACAAATCAAACTTTTTGTCTCTGCCACTGCTCATACGAAGGCAGCATTTTTTTTTATGAGGGATGAACTTCCATATGGTTGGATTTATCGTGTACTGAGAGAGGTGAGTTTTGAGTTTTGTGAAATGGATATTGCGGATTAGGGCATGGATAAAAAACAATGTTGCATAACTTTTGATCTCTGGTTTCGGGCTCTGTTTCCATAAAGTGGATTCATACGTTGATTTTGCAACTTCTTTTTTATCTGTATTGAGAATCACATGCCATAGAAATCTTTTGGTTTTTTTTTTCTACGAATGATAACTATGTTTTGGTTCTTTTGGTTTTCCACACCCATGCCGTGGCTGGGTTGCTGGGCTGAATCCTCTCGGGGATCTTTGAAGAGCCCCAGCTATGCAAGCTTTTTCTGCCCATCATAAGCTCCAGGGGAGACATCTATGGAGGATCCTCTCTTTCCTTGCAGTTTTGCTGCGTCTTAAGGCATTAGTTGCCCTTCTCTCTTTCCCTCATCCTCTCCAACTTCTTCTCCATGCAACAGGTTTTGTTGTTGTCCAATGGATTTTAGATGTAGCATTGCAATTTTGGACATGGTGCCTTGGCCTATTAACTTTTTGTTTTTCCTTTGAGCACTTGGGAATCTCTGTCACTTTGTCACTTTACACTTAGAAAATATGTACATAGGATTTTATGCATTTCTTAAGACAATTTCTGTAGTTTGTGCATGTTTAATACTCTTTGCTTTTGTAAATTATTCAAATCGCAATGAGAGGAATCTAGATGAAGGTCTATCTATTGTGGGATGTCTAATTCTTTTCAAGGTGTTTGAGTCTTTTTCTCAAAGGCACTAGTTCTTTGATTCGACTTTGCAAGACAAACAACTTTGAAAGAATTCGGTAAGTTTCTATAACACCCCAATGGAAGGCCCAAACCACATGGCCTATACTCCAGAAGGACTAGTCAATAATACAATTGGAGCCACATTGGAACCTTATAAAGAGCATGAATTTTTCCTTCCCAAGCAATGTGGGATCCCATACACCACCTACCCATATCCTTATCATATGGGGTATTACAGTTTCCATCTAGTAAGTTTCCTCATCACCCATACTCAGTGTGTTCATCCCATTCATTGCAACTTTTTGACTTTGGAGGCAGATTCTTTGTTGTTCATAGAGCTTTTGCAAATTATAGAAAAAGCAAAAGGCCATTATCTCAAACTTAAAGAGAATAAAATGTCGATCAAATTAGGAAATAATTATTGTCAAACTTGATTCCTTTGATTTGCTTACGGGATTTTTGCCTACTGTAGACTGTAGTTAAAGAGCTACTTTGTGTATTATCCGGTCAAAATTACCTTTTTACTATGCTCTATGATATTTCATCAAAGATTTGATTAGCAAGTGAGAACCCAGTTTTAACCCATTTCACAGGAAGGATTTCATCAAGTTAAATCCTATGGATGCAAGAAATTAAACTATATCATTTGTTTTAAAAAAAACATATACCTCTTTTCCAGACTCTTTTCAGAGAATATAACATGTTTCGAATGCTATAAATAGACTCTTTTCCATACTCTTTGTGCTTGTGGTAAATCATGTTTTGAAGGGAAATTCCATCTTTATCTCAATTTCTTGTATTAATTTATAACCCATGAGTTGGTTATGAAATTATTCAAGAACTACTTCCATTCATGCAGAGTTCTAATTTTAGTGTTAACTTTGGCTCTTATATGCTAGTTGCCAATACTGAAGACATCCAGGATGTTGATACAGGTTTTTTTTTATTTAAACTATGATTAATGCCCCAAATTTGTGCTGCCTTTCACAAGCAAACATTTCAAGAATGTCCATGGTTGTATGTTTAAAAATTGAAAAATATGTGTAATATTTTCTCTAGCTTTAACCCAAAGGCATCTTCTCTGAATACATTTTGCAAATATTATATAAAAAATGATGGCTTTTCCTAGTGTGCAGGTTGTGGCAAAACTACATGCTTAATTATATGTGTGTGTATATATATATATATTCATGTATATAGGTTGAGAAGCACCAGCTAGCCCATTGTTTACTCCTTTGCTCTGAATACAGTCAAAGACTATGATGGTTTTTTGGCCTGCCAATACATTTTCATACAGAATTTTATTTTTGTTTTCCTTAGTAATGTGCTTATGGGTGCTCTTTGATAATTGCAGTTTATTAAGAAAATTAACATTGGTACCATCTTAATTTGCTCTTAATGGAGGTTGGGGGCTAGATTTGGTGGTGTTTATTGCCGTATGAATTGAGATATGCAGCAAGTTAGAAAGTGAAAATGATCTCTCTATTAATTTAATATAGAAGTTATTATTTTATATTCTCTTTTATTCTCAAGTTTGGATACCATCGTGGGGAAGAAGACTCTTTAATTCTTCAAAGAAATTTAGTAATTAAAATATTTAAATCTTCTATTATCCATATAAATCATAACCAAATACCGTGTTGCTGAATTTATGCCTTCAACTGTATTTGGAAACTTCAACTCAGTTCAAAGAAAGTGGAAGTTTCTCTTGCTGCCTAGGATGGATTGAGGAATGTGCTGTGGAGTGTCACTATGGTGCTGGAATGACAGAGGCTGCACTGAAGATATTACTCTTTTTGAAAAGATTTTGATTGGAGTTGAATGATAGTTCATTCATGTTATGTATTTAGAAGAAGCAAACTTGGTTTTTTTTGTTAATTCAATTCTGCCATTTCCTCAAACGTGGAACCGGACCAGATATAGGTACAAATGTTGCCATTGATGGCAGGACGCATGAATGGGTTTTTTTTAACCGGACCAGTATGTTCGTTTGCAAACTTTTTCATTGATGGAATTCAATTCCATTCTGTCTGGAAATTGCTTCTCCTATCCTTCTACTTATTGTATACATGAAATAAACACCATTTTATTACTAACTCCCATAAATGAAAAAATATCTTAGGCAAAAACCATAATATTTAGTTGGCATTGCACGATCAAAATGTTGGCACTTCCAATTAGAAAAGCTATAATTTTTTTTTATTGAAATTGATCTTGATGATATTATTTTCTTTTAATAAATAATCTGGACCCACATATCCCATCATAAAGTGTTGCAAAAATCAAAAAATGGATTTATCACAAGTCATCTTGAGTAGTTATATACCAGGTTAAATTGTTCGTGGCCAAAACCTCATATTTGATGTCATATAGATACCTATAGGCCTAGCACCTCACAATTGTAACAACAAAACAAATCCCATTTTAACTAAAAATAAACCAATATCATTTAGACATCAACTATCCATGCACAGACAATTAAGCAGTTCAACAAAACTACTAGTAGTCCACCCGAGTGATGTACCAATCAGTTTATACATATAAAATGCAGTACGAAAACAACATCAAGTTCCATAACTCCTTACTGTTCTTCACTCACAAATACAATATTGTTTCTGACATCTAATAGGAAGCCAACCATAATGCTCAGCTATGCAAAAGGCAGCTTTTGAGTCCTGGAGTCGAATGGAAGCATGGTGAGAATTTGCCACCTGTTTCCCGGCATGACACCTCTGTTTAGCAATCACCCATCAGCTTTCATGTGATCTATATTTCTCTGCATCCACTTCGCATAGGTATAGTTAAATAAACCATAATATTGGTAATGGGAATGCAAGTGGTGGCAGAAAAAAAAAACATATTATAACACATGTAGATTCATGAAGTAAAGTTGCTAAATAAACTATCCAACAGACTAGTAGTGCCATGCATATGTTAAATTCTTGTATCTTAAGTTATTATCCTCAAGATTGAAACTGGTATAGGATTAATTTGCCAATCTTCATTAGTGTCAATGGAAGCTTCACATATCAATAATCTTTCACATAGCTTATGAACAACTTATTTGTCATGTACGAAGTATCACATAAGAACTAGACAGCTTTCATCAAAGGCAACTTTCCTGTAGCTAATGTACACAAAAATGGATGTGCCTTTGTGATAGGTACAAAGATTACAGCAGCAATTACAAGAAGAGATAGAACTACATGCTATCCTGGAAAAAGCTATTGAGAAGAATGCTTTGAAATTCTCAAGTTTGTCGTGTCTCCCTCATCAGGTTTGTTAGCTGTTATGTTTCTTTTGGATTTAGTAACGTATGCTTTGGGATGGAAGTGATCCCATTAGCAAATTTGAAGAAATTGTCCTGAAATTTAAAATTTTGAAGCAAATTTCACATGTCTAGTATTTTTTGGTTCAGGCTAAAAATGTATTATTATCTACCCTGTGGTGGTGAGATTGTCAATGAAGAATGTGAACGAAGAAATTATTATGGTCATCAACCAAGAACACATCAACCAATATTGAAAATGGCGAGATATGCATCACCCAGATGTAAATTCCATTATTTTACAAAACCAAATCCAGAACCAAATTCCAACACCCTGAACCAAACCCTAGTTAATTTACAGCTAATATACCTAAACCCTAGAGATAAAAACAGAGGAGGAAACACACAAAAGTCCATAAATGTATTCCTAAACCCTAGCATCACAGAGAAACAAGGAGTAAGAAGGGGTCGATTTGAAGAAGATTACCTCTCCCGCAGATTTCTGGACGCGGTGGTTTCGTAGTGTTTGGACTCACAACGTCGGCGAGACTGAGATGAAGGCTCGCGGGATTGAGATGTGGGAAATCACAATGTAAGTGGCTGAAGGGAGGGGGAAATCACAGTGAGGGGAAATCAAGAAGAAGAAGGGGTCACGACAGGATTGAGGGTTTCGACGTGAAGAAGAAAAAAAAATTCACAGGGTTCGGGGGGAGAGAAGCTCGCGCTCTGGTGTCCCGAAATCAAATGGGTTAATTCTGATGGAGGGAACAAGCAGCTGGGGGCAACTGGGGGAGAATTTCGTCATTTACCTAGTGCCACGTATGGTGTGTTTTCGGGTGTTTCCAAACAGGGGCTGATGCCAATATTTATTCTTTTACGAAACGCTAAGCATTGATCTTTTACACAGATGTAAAAGTGCTGCTCTAGCACCTGAGCTAAATGTCTATTTGAAATTGCATTAAGGGCAATAAAAAATATTTAAATAGCCAAAGCTCTTTACCGATTAAATTAGATTGTTTAGTTATTACTTCTTCTTTTCTTTTCTTTTCTCAAGTGACTTCATTAACAAAGCAAGAGTTAATACAAGAACTTAACATATATTACAAGTCAAGTATTTGTTAGTCATTCTTCTTTCAAGTGTTCAGTGCATTTTGTTTGCTTTAAAACCCCACCAAAAACGCATTAGGGCTCTATCTATCTTATTGGTAGTTTTCTTAGGAAGCCAAATTGTGGACATTGTGTAAGAAGAAATTGCACTGGCCACTAATTTAATGAGAGTTGTTCTTCCAGTTTGTGAAAGGAGTTTCGATTTTCATCCAGCCAGTTTATTATAAATTTTCTCTAAAATTTCAATACAATGATGTTAGTAAAATATACAAAGTAAAGTGGCAGACCTAGGTATTTTATTTTAGAATGTGTGATCTTGAAGTTAAGGATTTCCTTTACTTCTCTTATTATCTTATGTTTGTTGTTCTTATTAAACTGGATGGAAGATTTTGCTGTGTTTATTATTTGACCAGACTAGGATTTGTATATTTCTAGACTTTGTAGGAAAGCCAATGTATTATGAGTTGTAGTTGTGCTAAAAAGAATTAGGTCATCTGCAAAAAATAGATGGGAGATATAGTGTCCATTTCTACTGATTTTTATCCCTCTGATGTTTCCATTATATTCTTGTTTGGTTATTAGTCTTGAAAAGACTTCACTTCCTAGTATGAAAATAAATAGAGAGAGAGGGTCTCCTTGCCTGATTCCTTTGTTTGGGTGTTTTAGACCATGTAGCTTTCCATTGATTACAACAAAGTATGAAGTTGTTGTGATACACTCTTTGATCTAGTTTATCCAAGTCTGATTAAAGCCAAAGCAGTTGAAAATGGTTAACAGAAACTTCCATTCTATAAAATCAAAGGCCTTTTCCATGTCTATCTTGACAACCATGAGACATTTTCTTCCTTTTTTGTATTTTAGAACATGAAACACCTCCTGAGCTAGAATTATGTTTTCTTGAATTACCTTCCCTAGAAGGAAGGTAGTTTGAAAAGGAGAGATGAATTTTTGCATAAATATTTAAGTCAGTTGGAGAGGATTTTAGGTATTACTTTATAACATGAATTAGAAAGGCTTATAGGTCTAAATTGATGAATGCTAGGAGAACCAATTTTTGGAATAAGAACAATGTGTGTATGGTTCATCTCCTATAACATGTGCCTTGATGTGAAAAAACTTTTAATAGCTTTATTGAGATCATCTTTCATAATATCCCAATACTGCTTATAAAAAAAAATCTGTGAATCTATTTGGATGAGGTGATTTAGAGGATGGGATCTATTTGATTGTGGAGAGAATTTTTTCTTTAGAAGGTAATTTATATAGGAATTGATTGTCTATTTTAGTTATCTTCTTAGGAAACATATTGTCTAGATCTTCTGGGACCAAAAGAGAGGATGTTTGAATTTTTTTTTTTTTTTTAAAGTGCTCCAAGAGCATTGATTGGATATTCAGTGGATTGGAGTCCCATTGGTTTGATGCATTTTTCAAACAATTGATCAATTAATCTCATTCCTCCTTCTCCTCATTGTGGAAGACATGGAAAAGTTTTGTATTCAAGTATGTGGTGGTTAGCCATTGAATTCTAGATTTCTTTCTCCACATAATTTCCTCTCTTTTCAATTGCTCATTAAGACATTCTCTAATAGAATCCTCTTGATGTGAGAGGTTATTAGAAGAGTCCTGTGATTATATTTAAGTTAACATATTGGACAGATTTTTTATGCATGTTTGAATGTGTCCAAAGTTATTAACATTCCAGATTTTGAGAACTTCTTCTACTTCTGAGTTTTTGATTGAGAATGAAGGAAGGGGATCCATTAAGATGTATATCCCAAGCCCTTTTTTTTTTTATTTTTTATTTTTTTATCACAGCGACACATGAGGGATCTCTTGCCCAAAATTTCTTGAATTTAAAAGTTTTGAAATTGTGATTTTTATCCTGAGTATACAATAGAAGTGGAGAGTGATCTAAGGTACGGATTGGTAAATGAAAAAATTTTGCATCTAAATGTATCATTGTCCACTGAGGGTTTGCTATAGCTCTGTCCAATCTTTCTTTTATATTACCAGATCCATACCTACTTGTTTGTCCATGTGAATTTGGGACCAAAATAATCAAGATTTGCAAATCCACTATCTTCCATGAATTTTTTTAGACCACTTGATGATGAAGAAGAGGCAAATAACCTTCCTTCATGTTTTTCAATTTGATTCAGTAGTGAATTAAAATCACCAACTCCTGTTATGGGCCTTGGATAAGTGAATGTTATTGGGTTCAAGAGATCCCAGAATTTCATTTTGTATGAATATTTTTTTTTTTTTTTTTTTGAGAAACATTTTGTATGAATATTGAGCAGGACAGTAAACCATCAAAAGTAACCATGGCATATATATAAGATCAGAGTACACAAGCATAGCTATTATATTGCTTGAGTATTTAGGTTACCGTTTGTATAAAACGCTAAGCATCGATCTTCTATTTGAAATTGCATTAAGGGCAGTAAAAATTATTTAAATAGCCTAAGCTCTTTACCGATGAAATTAGATTGTTTAGTTATTTCTTATTAAACTACTTTTTAATCTATATAAAAAAAAACTAAAAAGTACCTTTTAAGAAAATTATCTTAAACATGATTTTTCGAATAATGTGGAACATAGTTCCAATTTTAAAGAAGATTATTAAGTGGCAAAAATATCCATATAGCTTTCGGATAATTACATCCTTGTCTTGTGATCTTATAACAGGCACAATACTACCTAAAAGAACTTTTTAGGTCATTTATAAATCAAAAAGCACTTTCTTATATTGTTTCCAAATAAATGCAACTTGTTTGAAAGTTATTTAGATATATGATTACAAAACAATAAGTAACTTTTTAATTGTAAAGCTTATTACTTAAGCTCTACAGCTAAAAATCTTAAAGCTAAAAGTTATATTAGCCACCGCAATCCTAAATATGCACTACTTTTTCAATATAATAGGTACCCACAAAATACTATTATTTGTAACTTAACTCATCTCAACATCTCAACATCCAAAAGTAGAAGTAAATCTTCAAGTACATACTGAATTTCTAGAGAATCGTTAAAAGACAAATTAATGTTTAAAACAATACAAGATTCGAAGGAGTAATTTGCGTAATGGTTTGAAGTATCTTATTAGTTATCACTTGCCCCGCCTACCCCAATTTTAAAAAAAACTTGGAATTTATAAAGTCTTAAACTTTAGAACCCAAGACAAATTTTTTTGATAAGTAGAACCCAAGACAAATTATCCAATACTCAAAACTAAAAGAAAAGGATGGTAAACAAGACAGGGTAGCCTGAAGCAAGAGCCACTCATCCAGAGACATTTTCCTCATGAAGCCTTCAGATCGTCCAAGCCAACACTAGCCTGTGTCAAGAGAGGAACTTTCATAAGCCACTATAGCTATCTAAAACTCGTAGTAATCTTTTTTTGTGAAAAAATCATGGTAGTTAAAACTCAATGCCACCATTGATGCTCAAAACTCTGTCCCTCTCAAAACCCACTTACTTTCGGCCCCATTACTTTTGAGGGATAAACCCATCCCTCAAAATTCCCAATCTCACGGTTGCTTTCTTCCTTTATCCAGAAGAAGCTTGAACATCGTTTCAAAAGTTACTAAGGATATTATGACCTGCCTCATCACTAAGGATTTTTTTTCCTCTACTTTCTTCTCAAGTTTTTACAATCAGTCACAAAACCACAAATTTTGCAAACAAAATATGGCGAGACTCAAAGCAACAATTCCAATTTTGCAAGACATCTTACCAGAAACTTGTGATTCTCTTCAAGAAAAGGGGAAAAACTTGTGCAGAATTTCTCTATGTCAGCATAAATATCACCACTGCCCCCTAGCACCTCCATGAACTTCTTTCTATCTGGAGCAAGTTTCATTGCAACCTGCAAAGTATTTAATAAGTCCAAGCATCCGAATTAAATTACTCCTGTTAGCTAATATGTAATTCAAAATGTCTGAATTAAAGGTCAGACCAGACAAAGAAAAACGTCTGCAAAGGAAAATCAGAACTTATTGTAAGAATCCAAGTAAATTTTCCATTTCCATCAATAATTTAAGAATTATTGGGTTGAGGGGGGTGGGCATTGAAGACATTACAGTGAAACTTGTACTAGCAAGCCAGCCATGCCATTTCTTCAGGGTCTTTCCATAGGCATCTGTACAGGCCTGTGACATTGTCCAATCCTTGTGCTCAAGTAAGTTGTGAAACAAAGCCACCAAGAAATCCATTGCTCTGAAGATTTATTGTATTAACATCATAAGTACAAAGGAATCACATTTTCAAAGCAAATATATGATAAACATTCCTGATAACAACATTATTAAGCATTACAATTCTCATTTAAGCCAATACTCTTTGGTTAGAACAAGATTTCAATTTTATCACTAAGGAAAATTACGACTTGCTGTCAGATTCATAGAGCACATTGACAAAGCAGACATGCAAACACCACAAAGTGGGCAAGGACACACATTAAACAGAGAGAAAGAGAGTAATGTTGCAATGAATTTCCCTATTCTACTTCATACCTATAAAAAAATCCATATTCTGCTTCTTTTAATTTCCTCTATTTTATTTTCGATGCAATCCATGTGTTAGATTGAGTTTAGTGATATCTTTGAAGTCCTTTTCCGGAGATTGAATGCTATAATTTTCCAAATTATTTTTTTCTAACCCTATGACATACTACAGTTAGCATCATTTACCTTGTCAACCAAAGAAGTCCGTTGGTGCAACTGGATGATTCTTTTGCTGTTTTAGCTTCAACCTCTGCTCTCACCATGTTATACAAGTGGTTGAAGTCGGATGGATTTGAAGAATGTTTAGATTCCAATCTCTACAAGAAAAAATATCACAGGCGGAATGGGAACACATAAAAAATACTTTTAAGTATATATTTTAAAAAATTAAAAGAATATATATTTAGAAAATTGAAATTTAAAAAATCTATTTTTTCAATTTTTTGGGAAAATCATTTTTTTTAGTTTTTAAAATTTTTAAAGTAATTTTTGAGTTTTTAAGTTTTATCAAGGGTATTTATGTCAAGTTTTTATGCAGGGGGTACATTGCAATTTTTTGTTAGTTTGAAAGGTAATTGCCAAAATTGATAGTTTAAGGGGTGAATGCAAATTGAGTGGTAGTTTGAGGGGCATTGTGTATTTATCTCAAAATATACTATTCACCTCATATTGATGTACTTTGGAAGATCACTTCTATTTATACATGTTTAATAACATAACAGTGATATCCAACATTACACAAACAAATTTACTAGTTAAGCTAGAACTAGATAAGCAAAAGTAACCAATAAAAATATTTAGCTCACTAGCAGAAATAGAAGTACAGCTCACAATCTCCATCTTCACAGCTTCTTACAGTTTAATATCACAGACATGCATTGTATGACATATCATAAAGACATCTTCACAAGTAAGAGAAAATAATTTGTCTCAAACACAAACTAGTGAGCTTGACTGTGGAAAAATACACAATGAGGCATCTTACCGATATGTTTCCTCCAATATCAGATTTAACAAGGGTCATAGAAGCTCCAAACTTATCTGCCATAAGAAAGAATGAAATAATAAAGTAATTAATCAAGGAAACATGCCCAGATCTAGCACGCTGTAATATTGATATTTTACAACCAGACTTTATTACTATATCATGAAAAAACACCAATCACCATAACAAGTTCATATTCTAGAATAGTCACAATACCTAATTCAAATAGAGGATCGGTTTTGAAAGTTTGAAAACAGGGCTACAGTGGATTAGCAACATTTAAGACCAAGTATGCATTTGCCACACTATCCATGAGGACACTACCGCCGATGGATATAGTTTCATGATCCATCCATTACTGTATTCAAATAATGGAGGCAAGAGAATGCACCTATTATAGGCAGTATGTGCTTGCAGACTTCCAAGAAAGGAGTGGTTAGCATGTCCCCTTCCTCGAGCTTCACATGCTGTATTCCTTCCAATGCGGGAGTGAACGCTGTTCCCTCCATTTCTATGCTCTACTGCATATATCACCCGAAGTAAATAAATTAGTCTCAGATTTCAGAGTGAAAGAGGGAAAAAAATTATCAAGTGAGGTTAAAAGTGTTAAAATTCATCAACTCATTATTTTGAAAATAAAACTTAAGATGGGGGAAATTAACCAATCCCTATCAATACTAGCTGAATTATACCCGTTTATATACTGAGAAAAATTATACACATATTTTTCAATATCTCACAAAATGGAAATGAATCGATCCATGCGAACTGCGAGGTATATAATTCAAAGCTATAATCACAAGTGAAGTATCTCATTATGAAACACACATGTAATTGACAGGCATCAGGATATAAGATCTTCCCATATTTTTTATATCGTATAAATCTCAAACAGAGAGAGAGGAAAACAATTTGATCAGATCCACCAACAATCACAAGGATCAGAAAAGCAACAAATTTTGGAGAGGGGGGGGGGGATCCAAATGTAAATGGATATTGTGGATAAATTCGTGCGATTCAGGAGCTCGGAGACGCTTACTGAGCTGCTTAAAGGCGATCTGAACTGCAGAGAGAGAAACAACAATCAATTCGGTAAGAGAAAAAGCAAAAGAGAGTAGAGGAAAGTGAGGGTTGGATCCGACGGAGGAGGAACGAACCTTTTGGTGATGATGATCAATGGTCGGAGACTGACCGATCGACAACGCATCAGATTCGATCCATTAACGATTGAGCTTTTTTTTCCTTTTTAGGTGGGACGCCAATTAACGCTGCACTTTATTAATTACAATCGGAGGAAGCGAGAAACGGCTCCCGTCGGTGACTCGAAGGATTATTGAGTTTTGCAGTTTGTTTTAAAAAAAAGACTATAATTTATTATTAAAAAATTAATTTTTTAAAAATAAATTTACATATTTATTTTTTTAAAATAATTATGCAGTATTTTTATATTCATGATTGCAAGCATTAATTTTTTTTAAAAAAAATTCTTTTTACTCGTAAGCCATCCTTAAAACACTATTTCTACACTAGTCCGTATGATAAGATTACAACAAAATTATAAAAAAAATATAAATCTATAATTATTTTTTTCTTTATATATCTTAATATAACAAATTAATTAATTAGTTTTCACCTCCAACAATTAAAAGTGAAAATTTTCATTTATTTAAAGGTCCAAATATCAATTATAAATAGCCTTTTTTGTGCAGTTCATGATGTAACGTAAAATTAAGATGTGATATACACATTGCAAGTGCCAGCTTTGATAGTCATGATTCATGACTCCTAATTTTTATTTTTTTTTGAACGTCTTTCTACTGCACCTCTGCCTCAGTAGTTGTTGAAAAATAAAAAGAACTGTCAATATAGCATTAATCATAATAATTCTAGAATGGAAAGGTAAATTTATTGTAAACTCTCTACTTGGGAGTTTCATTGTCATAATATTACTCTAGCTCGGGAAACAAAAAGAAAGTGACTTAGAAAAACAGCTTTTTCATATGATTTTGGGTGGGTATTTGGTTGCATTCTTGACAATTTTCTTGGTGGCAGCATCACCGAGATCAATGCCACATATATCAGCCAGCCTGATGAGGTATAGCAGGACATCAGACAGCTCCTCTCCCAGATGCTCCTTATCTGATTCCTCCCAATTTGGCAAACCTCTGTCCACCTCTCCCCTCCATTGGAATATTTCTGATAGCTCTCCCACTTCTCCAACCTACACTCGAGATTTGAAGAGTTTAGAGAATCATGAGGGAAATGTTTAACGTTTTTGTCAAATTACTGAGACCCAAAATCAAGAGGATGGTAGAAAAAAGAAAACACGTGTGAGCATTAAGGGATCATGATGGCTCTGATGCAAAATAACATTTCAGATATCAGATATATATATATATATATATACTGTTCACATTCAAAAGAAAGAGTGCCTGTCTCTTCAAAGGTCTCTGGTCATATTGGACAGAAAAGATACTTTTGAATGGATGAGACCCAGAAACAGATAGGAGTATTCCTGTAAAAGAGGATTAGCAAGATTTGCAAAGGAAGCATGGATGAATGAATCAGCATTGGATACATATATGCATGCTGAGATTACCATAGCAAGGAGTAGATTCCTGGGACTATGGTACTTCTCCCAATCTCTGGCCTTTGCAAATTCCTCGAGCTTCACTGACAGATCTTTCAGACTGATGTCTGTAGTTTTCTCTTCCAGCTCTTCTTCTCCACCCATGATTCAGTTTCTTGGAGTGTCTGCATGGAGAGGAAGAGGGGTCTTATATATATAGCTTTAAAGAGACCTAAAAGGCTAAAAGCATATTGCTTCTGAAGGAATTTTGTATCTTATATGGCATGAAATTGAGAGAAATAATTAAGGGATGATAGTGGGAGAAAATACCTTTGTTATGGTTAATACAGGAGATTCCTCACGGCCACCACCATGCAAAATGGCCAACTTCAACTCATTAAAATTGATCAAGAATATTACATTTTTACCATTCCAAATGGGTTATCTTTGAAACACAGCTACCGAGTCCAGCCGTAGGGTATAAATTTACTACCATATACACTCCCACTTGTATCAGAATGAGTATCTAGGAGTGGGAAATGCCCATCAATATGAAATGAGGAGATACACGCATTTAGTGATCTAACAACTCATTGATTAGGTGGCTCAATGAGTTGGCCATTTAAGGATAATTACAGTTTCAAATTGCAGCACAGAATGAATTAATAGGTTGATCCTAGAGGAACACTGATTACTGATGGCACAAAACAAATACACAACCTCATCAGAATGATAATGTATGGAAACAACTGGACCACCTTAAAAGGCATTTCATTTCTCATATTATATAATCTGCTCTTTCCGGTCACATAGTTGCAGTAAAATCGGAGTTTTGAAAAGCATCAACCCAAAATCAAGTTTTTGATACTGAACGTAGCTCAAGGTGGAATCATGTTTTTCAATCAGGGCAAATATCCTATACCGTTTTCTCTTTTTTAACTTTTTTTGATACTATTCCTTTTCAATGGCTGCTAGCCTGCTGCACATGAATGCCCCCCTCGCCAATTTTTTGGTTTGTAAAGACAAGGCTGAAAAGTTACAACTTTGCAACTGCTAATTAGAAAACAGACATATGGGCCATGAAATCCATCAGTATACCGACCATATCATGGGCATTCACATCCAAGTCAAATGGAACTATGCCTGATTCCCTTCCCTCCCCCCTCCCTCCCTCCCTCTTCTCTCTCTCTCTCTCTCTCTCTCTCTCTCTCTCTCGTCGGATAAAGTATAGAGATATATACTAAAGATCGAATAATTCTTTCCAGACACTCGTATGCATATCAAAGATTCTAAACGAAGTGCCACACGTTCTGTGATTGCTGCATATAAAATATTTAGAATCAAAGAGGACCAGATGTCATTCAACTGGACCTAGTAGTGTGTATCATGCAAATGATTATCATGGCAAATTGGCAGTGGCATACAAAAAACTATTGAGTAGATATGTTAAGATAGACATCAGACAATATTTATTTTTCAGATTGTGATGAAATCTGGACTAAAGGAAGGGAAAAAAGAGATCACTATATGGTATTGTATAAAAAGAAAATTCATCAGAGTCGGATATATATAATGGACTTCTACTTACGACAGGCATAAATTCTCCATGTTAATTATAGACAGATGATACCGTAGCTAACCCCACAACCCATCAAGATAACCGCCCATAAAGAGAAATACCTGTGCCTTTTAGCAAGTGGATATGGGCATACCTCGAGCATTAGGCACCAACAAAAGATTTAAGATTTTATTTTGATGCGGTAATCGACAAAAATACGCACTTGATAAAACAGATACCACCAAAATTAAAATTAACATTAATAAGCTTAGTAAGATGAATTTATATATAAAACCTTAGTGTCATGGGATATGATGACTAAAAATAAGTAATGGCTTAGTCCCACCATGTTTGTGGTATTGTGTTTTATTTTAGAAAAATTATATTTATAAGTCAGCGTGGAGAACACGCCCTCTATAATGTTGATATAAAAAACTTAATTTGTAAAAGAATTTAATTGTATAATGCAAATTAAATCTTATAATTCCAACTATACGAAAATTAGGGGTGAAATTGATGTATCAATGTGGTTTTTTGTCCAAAACCAAAACCACACCGATACCCTGAAATAATGTAAATCTCAACCGAAACCGGGCAGTGAAGGGGGAGGAAACCGTCATCATCGGTCTCGGCGTAACTCCGGTTGGTTCGTTGGCATCTTCGGTGGCTGCGTGTGCCGTGAGAGAGAGAGAGAGAGCAAAACTTGAAAACTGAGAAACTGAAAGTGAAAAAAGAAATGAGAAGGAAGAAGAGGAACGTGCGCCGTGCGAATCCTAGAGTTAAAACGACGCTGTTCCTTTTATATTTTTTTCAAATAGTAAGTCATAAATCGATGTCATTTCACTTAAGTTTAAGTAAAACTGCGTCGTTTCATATATATATATAATTTTTAAAAAAATACAGTTAAACCATCAGTCGGTTCAGCAGTCCAGCCCAGGCTTAAACCGGAACCAAACCATTGGACATTAGTTTTGAATAAATTTCATTGTGCGCCGACTCGTTCTACCCCGGTTCCGGCCTGTCTAAGTCGGTTTTTCGATATTTTGTACGGCCCTAACGAAAATTGTGTTTTTATAAAGTGGTTTTTTCGTTAATAAAGAGTCTTTAAGAATGGGCTGGACTTGCACTTTTGTAAGACCTGATATTTTGGATATAGTTTGGGCTCAAGGCCCAGGCTCAAATTGATAACAGTTTGGGTTGGACTTTACGGCACGTCTAAATTTAGGCCCAACTTTGTTAGATCACACCTGCTACCGGAGCCGGTTCGTTTATATCCAGAAAACCGAAAACCCAAGAAGTCCAAATCGGGAGGTCAAAAAAACTCTATAAAGACACTCTCAAAAGTAAAACCCTAGTTCCTACCCTCCCCTCATTTCTCTCCTTCTAGCTCCGCCTCCGGCATCTCTCACGATTCCAAAATGGTGAGCCTCTCTCCATCTCTTCACACTACTATTCACACCAACTAGTCATCCTTTGATATCTCTATCTCTCTCTTTCTCTTTTCCTTACGAAGTCATCTTCGTGCGCTTGTTCTGATCTTTTTTGTTTATATTTATGTGATTTGCAGCCTTTCAAGAGATACGTTGAGATCGGGAGGGTCGCCCTCGTCAACTACGGCGAAGACTATGGCAAACTCGTTGTCATCGTCGATGTCATCGACCAGAACCGAGTACGCCCTTTTTAGTGTTATTTCTTTAGTTGTACTCTTGTAGATTTACGCCCGTCTAACCTGTTCGTGAATTTAAAATTTAAAAATTAAGCGGTTTATTATCCTATGCTTTGCTTGAGATCATATTTTGTATGCTATTAAATGTATATCCCAATTTGATTTATTTTGTTGTTTGCAATTTGGATAATGGATTTAGAGTCGTATGAGCTTTCTTTTAAAAGGCATACTTGCTGTCCAAAATGTTCAAGTGAAGTTAGAATTATCAATTAAATAGCAATACGCGATTTTATTTTGGTTATACTTGTATGTAGTCGGCCATGTTAGCTTCGATTATTTGAAAAGAATTAGTTTAAATGTTTGACGACACTATCCTTACTGAAAATTAAGTCTATGGTACAATCCGTCTGAAATTTGTTTCCGTTAGTGGTAGATTTTGACCTAAAAATGCCTCACGAAGATTTTCTTTCGAAGTTTCGGACTTTGGAGGGAATACTACCTTTCTTTTATAAATTGTGGTAAATCTGTGGATTCTGATACATTGTTTCACATCATTTTTAGACCTTTTCACTTTGTGTGAGAAATGTTTGTTAATTATTAGACATCTCATTATATGCTTTATCTACTGCTATAGGCCCTCGTGGATGCCCCTGATATGGAAAGATCCCAAAAGAATTTCAAGAGGCTCTCTCTGACTGACATTAAAATTGACATTAAGAGGGTTCCTAAGAAGAAGGAATTGCTTGATGCTATGGAGAAAGCTGGTAGGGGCCACTAGTTGTTATAGGGCTAAGGGTTATCCTCATTTTCATATTTGGTGATTTCCTTCTTGTTATATTGTTGTTTATGTATTGGCAGATGTTAAGAAGAAGTGGGAGAATAGTTCCTGGGGCAGAAAGTTAATTGTTCAGAAGAGAAGGGCTTCTCTAACTGACTTTGATAGGTTCAAACTTATGTTGGCAAAGATTAAGGTCAGTTGTAGTATGCCTCTACATACTTGTATTGTAACTTATTAATGATTTTCTATCTCAATTCTCTACATTTGAAAACCATTTGAATTTTATGATTGTATATGTAATGGAGCTCTTTAATGTTGTTGTGCAGAGGGCTGGACTGGTAAGGCAAGAGCTCGCAAAACTGAAAAAGGAGAATGCTTCCTAAGCATAGTTTTTATTTCTGTTTCCCAATTTTGTTATGAATTTTCTGCTGTTGTACGTTTGGATGGTGAGATTGTTTCAATGAAATCAGAGTTTCAGAGCAGCTTGAGTTTTTATATATTTCCGACAAGACTTAATTGATAGTCAGTTTTATTGGTAGACCTTTTCGTATCTGGATATTCATGCTACTCAATATTTTAATCTTAGTGTGGGTATTCATCCTCTTTTCTTTGGATGGTTGCATATCGTTATTTTATGGGGTTCCAGTATATGCCCAACTAAATATTATGGTTGCATATCGCTGCTTTTATTGAATTTGTAGCGTCTTCCCTCCTTTGAGAGGAGCAAGTACTTGGTGTTTTAAACTTTTAAGAGCACTACTATACACTTATATGGAGTCTTCATTGTTGGATTCCAATAATTGAGATTTATCTACTTGTTTTATCAAAATTAGACGGTTCAAGATAAACACCATTAAATTCTATGTTTGTGTAATCCGGGATTGTCTGGGTTTTCTATTTGAGTCATTGCTTGGGTTCTGATCAAGGTGGGGGCAGTTATTATATATCGAAGAGTGGTATACAACGAATTTAGAGGAGACCCAAAATGAAATACAAGTAGGCTTCTCGAATAGCGCCCAAAGATCCACCACCTTGATCAGAACCCGAGCAATTGAGAGAATGATATAAAAGTACGGCAGTCTTCTCATAAACATCATGGGTGCGATAACCCTTGTAAAGTCTTCATTGACTAACGGACTAATTCGAGCACATTCGAACCAAAGCAAAATTTATTTTATTAAGTCATGTAATGGTTGGAAATTTATAATTTTTGTTTGAAGAAATGTGTCAGCAATGTAGTCCAAGCGACGGTGACGGCGAGCAAGGGAAAGAATTAAAGAGAGCAAAATCAAAAGACGTTTGGTGTGGGTGCTTTGACGCGTAGGCGTTGGAACTTCAACATGGAACTTGGAAGTACCCTTCGGAAATTGGAAGTCCCTTGGTTTAGTAAACTTTTTTAATCAACTTCCCTCAACAAGTGCTGTGAACTACCATGCAATGCACATGCTTCCACTGAATTGATTAAACTCCATTGAACCTATATATTTTTTTGGAAAATGCCAAGTTCTCTCCCAAGTTGCCCCCTCAAGTTTGTAGTTTTAGGCAGCTGCACTTGGGGTCCATAGTAATAGCGTGCTGTACTCTGCCTTCTTGGGAGGATGGAGGGGGTTTTTCCTCTCGGTTAATACAGAGCGCTCTATCTCTCATTTAGGAGAAATTTAGAAGTTAAGACAATGTCCGCTACCACGAGTGCGGGGATGCTTCAGAGCTGATGCGTAGGTTGGCTTATAGTCTGGATTTTCCTGTATTGATAAGTCACACTTGTAACTTCGATTTATTGAAAGAACTCAATTTTCTATTTTTCAAAAAAAAAAAAAAAATTTGCCCCTAGTTTAGTTTTTTCTTTTAATATATATATATATATACATGAAAAAAAGTTACCACTAGTGAATTTGTGTATTTTTTTAACATTAAAAAAAAAATTCAAAATGCACCGTTCAATGTTTTTTTTTTTAATTCAAAAGACCAACAACGCATAGCATCACCCTAGGTTTTTTTTTATTATTATTCAATTTAGTTGCAAAGTTCAATGTTTTCTCATATAACATAAATTTCTCCTGATATAATTATGCAAAAGATTATAACAATAATTATAGGTCTTTCTATTCGTATACATTCCTCTTTCCAAGGGCTTAAGTTCCAACCAAAGATCTACAAAGCATCTCAAACAGTTTACCCAAATTTCAAAGAGTTTTTTTTCCCACGCATTTGAATTCAAACAGAGAGAAAGACCACCAAAATGAGAAATAATTCCATTTCACTTCACTTCATGAACATTAAGCTCCTTCAATGGTTTCATCAACTTAATCGGCAGTTTCATGATGAAAAGCCATGGAGCAGGATCAGCTACTTGGCATAATATAGTGCAACTGGTGGCTTGTAATTTTGCAACATGGAAAGCCATTTATGCATGGGAAATACTCTACTCACAAAAGGATTATATAAAAGTAATTCTACAAATTGACGTAGTTTGATGTAGTTTGTCTGATTATAAAATTACTCTTATTATAAAATAGATTTAATGAATCAAATGAAACCACATCAATTTATGATATTATTTTTATATGATTTCTTTGTACATGTAGCAATACTATTTATGCATCAAGCAGGCGGGGGTTAGAAGCCATAAACCACCAATATGTATCAAGTTGTTCACCTATCTCACCAAAGCTCAATTTATTACTCTCCAAACTTTATTGGTTCAATTTATTTCATTGGCAAACACAACCACACAACTGGTTGAGCTCAAAAACAACTCTTTTGAATTATTTTGTGCTCAGAACCGTGACAGTAGGAAACCCAACCCAACCACATTCTTCCAATATCATCATTTGTCTTTTCTCTTTATTTTTTTTTTTCCGTTTTTATTTCATGTTGCGCGCAACAAAGGCTTTCAATACTCTTAACAGATCTTGTCAACAAGATGTTGTCAGTCCCAAATAAACAAACAAGTCTCCGAATTTGAAGAAAATTAGTTAGCTTAGAATATGTTGCAATGCATAAGATAGGTCCCTCCAGATGTGACACACATTTGAATACTAATTCGAATTCTTCTTCGTGAATGACCTTCCAAGTTTGTTATAAATCCAACTCTCTTGATAACCTCCAATATTCAAAGTCCACCCCAACCGTATTTGAATGCGCCTTCATTATCATTTCACTTCTTAATCTAATATTTTTTTTAAAACACAATGATTCCACAACTTAATATTTTACATCAGAATAATGCTAAATATGGTCTTATGATGTATAAGTTACGTTGAGTCATTTTAAAAAAAGTGTGACCCACTATTAAAAAATTAATTTTTTGTGTGAGTTTCAGATTTGTAAACTTTTTTTAAAATAATTATGTGAAACTTGTACAACATAGGACCATACAAATTATTTCTCTTTATATAAGGAATCATTCCTTTCAAACGAAATGGAAAGGAACATTTCCGGGTCTTACATAGTCTATTCTCAAAACCTGAATAACGTGCTGTTTGGATAATAAGATAAGATTAGACAATTTTAGATAAAAATTAAAAATTAAATAAAATATTATTAGAATATTATTTTTAATATTAAGATTGTTTTGGGATTTAAAAATATTAAATTTTTTATTATATTTTATGTGAAATTTTAATAAAATTATAATAATGAAATTAGATGAGAGGAAATACTTTCACTATACAGACCAGTCACCCCAAAACTCCAAGAAATCTTTTTACACAATAGTATGAAAAGCAAAATCATATTTAATTTCGTTTCCTTTATGGAACATTAAACTCCTTGGATGGTAGCATCCACCTAAATTGGGACAGTTACGAAGTCAAGGACCAAAGCAATTTGGCGGTGGCTTAAAATTTGAAGCATGTATGTAACAATGCATCCGTGGCTTTGCATGCATGTGAGGTATAGACCAATATGGAAAATTTTACAGTTCTAATGCAAGTTGTTCATCTAGCCACCAAAATTTAATTTAGGGTGGGTATACACCCACCTCTTGGAGGAGCTCCCGCTAGATTAATTTTTTTTTACACTATTTTTTAAATATATTTTTTAAAAAAATCACAATCTTATTAAATAATATTTTCTTAATCATTAAATAAAAATAAAAAAAGAGGCGGTAGCTTCCAGCGAAATCTCAAGCTTTTTTTTTATTTAATTTATTACTCAACAAACTTATTGGTCGAGTTCTTTAGGCACTATTTGAATAGTAAAAATATTTTATTTTATTTCATTATTATAATTTTTTTAAATTCTCACACAAATTATAATAAATAATTCAACATTTCAAATTCTAAAATAATAATATTATTAAAAAAATATTATTTTAAATTTAACTTTCAACTTTTATTTCAATTCATTATCTAAATTGTACTTAATCTCCCAAAAACAAATCCTAAAACTGTTTGAACTAATCAAAAAAGTCAAATCAAATCAAAAGGGTGATTGAATTCCTCTAAAATCGTTCTATCTTCTGCGACTTGTTCTAAAATCGTTCTAAAATAGTTCAAATTTTACAAGCAGGTGAAAACCCTTGAATTGCGTGAGTGGAGAGTTATCGTGCCCAACAAGACTACCAGTTTTCTCTCATTTCCATGTTCGTAATTAAAAAAAATTAAAAATTAAAACATGCATGGCAATTGCTAAAAATTATTAGACACTCGAGAAATATAGAAAAGAGTATACTTTCATCCCATCACATCATGCTGCGTTATTAAAAAATTGCTTATATAAGAACCACAATTAATTGACATAATACTCTATAATAGAACTAGAATACTGCATATCGAATATCTAATAGTTGCTCGTCTGTTACTTGCCTTAATGCCAAAGTTCCCCTCCTCTTTCACGAAGGATGAAGGATGTTGCCTATCGATTCTCCGTGCCCTAATGATAAATTGTATGTGTGTATATATATATTTATCACCTGCCTTCAAAAAAAAAAAAAAAAAAAAAGCAGAAAACTGAACGTTACATGTTTAATTTTCTTTGTGACAAACAATTAAAAGTAAATTAATTTTTTACTTTTAATGCGTTGACCCAAAAATTGGCAATTGGCAAGTGCCGGAGAAAGTCTGGTTTTTTGTACTTCTTATTTGACTTTGAACCTTGCTTAACGGTGCCAAGTAAGTTTCTCGGTCTCCCCATTCCTCTCTCTTTTGAAAAGTTTCCGTTTCTCGTGATTATCTTCTAGATGTTGTAGCATTGTGTGTTTATCTTTTTCTATATTCAAAAAGGCTTTCCTTATCAAATTTCAGAGACAGACATGGGACTGCAGGATCTTCATCTCAAGCTCAAGGTAGGCCCCCATAATTTTCTGGTTGTTTTTTTCCTCTTTCTTTCAGTAACATGTATTGTTTTATTAGCCTCTTTTATCTTGGAGTTCTTGCCCAATCGGATAATTTAGATTACTGGGATTTTGAGTTCTGTTTGATATCTTCTTCGGGTTATAAGAAACATTCGTATGCAAATGTGACAAAAATGAATGTAAAAGCTCTTCTTTTTAGTGTGACTAACTAGTTTACTGAATGGTCTAGGCATTCAGGCTGAAACGCTTTCTGATAGGAGATGGCGGGAGCACCAAAAGAGAGCCTCAGACTACAAGGAAACCTTCATGGATGATACCAGTATCACACGGGTATTATGTCGTCGAGGATCAATCATACAGAACTAGTTCAGAGGAGGCCGAGTCCGACTCAGTCGTGGTACAGAGAGAGCAAATCGAAGAGCTTGAGCTGTGGTTTTTCGGAGTTTTCGATGCACAAGTTGGAGATGGAGTTACCAAGTACATGCAATCCCATTTGTTTAACAGGAAACTCAAAGGGGTAACAGATTCGACATTACTATATCCCTTTAAGCTTAAATTGAATGAAAATGAATGTCCTCAGTCGAGGAGTACGACCAGATTTTGTAAATAGTGGGTGTTTTTAAAAAAGGCAATTCCTTCAGGAAAAGTTACATTTGGCCGATCGGCTTGTATATCAAAGATTTTAAAGAACAGATTGTAGTTGTTCCCTTTTTCGGTGTTCTAACTTGTATCTTTATAATTTACATGTTGCGGATAGCAGTCTCAGATAAGAAGAAAGAGCAAAGAGACAATGAGAAAGGCGCTCCTTGGTGCAAGAGCAAAGGTAAGAGAGAGGCAGAAAGAAGAGGAGACATTGAGAGTGGGGTCGGTATCAGTGTTGGTAACCAATGCAGAAAAGCTGGTGACAGCTTACATGGGAGACTATCGAGCTGTTGTCTGCAGAGATGGTGTGGCTCATCAGATCAACAGCACCGCCCACCGATCATCCAAAAGACATTGGCCTCGCAGACTCATTTCAGGTTTGGAGCACTTCCTTCCTTTATCTGTGTTACTCTAAAACCGAATACATTCAATTTGTTATTGACACAACAGAGTTTTTTAAAACAAAAATGGTGTTTCTGTGGCCCTAACTGTGTTGGATATATATGTCCCTGAAATCAGAATGCTGGGGTGGTGCAGTGCATGATGGCACCAGATTATCCCCAAAAGTATGCTTGCATTTTTCAGGGAAAAAAGAGATCATTTTCTTGTCTCTGCTTCAACACAAATTGGTCAAATCACGTGTTTGCCATACTGCTTCAAATTTCTTTTATTCTCTGTTTTTTTTTTCCTCCCCTAACAAAAATAAGTTTCGTCACATTATTCTAAGAAACAGTATTCTTAGACCAGGATCAAGATCTTTTTAAGGATCTGTATCTTGTGAATTTCCATAACTCCCCATAATTATTTTCAAATTATATGGTTCAAACCTTACCCTCAACAGCATTTTAATTTTTATCATCTCAAGATCTTTAAGAAATTTTATCCCTTGAATGTCCTTAAATATTTTCAAGCTAAAAAATAGTTGAAAATTTACCCCCACAGACATTTTGTGTAAGATTTTTAACAAGTCCACCTTACGGAGTCTTTAAAGAATCCTGGTGGGCTGGTGGGAGTCAGACGGTGGAACAGAACCGAAATGATAGCTACTTCGGAGTTTGAATACTTCGAAAGTGAAACAGCGAACAAATTATATAAGTACGACTGGGTGTCCCCTCATACTTCATTCAAATGTACCATATAACTAACACTGCCATATTTCTTGCGCATAAAGTACGCATATTTGGATACAGTTTGGGCAAATCTGCAGGCAGTAAACAAACCAAAGGCTCTGAGCTTGTCGTTGGTTCTGAAAGAATTGATTCCAGTACTGAATTTGTCGTCTTGGCAAGCACTGGCATATGGGAGGTACGATGCATTTTTCACACCATTTAGCACTAGGGACTCTCTTTCCAATATGTATACATCTATTTCAATTTTCACCACTTCAATTTGACATATTTGAAATACCAATTTGACATATGCAATTTGACATGGTTTCCAATTGGTTTCACGCTGATTGGCATCAGACACTCATGCTTCCAAATTCCAAGCATGCATTTTTCACAACAAAAATGGTTTCTTTCCTATTGTTGGGTCGTACTAAGAGCTTAGCTACTGAAAACGCCATTACTTTTTTAGGCCCGTTACAGTTATAAAAAAAAAAAAAATTCAAAACGCAATTATTATTTTTTTTATGCTACCTTCCTGATAATATTAGTGCTGTGTTGGGTATGTTAATAAAGGGACTTGCGAATAGTAATTATTTTCTTGGGCAAATGCGCACACAACACTTGCCTTGTTTATTTAGGTTATGAAGAACCAAGAGGCCGTGAATCTCATCAGGCACTTGGAAGACCCACAAGAAGCAGCTGAGTGCTTGGCAAAGGAGGCTTTAACCAGAATGAGCAAAAGCAATGTTTCTTGCTTAATCATTCGCTTTGACTCATTGCTACCATTTTCCTAATTGCAGAGATTATTAAAAAGTTTTTCCGGGGAAATTTTTTTACTGCAACTTGTTTTCTAGATGCCCAATGAGTTTTTGTTTTCTAGTATAAATGAATGGTACTGATATTTACAAGTGGAGTCTATTTTATTTTAAGAAGTGATATAAGCACAAAGAAATTACATAAAAACAAATTTACAAACTGGCACATTTTCATGTAATCCATTAGATCTATTTTATAATAAAAGTAATTTTATGTATTTCACTTTGTAAGATTACTTTTGTATATTCACATTGTGAGTAAATTATTTCTTATTTTACAATATCGTCTGTCTGTGATGCAATATCGATCTGAGATAAATATAGTAGAATATAAGCACATTACAGTTCTCTTTCTCGTCAACCAAACAGAATTAAAAACTCTGATGGTTACGCAATCATTTGTACTGATTTTAACTTAGTCAAGCCATTCTACACGCCCCGATTTGATCCACATGTCCCAAACAAGTTTATCTAGAGCTTACGGCTAATGTTGATTTAATAATTTCACATGAGGAGCTCCAGAATAATTCACCATTCAAACATTGAAAACATGAATGTGATGTACAATAACCTTTTGACAATAATGTGACTAATAATTATGTTTTTTTTTTTCACATTACAACAATTATTTTTGTAAAAAATTCACAATCCAGATAGCGCAAAATATAGATTTACAGACTGGTTCCTCACCTTCAGAAACATCATCCACTTCTCATGATGCAAGTTTCTTTTCGCTAGTCTTGCCCCGGAAGGGTGATAACAAGGAGAACGAGCGAGAAGCTGCAGGCAGACAAATTAAATCCTCAATCTCACATCCAGCCGGCAGGGGAAGAGCCAGAATTAAAGAAAGAAGTGTAGTTTGGCAAGTACATTGCATCATAAACAGCACTTACCCTTTTGAGGAGTAGACCCAGCTGTGGGCGTTTCGTCTTGAGAGATCAAATTCTTCAATGTATGTACTAATGACATCAACAAAAATAAAAATGCTGGTTACCACTCGTGCAGCAAGACAATATCTTATTATTAAGCTCCCATTTGAGAACTTACATCACCGAAAAATTTGATCTTCAAGCATTTGAGTAAGAAAACTTCGTCTACTTAAGGCTTCGTTTGGATGTTCAGATTGTATACTTAAAACAATGTGATTTCTTTGTATATTTCCTGTGTACTTGGAGTGCATCTTTTGCATCTGTGAAGGAAGTCTTTTTTTTTGTTTTTGTTTTTTTTTTTTAACAGAAGGTAGTCTTTAGTTGTAAAAAAATAGTAAAAGAATCTGAATTACTTGAAAGAGAAATAGGGAAGGTCTGACTACTTATAATCAAGTGAAAAATGAATGAATATATATGCACTAACCTCTAACAAAACAAGCACTTCTGATTGAAAACTAAAACTTTCTTATAAAAAAATGGAAATTTAGTCAATGTAGGAATATAGAACATTTAATGATTCAGAACATAGATCATGGAAGAGAGTTTCATAAATTCAACACAATCAACATAGACAAAAAATCTTAACTGGGTTTTTAGATCTAAAAAGTAGTGAAGTAAAATAAAATCTGAACACTTTCTTTGTGGTGGTGTGATAAAGCCAAGACTCGATTTCTCACTCTCATACAGTCATACAAATCTTTAGAACATCACACATACAAGCACAAACAAAAACCTTACCATTGTTGAAGGGTATAATTCTTTTCATTATATAATCATTGGCACAAATGGGATTCTGAGAAATGTGACTGTTTTTGAAACTTACGTGTGAGCATAATCTGTTAGCCATAGTCAGTAGACTTCAAATGTACGTCAATCATGCATTTCTATATTGCTCAACAGAGTGTAAGAAGGTGTACTGGCATTACCTTCACTAGTAGAAACAGAGTTTGTCCCAGTATCATCTGAGGCAGATGATGCTGGGCTATGATTCTTTTTTCCAAACTTCAACAGCCGTCTAAGCCCTTTAGGCGAGTTCTTTACTTGAGGTTTCTCCAATGATTCTGGAATCTTTTCCAGTCTTAAGTTTCTAGACTCAGATATAAGTGCTGTAACAGACTCTGTGCCTGTTGTCACAATCTCCGAGCTTGGTGGAGTTCTGCCATACTCAGAATTCCCAGTACATCGATCTTCCAAAGAATAAACCTGAGCATAGGTGGCTAGATATGGTTTTTCAGCAATACTGGTGCTTAAAAACTGTGGAGGTTCTTTGTCTGCATTTTTTGTCGTGACCTAACCTCCGATGATGTTAAAAAGGAAGCAAAAGAGAGAAAATCAGACTACTGTGAAAAACTCTCATCTTTGCCAAAGAAATTAAATAATTAAAATGTATCCCAAATCAAAGATATTTTAATTATTATTCGTGTTGAAGTGAAAGAAAGAAAATAAAAATAACTTCAAAAATATAATAGAGAGCATGGGACCGAGACTGCCATTATTAGGACTAGGACAATTAATCAACAATAAGGCAATGTGCTTATCAAGTTTAACCATAGATGATAGAACAAAATTTTCACCAAGCTCTGCTAGAAGTAGCTAACCACTTTTCTTAACATACATAAAGATACATATCATATAAATACAATAAACCATTTAACTGGCAAGGTAACAACATCAAGGATTGCTGGTGTAAGAAATTACCTGAAACTACTTTTTACTTCTATTATTTGGAAATATTACATTGTAGAAATTACAGCAATAATATCAAGATATGATGAACCAGCACTGAGTTGGTGAATCACACATCGTAACTAGTTATATCCTCTAGCAAGGAGTGCAACAATCAAGAGAATATAATTTAAGCTTACTTCTTAAAGAATGTTGATGCGTGTTATATTCATCAAAGTTCTAAGGCAACAAAATATATATATACTTTTTTTATTTCGGGGAACCTCTCCAAGGCAGGGCCCTTTGAACCCACCCATACAAGATAAACCTCGGTCCCGTGCACCGCACCCTCAGAATTTTCCCTACAAGGAACTGATTAAATCACTGGCTTTTCACCAGGGAGTGTGGCCCCAAAAGATTGTTTGCACCCATGAGGTGTTGAACCTTGGACCTTGAAGGGAGTGAGACCCCAAGACTAAGGCCTTCACCACTTAAACCCATAAAAATATATATCTATGAGAAAAAAACCAAAAACAGTTACCCATGATCAAAGCCCTTTCATTTGACCAATCATACCTCAAAAGAAGTGTGTTGCTCTTGGGATTGGTGTTCCAAAGATTCTCCATCAATTTTATCCATCTTACGTAATGAAGCTGGAGCACGTATAACAGCATAATCAGACACCAACTCAACTTTCTTCCCTATCTTAAAGTTATCATACTGTCCATTTTGTGCCCCCAAATTTTCTTCCTTTGCATGAGCAGTGGGAACAGACGGCTTCTCACATTCTAGCATCAGAACGGCCTTTTCAATTACTGGGTTGTCATCTCTGTCACTATGATGAGAATTATTTTCAAGGTTCCTTTTCACTTCAGCACCTTCAGAAGTTGTAGAAGACTTATTTCCATTAATCTTCTGTGTCGTATCTTTAGTTCCTGATTTGCTCTGGGCAACATCAGGTCCTTTGGATGTCCTAATTTTCAGTTCTGGAAGGGTTGCAGCTTTGCTCCTATCATGGTTCATAATTGCAGATATTTTCTTACTCTCAGGCGCAACAGATATCTTTGCCTTTGATACTGATTCAGCACTTCGTGACTTCACTGAAGTTGCCTTTGATACTGATTCAGCACTTCGTGACTTCACTGAAGTACCATGATGGCTGCTACCCATTTTAGGTTCAGATAATCTTCTAATCCGTGACATGGATGCCTTAGAATCAGCTATAACACTGCTGTTCTCTTTCTTTGGTTCAGGCAGAGGAGACACAGTGTGGCTTAACCCGTTTCCAACCGAGTGACTTCCATTACTCAATCTGCTGGGTTTAGAGGCTTCCTGAGAATCACTGGCTACGAGGGTAGTTCTGATGGAGGACCTTTTTAGAGGTGACGATGATCCTGGTTCTGAGTCACTAAACTTTGATCCTTTGTGAGAGCTTGGGGAAACTTTTGTTAGCAATTGTTTCCTGGCTTGTTGTGACGTAAGTGGTGACTTAGCTGGGATGGAACTCCCTCTTGCAGCAATTCTCTTTTGTCTCTCTATCTTTAAAGCTTCCAATCGTTTTAACTCTTCATCTTCCTGAGAAAACAAACAATGAAAAAACAAAAACATATGTTCAATAAGCAAGCGAGGTGTGCTGGAAAAAGTCTTCACCAGAATGAAAATATAACATAGATAATGAACAAGTATACAAAACTGAATCATGAGTTGTAACTACGTGTTCTCTAGTACGCATCCGGTGTACTCAGGCTTTGCATAGTCTTCTATTAACAAAAGGTTTACTCATATTAAAAAAAACCAGTATACAAAACTGAATGGATAGGTTGTAGCCTAGATCACTGGCTCGCCCCAGCAGCTCCCAGTTGCCGCTTTCCCCCAAAATTTTACCCAAAAGTAGAATGAAAAACAAACCTTCTCTTTCTTCATTTTCTGAAGATCAGCTTTGAAGGTTCTTAGCCTCTCTGCACGTGCTCGTGCTTCTTCCAAAGGACTTGACTTTGAAGATTTTCCTTTCCTTATTGGTCCCACAGTCTTCTTTTTATCTAAATTATCTGGCACAAGTCTTGACTTACGGTCGTTGCTTAACCTTTTAGACCCTTGCTTGACATCCACCTCCATATTTTTTTTATCTAGAGAAGCACCATCTTGAACACGAGTCTGCATTTCATAATCTAAAGCAAGGTCATAACCAGTTGACTCCTTTTCTATTCCACGTTCAGGCATCAAACTCAATTCATCTGGCTCATGATTGACTTGGCTCCCAACTCTATTAGAAGAGTTCTCTGACAACTGAGATGCCAATGGGAATTCGGAATCCATGTCAATAGCATTTCTGACATTGTTTCCAACTTGATCTAGTGAATTTTCCCTTAGTGCAACAATGTAAGAATCATCATCCATATCATGTGATGATCTTCTGTCCAAGTTATTGGCTACACGATCAAATCTATTTACAAGTACATCTGAGGGAAAATTTGTATAGCCAGACTGGCCCCCTTGTCTGTGTACCATAAAATCATCACTGTCACCCCTCCTATATCCACCTCGTCTTCCATCTCTTTCTGCAGACTGTATATCCATATGCCTTCTACCATCACCAGATTGACCATCTCTTCTAGCGCTCAACAATTCATCATTTGATGCCTTGGACTTGTAGGTCATGTTTCCACTAAATTTATGCATGTCCATCACATTATCTTCTTGTGTTTCACCCTTTTCTTGCCCACTAAAAACTAAAGGATCATCACCTACAGTATTTTGTCTCCTTTTCATTTGAACCTCCTTTTCCATCGCAAACATGCCTTGGTCAACTGCACGTTTGTCCTCGTCAGCATCTCTCAGTAAATAATTTTGAAATGCTTGCCAATGTCCACCATCTACATCCTTACCATGAGTCATTTCTTCTTTGTCAGATGAATTCCATTTATCCATGGATTTTGCACGGCTTCCTTTTCTCTTGGAAGATCTCTGGGAGTCCATATGCCTCGTCTCCAGAGTACTAGCCTGAAAATCTCCACCTTCATCAGTTTCAGAGTCAGAAGCTGATTGTGATTCACTACCAGAGGAGTTCTGCCTCTTTGAAGTGATGTAATTAATGTTCCGGATGACAACCATGCCTGCTTGTTTTTTACCTGATCGGCTAGCCTTCTTCCGTGAATCTTGAGTTTGTAAAGCTTCCTTGTCCAACTCTACTTCATCTTGTGACGCTGTTTTTAAAGCATCCGTCTCCCAAGTTTCTATTTCAGCATTGCCATTCCTACTATCCATAGAATGCCTCCTGTGTCCCATTCTTGGATCAGTATTAAGTCTAGGGTCCGACATTGATGGATACGGTGGCTGAAAAAAGGGGCCATTTCCTGGATAATTCTGATAATATGGCATGCCTTGCATGGGATACGCTTGATAGAGTGGGGGAGCACCAGGAGGAGAATGAACAGGCCAGGGAGGGAACATATGAGGAGGAAACTGCCCCTGAAAGTATTCTTGATGCCCTGATGGTGTTTTGTGATCCACAGGAGGCTTGTCATCTGGGAAAATAAGGAGAAAAGTTTTCTAACTGAAAATTATAAACATATTCATACATACAACACCACATTTAGGGTTAGTTGAGGAATAATATTGAAAAGAATCCATGCAATCAGTAAGCACCTTTAAGGTCCTAACAATTGTACATAGTCCAATTGTCTTGAGGTACTATGTGGACAACTCATGGTTTTGACACCAATACCAGTGCCAGACTTACTTATTTTTTACCCTTTTCAAGATTTTCTGGGATGCTGCCGGAAAACAGAAATTACCCCCTGAATTTTTCTTTTTTTTTTTTTTTTTTATTCAGAAAGCTCTGAAGGTATAAGCCCAGAACGTAGCCAAAATAAGGGTTTACTGTTTAATTTAATTAGTTAGTTAGACAAACACTGTTTACTTTGAAAAGTCATGCATAAAGTTTTGGGGCCATTATTCTAACCTGTGCATGTCACTTGAAACTCTCTTTTCCAAACAATGAAATATGATTAGACCATAAGTACTAGTTATGGAATAAAAGATTGAGCGATCCCTTTTGTATTTGCAAGTCAAACTTCAACATGCAAACACATTCATCCATCCAATGAAATACCACTGAAACCTTTCTCTATTTTCAGAAATGGAAATTAGCAGTTCAGGCAAACATTTCAAGAAAAAAGAAAAATGGGGCCCCTGACATATTACTAATGATAGCATCATAATTATGTATTTAAAGGGTAGCTAGGAGAATATACCTGCACTTACGGCACTAGCTTTCCCATTATTTTCTAAAGCCAACTCATAGTCTTTGGGCTTGTTGTCCACATTTGCTAGCATAATGTCTGATGCATTCATGGCAGAGAAGTCTGATCGGCTACACATTGCTTCAGCTGCTTCAATTTCAAGCCACTGACCAGTTTCATGCTTTCTTCTCCATAACTCCATAAACTTTATACATGCATCCCTGTTACATTGATAAGTGGTCGATTTGCTGAAAAAATATGAAATCTCCACCACAAAATGATAAAGATGGTCCCACAAAGACAAGCTGCTTACATTAAACGCAAGGCTCCAAAGCATTCAGCAAATGAGACCAATGGTGACATGTGATCAATGTCAAAACCGGCAGCTACAGCACGTGCAAAGGCCATGCCTTGCTCTTTCTGCAGCACAGTTTTGCGTGTCTCCAGAACTTTTAAAAGTTGAACCCTAATACAAGCCCAACAAACATGAGATTATTGATCATAAAAATGTGACAAAAAAGACATTAAGATCATAGCAATCTCAAAGTTAGGCATGACGCGAGGAGTTTCCACCCATTACTTCCTTTTTTTTCTTTTTTCCTTTTTCTGGAGACAAGTTATGCAGCATTATTCTCAACCAAAATGTGGCCCCCCTCAAAACAAACATTTTCTTGGTAGTGGAAGAATAGAAGCCCATGCATAGTTGGGCAGAATTTTCTAAGCAACTAATCTGCCTGTTAGAAATTGGTGTGAAAATAAACAACATACATTCAAAAAATGGAATGTCATTGATAAAGGATACAATAAACTTTACAGCTTATAAGCGTATATAGGGTTGCACTTGGACATATTTATGGCATCTATAACTTACTCACCAAAAGCAGAAACTTGCAAGAGGCTAAAAAATGTAAAATGTAATCACAACAAATCCGATAGTTTTCTGTGAATGGTGAAAACCATATATCATCCGTCACACACAACAACTCTAAATAAGCAGTTTAGTTTTCTGATAATTTTATTACTCATCGCAGGAATGTTTAAAACATAAAAGCAAGAAAAGATACTTTGAATTTCCCTCCTGTGTGGTGGATACATTCACTTCAGTTGGATTTGCTGCAGGCTGCCAAAGACCAAAAGAAACCCACTTAAACTAATAGGCTAAAATGTCGATTGTATTGCAAGAGTAATCAGTGAGGACTCACTTTGTAAAGGACAATTGCTTTCTCCTCATTAGAATCAAGCACAGGCCTGCTACCTGTCAAAAAAATTGAGGAAATGTTGACAAAAAAATACAAAACCCATTAAATTTCGCAAATGAGGTCTCGTCTATTATTAGACAACTGGAAAAATAAACCTGCAGAGACAAACCAAAGCTGATGCTTGACAGAAGCCAAATTTCATGGTATGACAATAGATACAACTTTTTTTAGGGTTTTTTTTGGGTTGTTTTTTTTGTTTTGTGGGAGGGGGGGGGGGAGAGAGAGAGAGTATGCTAGATAAGAATAACACAATCTCCTATGCCCCCATACTCTCCCCCCACACTCTCCCACCCAACGCAAAAACAAAAACCAAAAAAAAAAAAAAAAGGCAGAAGAAGAAGAAGAAGACACTCTATGAAGCCAAACACAACACAAAATTAGTGCAAAAATGCACCTTCGTTGACTTCTCCAGGTTTAGCTTGATAATCTTCTACCTGCAACATGGAAAAAAACTGAAATTGACCTCTCCTTCTCAATTTGACATTGAAATAATAGAGAGCTGATAAAATTTACTTACAGTAGTCAGCCCCATATCATTGTTGCCTTGAATCACAATTGCCTCGTCAATTTGTAAGATCTCTGACTCGAGAGTGTAGACCCTTTCTAAGACCTCTGGAGTGCTTACAAAACGAACAAACCTATAGAAAGCATCACATTTTAGTCAAACATGCAATTTACGGGAAAAAAGTGTTAAATGTAGCAAATTACAAGTTCGATGTGTGTAGCAACATCAATGGTCACAAGGCACGACATCAGTATGACTACATGTGTAACCAACAAGACATGGTTCGGGTAGCTATAAGGAAACACTTCCCCTTTCTCGTGAGAGGGGGGAAAAGTCGATTACAATTTTTACAAGTAAAATAGAAAAGTCACACAACACCTTTCGATCGTGTCCTTTGTAAACCATGTGTCGTCGCTTCCAGACTCCGGCTCTAGAACAATCGAATAACCTCCCTTTGCCATCTGCTCTTGTGCAGCCTTCAAGTGTGCAAGGAATGGATTCAGCAAACCTGAAGCTATTTTTTCTTCCTTCCCATTTGCAGATATAACCAAATCACACCTAAGAAAAATCCAAAATTAGGTTAATATAGTTTAATCTCAAAGTAGCCAAGGAAAATTTCACATAGTTTCCCTACAGCTCTACCAAAATCAGTCAAAGTCTCAGGAAGAAAGCTTTTACATTTTTATAGAAAACGCTACAAAGAATTGCCGCAAGATTTAAACTTCCAACTACGTAAAGCACGGCGATTCAGACCGCTTGAGAAACAAGTAAATTTCTCATGAAGAGATAAAAATGTAACCAAAAACTCAGCCGTTTGTTTTAACTAAAACTTATTTCGAAATAGTAAAACAAACCGAAAGGAACCCTGATAAGACGCTATTGATTCAAGATTATTACCTTGCTATTCAACAAGAACAAAAGAGAAAACGAACCAAAAAGAAAAAAAGAAAAAGAAGGAAAAAAAAAACCTGGTTCGAGTGGGCGTTAGCTGAAACACAGCCAAGTCAAGCCGAGTCGAAGACTTCATTTTTTAGAAGACAGAGGAGAAACGGTGAGAGAAGCTGTAACTGAACAGGTCCAGGTCTCAGAAGAAGAGCAAACTGAAAAAGTTGGAACAGAGAAGTTAAAAAATCCGTAAGCCCCGTGAAAAAGTTGATTTATCACTCTCTGCCACCGAGAAGGCGAGAATAGGTTCTGCTTGGAAATGAGGGCGTTTCTTTTCTTTTCTTTTTATTTTAATTTACAGCTCAGAGAAAAAGTTTCCTGCAGAACAAGAAAAGAGCAAAGCCATAGCTTCGAAAGATGAGCTTTTAATGGCCACCAGAGAGAGTGTGATTACTAATTAGAGAGAGTGAGAACTAAAATAAATAAGAAATAAAAGGATCTTTAAGACAGTTTGGCATCGACATAGGATGCCAACCAGAAACTCCTGCAAAATAAACTATATATATTTGACATCAAAATAAATAAATAAATCGAATTTTGCTTTGCGTCGTTGAATTTCGCCTGGAGTGGATATTGATAGCACTAGCCTATGAAAATAGGTGAAAAAGGTAAGGACTTTCTGGTCAATTGCTAGTGGAGGTGAGGAACGGCACGGGAAACGCTGTAGCGTAGCGGAAGGACAAAAATATCAATCTGGAGTGTGTCGGACAAGGACGTCCCGGACTCCCGTGTTTTTTTCTTCAGAAATCACTGAAATGCCACTTTCGATGCAATTGAGGGGTTTTCTTTATTATTACAAGGCTTGTTTGTCGACTGCCTATATGTATAATGCATGCATGGTTTAGGCATATAATTATATTCTTTCCAGTCAAAGATGAATGAGAAATGGTCCTTTTAAACTAAATTATTGACATCATTATTAAATTATTGGCCCTTTTAAACTAAAATATCAGATATATCTCTTGATTGAAAAGAAAATATACAACTTTTACCCTAAAAAATCACCCCTAAAAACAGCATAAAGAGATTATAAATGCGCCAATATAAAATCAAAATAATTTTATTTTTTTATAATAAATATGTGATATAGAATAATTTAATTAATTTAATAAAAATAAAATAAAAATAATGGCGGTGCGGTAAATTGAAATAAAGATGGTGGTCCAAGTTGGGTGGGATTGGAAACACCTGTAACGGAGATTCCTCTCCTTTATAATAAATTAATGTTCTCACTCATTTATTACGGGCAAGCACAATGACTAGCATGCCCTTCTCGCCTCCCTCTGTATGACTTTACTTGTGTGCTCCAGCCACTGGCACTTTTGGATGAATTGATGCGTGTTATGACATTCGGCCCAAAATTAAGCCCCCTACTTACCTACTACGCCATCCAATAGAATTATTCTATTTTTGTTACAAGTAATCTTAATTTACTCAAATAAACTTGTCCTCTTTTCCCTTTTCTCGGACTAAGTACAATTGTCTGATACCTAACTCAAATTCATTTATTTCGTATTGAATATTTGGATTGAAAAAAAATAAAAATATTAGCTGTAGTTTTCTCAACAACTACAACCAAACAGAGTCAAATTAAAAGAAAATTCATAGAAATAATAATTGAATTCTTGAAGCTGTTCTCTTATGGTCATGGGCATTATATATATTAATATATATAATCTGTCTCTTTCTCTCCAGAGCCTTCGATAGGAAAAAAGCCTGGCACTGTTATAATTGTTGGAAATAATTTTCACCAACTGCTATTGTCATGCGTATGTAGCAAATTCAGCTCTCCCCAACTCTACGTATTCTTTTTTTTTATTTTTATTTAAAACATATATATGCTTATTTTTCACTCTTCTTCCTTTCATTATTTAATTTTTATCAAGTTAATTGATATGGAGATAGTGAGATTTCAAAAAAGAAAAAAAATGGAGATAGTGAACCCTAAATTAATATTTAATAATGGCAATCCCCAGCCAATAATAATAATTTTAAAAGTGAAAGAAGGTTGGTTTTTAAGTTCGTGATTCGTTTTAAAAAAATAAACTCCAATCCCGGCCATCATTGTAGTTAGAATAATACTCTTACCGATCATACATCAGATAACTGGAAATTTGTAACCACTCAAAACCAACCAAGGATATTAGTTTAAAAGGGTCATTCTCATTCATCTTTGAGTGCAAGAATATACGTCTAAACCATACATACATACAGCCAATCGCCAAACAAGCCTTAGATCATTGGCAATCGTCCCGTCATTGTCAAGTTTAGAATTTGACTAAAAATTAAAATTTTGGTAAAAGTCAAAATCATTGAAGATATTAATCTAAATTAGACTATCAATTCTAAAATTAAAATAATATTATATATTTTAATAATAATATTCTTTAATAAATATTTTTTATATTTTACAAATACACTTCATATATTAATTAATAATTTAATTTTTATTTAAATTATTGTTTCTCAATTATTTTTTTATATCAACCTAATCATCCAACATAAATATAGCCATGTTTACATAAAATATTTCTTAAAAGATCTAAACATAATATAATCTTGTTCACTAATGAGAATTTTAAAATATGGGGAGCACCAAGCCTATAATATTTATGAAAAATATTATAAAAAAGTCTTTTATTCGATATTTTTATGTAATTAATATATAATTTATTATTTTTATCTTTTTATTTAAACACATACGTATTTAAACATTAAAATAGAATGATAAAAAATATAATAATTTAAATGAAAAATCACATATGAATTAAATAAAAATATGTAGTTTAAAATTTCAAATATATATATATATATATATATATATATATTTCTGGCTATGCCTTTATTTTCTTCCTTCTCATTAATTTTGGCTTTTGGGCAGCATCATGACATGATTACGACTATTTTGACTTCTCTCCCGGTGGAAGTGACAGTTACAACTTACGAATATATTTTAATGGAAGTTACAGAATGTGCCAATTATCTAATTTTTTTTTTTTTTCTCTAATCACACATGCATATATAAAACGGAGGTTACAGAAGAAGAGGGTCTTTACCACTGTCCAGAAGCAAAATACAAGGAGAAATAAAATCTAAAGGAATGCTACCAAACAAAGAGTTTGTAGCTGCCCATTGCGCTATGGAGTGCGCAAGTCGATTTTGAGATCGATCAATCTTGTGAAAGCTCCAATCTAGATGAGATTTTAGAGATATAGCAATGTCGTTCGAGATGGTTGAAATTTGTCAAGACTCCTCCTCTTTAGTGATAGAAGAGATTACCAGCTGAGAGTCCCCGACTAATTTAATGTGAGAAGAAATAGTAGTTCCAGCCATTTTGAGGGCAAGTTTTGCCGCTAGAGCTTCAGCTATCACTGGTATTGTGGTGGGGTTCTCCTCAGTACATATTTGTATAATCTCTCCTTCAGAGTTTCTACTGACTGCCGAGGCTATTGAGAAGGAGTTTCTGATTGCTGCGTCAAAGGAAATACATAGCTGATTTGTTGGAGGGTTTTGCCATATTTTCTTTGTGGAGAAGCAGGATTTTTCTTTCCAAGCATGCAGATTTTCTTCATAAGAGAGATTTAATTGCTGAGAAATCTTTTGTGGAGAAAGTTCCTTCTGGGTATGGACCTTTTCATTTCTTAGCCTCCATATAAAATCCAGAATCAGGGCAGCAAAAATCTTGAAAGGATGTTCTTCTTCAGTAGTCAAACTCAATTTCATCTTCGGAAAAAGAATAAATTGTATCCAGTCCTTAATAGAAGTAATCCTCAAGGAAGTGAGATCAAGAGGCCACTTACTTTGACTCCATAGAATCCTTGAAATGGGATAGTCTATGAATAGATGTAGTAAAGTTTCTTCAGCACCATCACATAGGGGACAGTTTATGGAAGTTAAAGTTGGGATGAATCTTTTTAGACGTTCCCTCGTTGGCAAGATATCCCAAATTATTTTCCATAGTAGGAGTTTGTGTCTATCATGAATTCTCAGATTCCAGATTTTATTCCATTGGATGTCGGGAAGCTGGTCCCTGAGAGAAGAGGCAAAGTTGGAGGCTAGATGGTAGGCCGTTTTAACAAAGAAAATCCCATTTTGAGTTTTGGTCCAGATAAGCTCATCCGGACCTTGATTTTCAAGAGGCAGTGGGATTTTTAAAATTTCATTTATACTATTCTGTTGAAAAAGGGACCTTAAGGTGACTATATTCCAACAACCAAGTGATTGGGAAATCAAATATGAGACTTTCATGGATTTGATTGTCTATTGTGTGGTCAATAGGATAGGTTTAAAATCTTCCAAAGTGGTATCCAGGGATCAGACCAAACATTAACAGACAAACCATTAGTGATTTTGTAGTACTGACCTTTTGCTAGCAAAGACCTGGTATTGAGAACTCCTTTCCAGAAGAGGGAATCAGTGGCTTTAGAAGTCGTATCTGCGAAGGCGCTTGAGATCAGATATTTCTTAGTTATGAGACTTTGCCAGATGCTGTTGGGCTTTTTGCACAATTCCCAACCTGTCTTTGCTAGAAGAGCCACATTCATGCTTTCCATAAGACGTAAACCCAAGCCTCCATTTTTTTTTTGACTGGCATATTGATTTCCAGGATTTGAGGTAGAGTTTTTGCTGTTGATCTTTTGATTTTCCCCACCAAAAGTCCCTAAAACTTGCATTTAGAGACTTGCAAATAGACTTTGGGAACATATGAATAGACATCTGGTATGATGGGATCGTGCTTGCAACTGATCTAACGAGCATTGTTCTACCCGCTTGGGAGAGCATTTTTGATTTCCAACCTTCGAGTCTTTTGTTTATGTTCATCAGCAGATCTTTGTATCTTCCTTTTTGGATCGCCCAAACGTAGTTTGTAGCCCCAGATATTTCATTTTTGCAGACGATTCTTTGTATGGAAGATTTGCTGAGATATTCTTCTAGTGGCTTGACTGGTGTTTTGGGTGATGAAGATAGAAGACTTACTTTGGTTGATACGCTGTCCCGACCATGCTTGATATTTCTCTAAAGCTGTGTTGATAGCCCGGATCGTTTTTTCTTTTGATTTCCCAAAGATTATTAAGTCATCAGCAAAGAGAAGGTGAGAGATGGGAGGACTTTGTCTACTTATCTTTATCCCTTCTAGAATTCCTTGAATTTTCAGATCTTGCAGAAGTCTTGAAAGAACTTCAGTACAAGAATAAAGAGGAAAGGAGAGATGGGTCACCTTGACGGATCCTCGTTCTAGCTTTGAAAAAACCTTTCGGGGAACCTTGATGAGAATAGAGAAAGTAGCCTTGTTATGCACTCCTTGATAAGATTTATCCAAGTCGAATGAAGCCCAGGACTTTTACCACAAACAGAAAATTCCACTCTATGTAGTCAAAAGCCTTTTCCATATCTACTTTAAGGCCATCTCCCTTTTTTTCCTTTGTGATTCTTTAAGTGATGAAACATTTCATGAGCAATGATGGAGTTTTCCTTTATATTACGTCCCGGGACAAAGGCTGTTTGGAAAGGAGAGATAATGCTTGGGAGTGATTTCTTTAGGCGGTTTGCCAAGATTTTTGTGATAACCTTGTATATGACATTGGTCAGGCTAATGGGTCTATAGTGTTGGGGATTGCTTGGACTTGCATTTTTCGGGATAAGGGCTATGTGGGTATGATTTATCTGTTTTAGAAGTTTCTCGCTTCTAAAGAAATTTTGCACTGCCGCAATAACATTGAGCTTGATTATATGCCAGTAGTGTTTGTAGAAGAGGCCTGTCATCCCATCTGGTCCTGGTGCCTTAGAGTTTGGAATTTGCTTGAGAGTACCAAGAATCTCCTCTTCCGAGGGTATAGCTACAAGGAAGTCATTTTCTTCTTCTGAAATTTGACTTACAAAGAGATTTTCAAGATGCTTTGGAATAGAGGGATTTGTGGAGGTATACACGGATTCAAAATAATTAATGAAAGTAGATTCAATAATATTTTGATCCATAGTCCAATTACCTGGTCCAATCTTTATCGACTCAATTCCATTTCTTCTACGGGAATTGTAGTTGACAAGTGATATAACTTTGTGTTCAGATCCGTGGTTGTGAGCCAATTTATTCTTGATTTTTGCTTCCATAGAATTTCTTCTTGTTTCAAAAGCTCTTGGATTTTGTGGTGAAGGAAAGTTTCTCTTTTGATGCTCCAGTTGTTTGAAATGTTGCTCTGAATGTTGCTAAGTTCCCCTTCAAGTTGTTGGATATTTGCTTGGATTTTCCCAAAGTGGATCTTATTTCAGAGTTTGAGCGCCTTCTTTGTTTCTTTGATTTTATTGCAAAGAATGAAGGAAGGGTTGCCGTAGAATTGTTTTCCCCAGGCTTCTTGGATGATACATTGCTGAGGGGCTCTCTGGTCCAAAATTCTTCGAATTTGAAAGAGGAGGGACTTTTGACTTGCTTCACCGTGTTTAGTAAGAGGGGGTAATGATCTGAGGCCGTAGAAACTATGTGTTGAACCGTTGCATCTGGGAAAAGTAAACGCCATTTTGCATTAGCTATACCCCTATCCAATCTTTCTCTGATCATAGCTCTAATGCTGTTGGGCTTTTTGCACAATTCCCAACCTGTCTTTGCTAGAAGAGCCACATTCATGCTTTCCATAAGACGTAAACCCAAGCCTCCATTTTTTTTTTGACTGGCATATTGATTTCCAGGATTTGAGGTAGAGTTTTTGCTGTTGATCTTTTGATTTTCCCCACCAAAAGTCCCTAAAACTTGCATTTAGAGACTTGCAAATAGACTTTGGGAACATATGAATAGACATCTGGTATGATGGGATCGTGCTTGCAACTGATCTAACGAGCATTGTTCTACCCGCTTGGGAGAGCATTTTTGATTTCCAACCTTCGAGTCTTTTGTTTATGTTCATCAGCAGATCTTTGTAGTCTTCCTTTTTGGATCGCCCAAACGTAGTTTGTAGCCCCAGATATTTCATTTTTGCAAACGATTCTTTGTATGGAAGATTTGCTGAGAGTATTCTTCTAGTGGCTTGACTGGTGTTTTGGGTGATGAAGATAGAAGACTTACTTTGGTTGATACGCTGTCCCGACCATGCTTGATATTTCTCTAAAGCTGTGTTGATAGCCCGGATCGTTTTTTCTTTTGATTTCCCAAAGATTATTAAGTCATCAGCAAAGAGAAGGTGAGAGATGGGAGGACTTTGTCTACTTATCTTTGTCCCTTCTAGATTCCTTGAATTTTCAGATCTTGCCAGAAGTCTTGAAAGAACTTCAGTACAAAGAATAAAGAGGAAAGGAGAGATAGGGTCACCTTGACGGAGTCCTCGTTCTAGCTTTGAAAAAACCTTTCGGGGAACCATTGATGAGAATAGAGAAAGTAGCTGTTGTTATGCACTCCTTGATAAGATTTATCCAAGTCGAACTGAAGCCCAGGACTTTCATACCACAAACAGAAAATTCCACTCTATGTAGTCAAAAGCCTTTTCCATATCTAGCTTTAAGGCCATCTGCCCTTTTTTTCCTTTGTGATTCTTTAAGTGATGAAACATTTCATGAGCAATGATGGAGTTTTCCTTTATATTACGTCCCGGGACAAAGGCTGTTTGGAAAGGAGAGATAATGCTTGGGAGTGATTTCTTTAGGCGGTTTGCCAAGATTTTTGTGATAACCTTGTATATGACATTGGTCAGGCTAATGGGTCTATAGTGTTGAGGATTGCTTGGACTTGCATTTTTCGGGATAAGGGCTATGTGGGTATGATTTATCTGTTTTAGAAGTTTCTCGCTTCTAAAGAAATTTTGCACTGCCACAATAACATTGAGCTTGATTATATGCCAGTAGTGTTTGTAGAAGAGGCCTGTCATCCCATCTGGTCCTGGTGCCTTAGAGTTTGGAATTTGCTTGAGAGTACCAAGAATCTCCTCTTCCGAGGGTATAGCTACAAGGAAGTCATTTTCTTCTTCTGAAATTTGACTTACAAAGAGATTTTCAAGATGCTTTGGAATAGAGGGATTTGTGGAGGTATACACGGATTCAAAATAATTAATGAAAGTAGATTCAATAATATTTTGATCCATAGTCCAATTACCTGGTCCAATCTTTATTGACTCAATTCCATTTCTTCTACGGCGAATTGTAGTTGACAAGTGATATAACTTTGTGTTCAGATCCGTGGTTGTGAGCCAATTTATTCTTGATTTTTGCTTCCATAGAATTTCTTCTTGTTTCAAAAGCTCTTGGATTTTGTGGTGAAGGAAAGTTTCTCTTTTGATGCTCCAGTTGTTTGAAATGTTGCTCTGAATGTTGCTAAGTTCCCCTTCAAGTTGTTGGATATTTGCTTGGATTTTCCCAAAGTGGATCTTATTTCAGAGTTTGAGCGCCTTCTTTGTTTCTTTGATTTTATTGCAAAGAATGAAGGAAGGGTTGCCGTAGAATTGTTTTCCCAGGCTTCTTGGATGATCACATTGCTGAGGGGCTCTCTGGTCCAGAATTCTTCGAATTTGAAAGAGGAGGGACTTTTGACTTGCTTCACCGTGTTTAGTAAGAGGGGATAATGATCTGAGGCCGAAGAAGCTACGTGTTGAACCGTAGCATCTGGGAAAAGTAAACGCCATTTTGAATTAGCTATACCCCGTATCCAATCTTTCTCTGATCATAGCTCTGACCTTTTCTGTTGTTAGTCCAAGTGAAAGATGGTCCCGAAGAAACCTATATCTATAAGCCCATGATTATCCATAGAGTTTTCAGACCACCAATAGAAGATGAAGATACCGGTCTTCCTCCTCGCTTGTCAGTTTGGCTTAATAAATCGTTAAAATCTCCAATACAAAGCCAAGAATCAGTAAATGAGGTATGAATAAAGTCCAGATGATGCCAGAACCTCGCTTTCTGTTTCCATTGAGCCGGGGCATAAACAAAAGAAACAAGCCAAGGATGATTAGGGGGGTCAAAGTAAACCAAAGCCGTAATAGCATTATCATTAATATTGACCGATTCGATATCAACACCCGGTCGCCATAATAACAAAAGGCCTCCTTTCTTCCCGGAGGCTGGGACCGATACAAAAAGATGGAAACCAAGAGTATTTACAACAGAAGGGATATTGTGGTTTAACGACATGGTTTCCGACAAAAAGATAATATCAGGATTATATTTTTTTATAAAGGCCCTTATACTTCTGATTGCTTGGGGACGGGCAAGGCCCCTGCAATTCCAGACCAAAGTCTTCATGGATCCACTGGAGGCATGGTAGAGCCCGCCTCGTCAGCTTTCTTGAACTGTTCCGGAAGATGTTTCTTTGCTAAGGTTTTGCTGTAAGGTTTCTATTTCCCCACCTCCTTTGCTTTTTTTGCTTTCCCATGAGACTTTACTTTGATAGATAGGAGTGAGTCAGTTGCTTCCTTTTCTTCTACACCAGTGTCTCTGATTGTGATTCCAGAAAGTGGGGTGCCAGTCTCATCAATTTTTTGAGATTTGGATCTCTGTTGAAAGTGGCAGTCATAGGAGCCAGAGGGTTCAAATCTTTTGTGTTGAGTTCCTACTTCAACCTTATGATTCAATATGACTACATGCTCAGAAGATATGTTGGGTTTTCGTTCAAAACAAAGAGGAGGACCGGGCTCTATTGGCTTCTTTGGGGCTGTTTGCATGCTAGATGAAACTGGGTCAAGAGGAACCATAAAATGGATGGGCTTGTATTTAATAGTGGGAGCATAGTTGTGTACCTTGGGTTTCAAGCCAAGTGGCTTATGCAGATTATAAGGAGGGCCCAACCATTTCTTGCCCGTGGGCTTGTACGCATGGGATGGTGGTTTGTGCGCATGGGATGGTGAACCCGGTTGAGCATTGATAAGTTGGTCTTCAAATTCATAACTAGGTGGGTCCCCCAATTGACTTATACCCTTTTCAGTTCCTTCCCATAAAGAGCCCGATTCACAAACTGCAGCATAATTCCTTCGGATTCCACTTTCCTCATTTATTGCATGGTGTGTAGCACGGGTCCCTTCTTCAGTTGACTTGTAGTTGTGCTGGTTCTGCTTGTTCAGATGGTTCGGTAGCTGCAGAAAATCAGCATTAACTTTCAGCTGGTTCGGTTGCTGCATGAGATTAGTACTACCTTTCGGATGGTTCAGTTGCTGTTGGAGTTCGGTGCTTGCTTCCAGCTGGTTCGGTTGCTGCAGTAAATCTGTACTAGCTTTCAGCCAGTAGTCGAACCATTCATCTGTACCGAATGGAGGCAGTTTGGTTTCATTGCTGCTCGGGTTGACAAGTACAAAGGACTTATCCTGGGGTGAAGCTTTAAAGACTGATGGGATCTTGTTCAGAGGCTTTTCAGTAAATGCTATTTGATGAGGGAAATCTTCGGTTGGTGGAAGAGCGTTGAATTTAGGATTTGGTGGGCTACAGTAATCAACCATCATCGGAGTGTTCTTCGTCTTGTTTTCCTGTTCCGATTCTGAAGCACCACCACTAAGGGCTGAGGTATATTGCCGAAAAGCAAATCCTTGGATACATTTCTTCTGTTTTTCCGATTGACTAGAGATGAAATTGCTGCAAATTTCCGGATTTCTGAGAGGATTCACCATGGGAATGGTATTGGAAAATAATTCTTGAGGACTATTGACCTTGATAGGATTTGTTCTGGGATTTTTTGTATCAAGAAGAAGATGGTTTTTACTTTGATATTGCTCCAAATGTACTTGCCATGCTCCTCTAACATACAAATTTCCTCTGGTCGAGAGATTTTCCTCTTCCACTACTTCCTTTCCTTTCTCTGATCTCTTTTGAATTTTTGTTTTTCCTGTTTCTTGTAGTTCTTCTACGTAAGTGGGTAGTGGTAGGATCAAGGCGGAAAAGCCAAAAGAAGCTTTTTCACCTTGCTCTGAAGGGTATCTAAATTTTCTCTGGCTTATTTCTTCATCTGCCCATTCATTAGTCGAAAGTATCTCAGTACTTTCATGATCACTAGGCAAAGGTTGAACCGTCATGAAAATGGGAGATTCCGCCCTTAACCAAGGCCCAAATGGCATTTGTTCAGGAGTAACTTTTAAGAAATTGCAGAATATCTGGGAATGACCTATTCTACTACAAGCATAGCAGAAGTCCGAAAGTCTTTCATACTTAAAAGAAACCCAAGTATTGAGATTAATATCTCTTGGCTCCCAGAGGCCTTGCTTCAGGGGCTTGGAGATGTCTATCTCCACTTTAATCCTAATGAATTTTTTTGAAGCTAATCCAAACAAAGGGTCCAGATCCATTGAAAGAAATTTACCTAGAGCACTACCTATTTTGAAAGCAATGTGTTCCGTCATGTGATTTTTGGTCAGACCATGAATTTGAACATGAAAAGGTGAAGTATCAAGACTGATTTCTTTCCATGTGGCATTTGCAGGGCAGTGTTTGAGGATGAGGAGATGACTTTTGAAGTTCCAAGGAGCTTGGTTTAAAATCCTGCTCTTGTCTCTTGCATTTTGGAAAGTGAAGAGAAACATATTTGCATCCAGGTCTTCAATGTGGAAAAGGCTGAGAAAGTTCCATGCTGCTTTGATGGTGGCATGCATTGAAACTTTGTTTAGAGGTCTAGTTGCAACTAATTTGCCAATGAGGGCTAGATTTGGGTCTTCATTATGCGAATCTTTTTCTGGAGATATATTCAAGCCCTCCCAGGAGAGAGCTTCAGTTTGTGAAATAAGTTCTTCCATGGCAAATTCTGAAGGAGGCAAGAAAGCACTACTTGGGGTACTAGAGAGAGCTCTATTCTGGAGAGAGAAAGAGCTGGGAGAAAAAAGTGCCAATTATCTAATTAAACATATAAGAATCATGTCAATTTCAGTTTATGAATACACACAGTATATATAATGTATATAGTAAAACTTACTATAAATATTATAAAAAAAATTAAAACACAAATATTTTTTATATGAAAAATGTTGAATACAATCGCCCCGGGTAGATGCTGCATAAGCAACTGCTGATGTAGAATCATTATTTCGAAACACACCGTTTCAGTCGCCCGAAATTTGATTCAAAATTTTGGTCCTCATTTCTCATTCCCTCCCTCTACGATTCCATCCCTCTATCGAAGATGCTGATTCTATCCCTCGAAGACAGCATGTCCCTCCCCTCAAAACTGCCGCCCTCCCTCCCTCCCTCAATGTCTTGATGGTTCTCTGAGACCCACATTGGTAAACCCAAAGTTTCGTCGCACCTTAGTTTCTCTTTGCCATAGCGTGCCGTTGTCTTCAACGAGGGAGGGAGCATGGAACAACGCCAATCCCGAATCTACCCTAACCCTAGCCCACCCCCAACCCCGTTCATCCTGAAACCCCATAACCCTAGCCCCTTCCCCTTTAACCTGAAGGCAAGCATTTCTAAGAACTCTTGCAATTTATTTTTTAAGGACTTCTATAGTTTTATATATTAATTTTGCACATGCAATTTCACCTCAATTAGCTCGAGATTTGGTGTCTCGGATTGTGTTACTATTCGGATATTGATTATGCTTTTGGTGTGTTTTTGACAATGGAGTAGTTAAATATAATCTCTTGGAACTCTTTGATAATGGGTTGTCATAGGTCTTAGTACTTAGAATTAGCACTAGATTAGTTATATTTGATGACAACCACAGAGTATTTGCTCGATCAGTATACTATATCCACTATCATCAATGCATGTTCGAACTTGAAAGATTTGGAAAAGGGTAAGCAGATTTTCTCTCTTTGCATCAAGGTGGGATTTAATTCTAATAGCATTGTTATTGATCTGTTTTCTAAATGCAATCGATTGGGGGATTCATTCTAGTTGTTTGAAGAACTAGATCAGTGGGATTTAGCAGTTAGTAATTCCATGATTTCAAGCTATGCAGCACATGGTTGTGCGGAGGATGCTTTGCAACTCTTTGCAACTCTTTGTGTGGAGCTTGAGGAGAATTTCAGGCCTACTGAGTTCACACTCAGCAATGTGATAAGTACTATTTGTAGACTCCCCCCCAGCAGAGCAGGGTAGTCAAATTCGTGCTTTGGTTGTTAAATCGGGTTTTGAGTCAAATCCAATTGTTGCTAATTCACTCATGGAAATGTATGCTACATTTGGGTCAATTAATTATGCCATGAATATCTTTGCTTATTTGGGTGTACGGGATCTGAAACAAAATGATGTTATGGTATTTATTACAGCTAAGTTGAACTTATAGTCTGAATTTCATGGAATGAACTTTTTAAGCATACATGTTTGATGAGTTTCCTTGTAACACTACAAAGAAACAATTTGATGGATGGTTGGCTGCATGCAAATCTATTTGTAAGCCCTCTCTTATTACTCTAAAATCCCATGAAACACTTTTGTGGATACCATGCAAATCCACCGAAGCAGTTTTAAGCAAATGTCAATTTGACATACATAGAAAATTGAAAGCTTGAAATTTCCCAAGTCTAGCTTTACAAAACATTGGATCCCATACAATGCACTTTTTATAAGCATGCAGTGAGTGCACTCTTGGCCAAGCTACAAATGGTGATGAATTTATTCTCTTAGTTAATGGCAAAGATACATATAAATGAATTTATTCTCTTGGTTAATGAATTTATTATCTTGAATATGTGTCTTTTGATATGTGTGCCTTTCCATTGTGCTTATGGTTCATGTTAGAATGTCGTCATAAACTATGTTTCTTCATCCTCTGGTATATGTACTTTGGTTGAACCATTTTGTTTTTGTGAGCTTCAAGCTACATTGAGATACTCAAAGACTACAAGAAATCCAAGATGACTATTCTTTGGGTGTCCAAAGTACAACATAAAGGTAACTAAATGACTTGTAATGTAACATGGTTAATAAATTGGGTAATATAACAAACATCTAACAACATTTATATATGCTTGCCAATATCAGGGATTACCATACTGCAAATATTTCATGTGGGCAGATAATGATCAATACATAGAGCTGGATTTACAAGAAAGACAAAATGAACTGTTAAGGAAAGAAAATGAGTTCGAGAAGAGGGAGATTGAGGTCCGTAAGAGAGTGGATGAGATTGAGAAAGGAGAGATGGTGCAAGATGGTAGAGATGAGGAGTTTCTAAAAAAGACAGAGATGCTTCTTGAGCAAGAAGATGGAATAAGACGTTCACGCATGCTTCTCTAGGCGTATTCGGCTTTTATATTTGTTGTTTGTTGTTACTTAGTGAGTTCAATGTAATAGTTGGTTTTATGTTATAGCTTACGCTGTTTAGTGAGTGTAATGTAATAGTTGCGGACTTTTTTTGTTGCATTTTGCCTCTTATGCTTGTGGCATGACAAACACTAAATTGGTTGTAAAATACCTGCATTATAATCAATGGAGGCAATGGTTTTGTGCATTCCTTTCCAGAATCATATTTCTAGCATAAAAAAATGTTATATTGCACATTTCTTTATAGAATCAGATTTCCAGCATGAAGTAACATTCATTTCTAGAATCATATTTATAGCATAAAGTAACAAATTATATTGCAAATTCCTTTCCAGAATCATATTTATAGCATAAATAAATGTTGTACATATCTGAACCATACAAAACCACAGGACTCTTAACAACTTCTCTTAGTGCCAAACGGCACAAACTATAATAGCAGTCACTAAAGTAACAATCTCATCATGAATGCATTCGCCCATATCATTTTTCCAGTTGTGAGAAATCTAAACCTTGCTGCACTGGTTGTGATCCTCCACAAACTGGTCTGTAATGGGAGCTTCTCCTCCACAAACTGTATCAGGTTTTGACACAAAAACATGGATTTCATTCACACATGAATCTACATTTCTACGGCATAAACACCTTGCCTTGGAGCTGTTTCCAAATACACACAAAACATATGCATTTCTGAGCAAATAAACTCAAACAATGTGCAATATTATTCCTACCAACAGATTTGTCAACATTGTTCCTCAAACAACAACTCCCAAAAAATCATGAAACATGAGCAAATAAAAAACAGAACTTTACCATTGTACACAAGCTTCAATTTTTTACTGGGAGTATTTGAAGAAAATACCCGCACAGCTCCACTTGAAGATTTGAAAACCACGAAATAAATTGAAGACTATGGTCAAACTCAAGGAACAACTAGTCACACTTATTCAAGACATTTCATGGAACTTTGCACTGATACGAAACCAAAGACCCACACGAGGAAGATGACTCACACAACGATCCACTTGACGGGCATTGACAATGTGTAAATCCAGGAGCTTTACAGAAAGAGTCGACGCACCGTTTTGCTGAGTGTCTTGATGTGGTGAAGCCGAAGACCCACACGGAAGATTACCCAGGCAACACTCGAAGACCACAACAAAATACAACTAATATGAGAGAACAACACGACGACGGCTTCTGACCAGAGCACCACACAAGCTCAATGGATGCTGTCTCAAAAACCAGAGCACCAAATCAAAGCGGGAGAATTTGTTCTGTTTTTTATTTTTGTGTTTTTTTTAAATAAATATCATCTGACGTGGCATAGCCATTTACGCCCCGTTTACAAGGGGCGACTGTACGTAGAAGTTCTGTTTTTATATTAACTTCCGTTGCAGACTTTCATATGAGCTGTGTTTAGTCTATAATTAATAAAGCAGCTATAGATATGTGAATATATTTTTATTTGCTATAATCCATACTTCTATTATATTTTCATCCCACTATATAAGATGTGACACATTTATCATTATTAAGATTAAGAATCATCTAATAAATGATCATTTAATGGCGATAAATGTGTCACATCTTACATAATAGGATGAGAATAAGATAATAATGTGGTATATAAAATTTTCTAAATAAAAATATATGAATGGTTATAGTCAGTAGTCATAGTATAATTTTCTATTTTTTTTATATACAGTATCATAAGAGATCTTGCCGGACGTACGTTAATTAGATCATGTATATTATATATCAAGATGCCGCAAGGAACTGCAGGTCCACTTCAGTCTGAGTCCGTCCTCCAACTTCAAGGCATGAGGTGATTCCGATTCCCTCCGCCAATATTAAGGCACACCGATAGATCTACTCTTGTCTTCACGAGTTATTTAATTTGGCGTTGTCTATAATAAATAATGCAACTTTTATTTTTATTTCTGTCAGCGTGGTGACTACTTAATCATGTGAATGTGCATTATACAAGACTTGAAAAAACTATTCGATTTAGGCTGATTCACACTAATTGAATTGGCAAAAAATAAACTAATTTTAATGAACATTTTGAATTATTAACCGATTTAATTGAGCGATATTTCAAACTAATTCAAGTTGATTTTAGACTAATTTAATCCGATTCTAACAGGTTCAAAACTATATTTATTCTTAAGTTGTCTAACAATTGAGTTTTTTTTATTTAATTTATTGTTCAAAAATATGATAGAATTAAACATATATTAACTTATTCATTATTGTATTCACTAAGAATAGCAAAAAAATGAAAGATAAAACATGTAGTTTTTTTTTTTTGTTAAACAAAAAATGAAAGGAGATGATTGATGAGAGTATTTTATATTAAATTTATAGTTGTGCATAAAATACTACATTTTCCATGTATTTATAACTTAATAGCCAATTTATCTTCTTCGCATATAAGACAAAAAAGAGTAGGTTAAATACGTAAATTACATATTTATTGAAATTATTTAGATCCATATTATATTTTTATTGAAGCTAGTCATTAAATTTTTATTTTATATTCTTTTATAGATAATATTATAAAATGTTTGAATTACATCAAATATAAATTTTAATAAATTTTATTATTATTAAAATATCTAATTCAAAATTATCATCAATCGCCCTATTAATTGCAAACCCAATTCCCTTTTTTCGAACCTTGGCATGATATAGCTTCGTGTTGTTATAATACATGTCGTGTGCCTGCAGTGCGGTGCATGAGAGACATTATCGTAAAAAGTATTTATAATATATCCTTATGATCACTCCCATAAATTAGATAAAATAACAGTCACGAGATCATAGGACAAACTTCTTTCACTTTGGACTGAATTTATATATTTTGGTGAATATATCAGGTGATGGCATTGTCGGCTAGCCTTCAACTATATATAATTGGGTAGTGCTACTATGCACTCAATTGGCTTGCTTAATTGGTGTGTCTCTAGTATAAATTGTTCATTTTTTTTTCAAATATTTTTTAACATTTAAAAAAAAATAAAAAAAAAATCCAATAAACTAATAGTCACTTTCTGAATCAATAAGTAAAAGAAAACTAAAAATAAAAAATACATGAGCGGTCAAAATGAATGGACGAAATGAGAAGGCATACTAACATTATTCTATATAGTACTATATTCTATGCAATCTTATTTTTCTTTTTAAAATTCCCTAATATTTTCCTTTTACTTTTATATTAGGGCGACATTAATATGTCAGTCTCATGTGATCTGGGTGCATTATTTTTTTAACACTAATCTTAAAATATTCAATCGTAATCGTCAATTAATGTTTTGATATAAATAACAGGGCCGCATCATAAATCTCCAAAGGAAAACTCTAAAGCCACCGCCGGGGCCACCGCTGGCCCAAAAAAAATTTTATTTTTTTTCTTTTTTTTAATGATTAAGAAATTTTTTTTAATATTATTATAAATTTTTTATATTTTTTAAAACATTTAAATGAATTAAAAAATAATTTGAAAACAAAAAAAACACAAAAATTTTTTTGCCTAACGATGACTCCCAGCTGGAGCCACCAACAGTGACTGTAGCACCGCTCATCTCCAAACCCTACCCTACCCATAAAGGAAATTAATGCCAGCCCAAACTAGTTGGGATTAATTAGTAATTTGCAGCTGGTTTTTTCTTTAATTTCTTAATTACTCTGTTCATGTGAAAGAGTCGTGTGAATAATCCAGTTAAATCTCCCATGCACGAATGTTTCATAAATCGAAAAATAAGGAAGTTCATGTGTTTGACACAATTTATTCTGAAGTGTTGTCTCTGATTAATTAGAGACTAATTCCTATAATCATTGTTTCTTAATCAAAATTAGTGAGATCCATGGAGCCAGCTCCTTTCTTTTATCCTCACATGGTAGATCTTGTTTGTCTAAGAAAATTAATTTTTTATTTTTTTTAACTTGGCCCCCCAGGCTCAAATCATGATTAGCGGAAGCCTAAGAGCATCATTAGCGGAGTTTTCTTTTTCTTTTTCTTTTTTTCTGCTTTTTCTTTCCCTTAATACCTCAAAACTTAAAAAAAAAAAAAAAACATTCTTTTCATAAAATATTAATAATAATTAATGATACCTTAACAAAAATGTTGTGTGAATTAAATATCAACAAGACAACAAGAACTAGTTAGATCTTATCCAGAGAAGCTAAGGCCAGCAGTACTACTAGTTATATATTAACTATCAAATGGAGTCAAGTACTGAAAAAGGCAATGGCGTAAATAAGAATCCACATCTTCATGATCAGACAGTGACGAGTCAAGAATTTATAATAGTGACACCACACCAGACTTTGCATTAAAAACAAAAACATAGTAGGAAAGAAATTAACAAAGACACTGAGACAGAAAATGATCGATCACATTGAATCAGGGTAGTCGACTTTGATTTTGGTTGGTATTTTTAGTTGGAGAGTCATTAATGTTGGTCAATTACCTCAGCACACTCAAGACAGCTCAACTACATAAATTGAATCTGCATCCCAGTCAATCATTTTCTGCATACACAAACTTGCTTACCATTCATAATAACTTTTATGTTTTAAGTCATTTCCTTTCTTCTTCTTTTTTTCTAGAAAGTTTCCTGCAAAGCATGGTACTCATTTTCTAGACTCCCAACTCCAATGTTTATTGCTTGTAGCTTGGGTAAGGCTTGCAGATACATGCAGGCCATCACTAGAAGAGATTAAAGCCCAACAAGAATCACAAGACTACGGTTTAGACCACTTCATGCGTGGAGAATCTGGTACTTTCAAAAAGTGCCATCACTTGGTTTGGAAAGCACGACGTTTAAGTGCTTTGGGATTAGCTCCCTTCCTTTTCAAGCATCAAAAAATGCGTTGGGTGAGACAAAAATCTTCTCAGATCATTGCTGTTTTGAGATGTTTTAAGAAATGTGTTTATTACAAAACCATGCATATTCCAGGCTCTAGCTAGTATGTATGGCCGGACGTAACACTCATGTTCATACGAAACATTAGTACTAGAAATATCCAGACAAAAAATTTATTTCCCCATGACTCTTTCAATACCAGAGTGAATACTGGCGGTCAAACTTTTTCTTCGTCACTGAGGAAGATCTTCCATCATCAGAAACACTCATAAATCCAAATTCCTCGTCATTGCCTCCAGAGGGACTAATACCAGCAGGCTTTGAGCAAATTCCACTAATAAAACCATCCGCCTTTTCATCTTCAGAATCAAGCAAAAAACCCGTTTCTTGAACCTCAGGGCTATCCCATTGGTGTGATCCTACATTAACATCATTTTTTTTAAATGTGAAATATTTGCTACTCTCCTCATGATCGCGTGTTCCTTCTTCTGAATTAGAATCTTTTGTAGGTGAGTGCAGTTGATCATGTTTGTTCAGCTCATATGTATCATTCCATGTGGGAGTACTTGTGGTAGAATACGATGAGAGAATTGAAGAAAACCTTGACGTTTCGGAGGAAGATGAGGGAGTAGTACTAGCAGTACTAGAGGAAGGAGAAGCCGTGTTTGGACTTCCAAATCCTTGGATTTCTTTTGTTATTTTGAGAGCTTTCAGACGCGCTTCTTTGAGTGCTATTCCTCCTCCTAGAAGTTTAAGTATCTCCTCTGATTTCTTCTGCATGCTGACGCCCCAGTTGAACCTAACATCATTCACCAGGATTTTGAAAATGAAAGCAAGCATATGATATAAAGCTAGTGCTATGCTAATGGCCTGTCGGCCAAAATTATTTGGCAATCCCTTAAAGGAACAGGGCTTTAACGCGCCCTCAAATTGCCTGGAAAAGAAAAAAAATAGCTCGTGCTATGTGTATATATACATACATTTTACCAGAGAAACCTGAGGATTTTAAGGAATTACCCCTTTTCATCTATGTGTTTAAATGTTCCAAGCTCTTGAATAGTATCAGCATCACGTTGGAATTCTTCAGCCAAATCTTCAGGACCATGAGTTAGCAAGAACGCAAGAAGTACCAGTGATTTGTAGGATTGTCTCCATCGCTTCCAATCAACGTAATAGAACCTGCATTATTTCTATATTAACATTTAAGAATTGGTAACAATTGGGGTCTTAACATAACAAGGGAATGGTGATCATCTAAAGAGTACTGTAAAATGGTCATGTGATGTTCAATATAAAAATCAACGTTTTTAGGCTAAAGTAAACAAACCCACCTTCTATGAAGAACATCAATAATTCTCCAATAATCATCCACCTCAAAGGATGCTTCAGCTATTCTTGTCATTGTTCTCGCATCAGGGCTACATGGATTGTTATTTGTAGCTTCTTCGGCCAACCTTGAGAAACGAACATCAATCTAATCTGATACGTTATCGCAATGCAGGGCAGAGAAAACAGCGAATATACGTGTGTGCGTCTCTGAATCGAAACTAAAAAAAAAAAAAAAAACCTTTTTGCATTTCTTTTAATATCGTAACACAAGGATAACTTTTCAGTACCAAACTATAGATCACTACTTTAATTTTCCCTCTTTTCTATAAGAAAACGTACCCTTCTGAAAAATAAATATAAAATCATTTGGTTGGCAACAAATGACCTCTTTCATGCTTGGTGATCTAACCATTCTCCGTCCAAGCTCCCTCCCTCTGATCTCTCTCATGAATTCAAACGTCGCTCGTATATATAACAGACGAAAATAAATTCAAACAAAAGCTTAATAGGATAAAATAATTTTTTTCCATGTGATTGGTGGGATTAATTTAATTTCTTTCTACAAGAAAGTTAGGGTTTATAACCGATCATAATATTTAATATTTTTATAAGCGAACCAAAGGTATATATTAATATAAGCACTGTCAATCGGTACTCTTGCATTACGCATGATCATGCTTCTTTTAGTGTTCAGAAAGACAATTTATTTTTTGCTATACATGTATATGTGTGCGCGCGTGTTTATGAGTGTGATGAAAAGAAAAGGAGATCAGAAAGATCACTTACAGTTCAGTTTCACTAACATCAGTGAAGACCAGCCTGGCAGTTCTATATTTCTGTTGTAGGAAAAAAGATGCTTGCCTTTTAAACTGACCTAGCAACAAGGACCCCATAAGAAGGCCGCAGAGACTTCTTCGGCAAAATTTAATTCTATATATATGAATCCTTATTTGGTTAACGAAACCCAATTCTGATTGTTTTTCAGTGAAAATAAACCATGATCAGCCGAACAAGCTGAATGAAAGAGTTTCCGTTGAAAGCAATAGTTAAAGGTTTACAAGAAGTTTAAATTTTCGAACACCACAACATCATGATAAGTAAAAGTCATCCACACGACCACTACATGAGCTACTTAAACAGGAAAAAAAGCTTATCCAAAGAAAACCCATGCACTATTTTGAGACGTACAAGAATTAGACCACAACCATTGTACTTGGGTAGCCATGATTCTAGCTCAGATAATAAAGGACAAGTATTTTCATGAAAAGGGAATATACAAAATTGGCTAATATTAGCATTTGACCAATTATAATCCATATAATTTTTCTCTCCAATCTGAATATATGTGTGCGAATATATATATGGACTGAACTCAAGCTTAGGACCATCAAAACCATGTGTTTGGTTGTTGAACTCATCTTAACTCAATCATTAATGAGACCCACTACTTTTTTAACTTCACGTAAAAAAAGTTGAATTAATCTCAATCTACTTTTTATACATGATTTAAACACATATATCAACCTATATATTTACATTCAAACACATCTCAACGGAACTCATAAAATATTACTATTTATAGATCAACTCAGATCATACATCCAAACGTAGTGTTTGTTGAGTAATCACATAAACGTCTTCTATTTTAGTGAACATAGTTTTGGGTTATCACTATTTGTATTTATGTTTTGCTAGTTTTTTTAGAGTATCAAGTGTAATAAATATTGTTATGTTCAATTTGGTCTCCAAAATTTTATGAATCTCAAACTATATTAGTATATAAAGTAGTGTTACATGTACTTACATTTTGATGTACAACGTTATATGTATTGAGTAAAAGTCCAATGTTATCACTTTTTTTTCTTTTCTAATTCAAATTTTAAATTTCAAATTGCATAATATTCAATATATCAATAACTAACATGTTGACATGTATGGTTGTGTAAGTTAAAATTGTAAGTATAAATAGCATTTTCTTGGTATATATAAACATCTCAGACTTTGGACGATATATATATGTTCCAAATTATGATGATCAAGCGGTTTTCACATTTGGCCGACCAGACTCACCGGTAGATCATTAAGGTGTAATCCATCTAAAATTCATTCCCAACCATAGAACAAAAACTACTCTAAATTTCCATTGCAAGATGAAGACATTTATTATATATCACTAATCTTTTTTATTTTCTTTACAAATCAAACAATTCTAGAACTTATTGAGAAAAAAGAAAACTAAAATATCGGCGGAAACTTGGGGCCGGGATTAAGTTTTTTTCCTAATGGGAAAATTAGAACAATAAAAATTGAAAGGGGTGAGATACCCAACCACCATGTCAAACCAAAAAATGCAGTGCAGAAAATAATAAATAAATTGAAAAATAGAATGTATGAGTTCTAGTCCCATAACTTCTTGACTCATGTTTGAGAAAAGATCGCCATAAATACGGTTTTGCCGACGGGAGGAGAGTCCATCAGCACTAGGGTGTGAACTGCAATTGTTTGTATATTGAGGATCTCATTTCCTACATTGTTAGATAGTGGAGCATACGAAATAACTCCCACATAAAGAAGTCTGAAAATTTTTGCATTAATGGATGGCAGAATCATATATAGGTAGCAGAACAGGGAGGCGCATGTGGCCCATGCGCTGGTCAAAATGTAGTGCTTTGAGGGAAGATGGAGCTAGGCACTAGAAGACTTTCCGGTGGGGTACATGTACGGTGGAGGTGATGGTTGGACACAAATATGTAGTTGAAAGTCCCTAAAAAGGAAAAAAAAAATGTTATAAAACTAATGAAAAGAGAAAGCGAGAGAGAGAGAAAGATAAAGAGATCTTGAACGTGAAAGAGAGGCGCTTGTTATTCGATAATGAAAACCTTGAAAGATACCCATATATATAGGAGTACAAAGGAAGTCTTGGCCATCATAATTGACGGCTAAGGACGGTTAATTATGACGACTACGGGCAGTCAAAATTGACAGCTACGGGCGATCAATTATGACGGCTAAGAACGGTCAATTATGACGACTACGGGACTTCATAATTGACGGTTAAGGACGGTCAATTATGACAGCTATTATGACGGCTAAAGGTATTCATACAAGTCGGTTTATAACACTCCCCCTTTGGATGACCACATATAAAGAATATATCTCATTAAAATCTTGCCAAGGAAAAACCATGTGGGAAAAAAAACCAATAGCAAATGAAAAAGAGTACAATATTCATGTGTACCACCAACTGCTTTAGGATTGCCTCATTAAAACCTCGCAAAGGAAAACCCAATGGGAAAAAACCTTAGCAAAGGAAAAAGAGTACAATCAGTACTAGTCTTCAAAATATTTACTACCCCTAAAAAGTGCATTATGATAGGTTTTGAAGTCTTCGTATTCTAATGTTCTGCACAATCTTCTTAAATGTTGCAGTTGGTAATGCCTTAGTGAACAAATCTGCCAAATTATCACTTGATTGTATCTGCTTGACATCAATTTCACATTTCTTCTCATGAATTGCAATGATCTCTATGTGTGGATTTGAAAGATAACTTGCATCCGCATATCCAACTAATTGTGGACTTGATCCATGTTGATGAAATAATCTCATATCAATTGTACCTCGGAGGTAACGAATTACATGTTTAATACCATTCCAATGTCTTCGAGTTGGTGCAGAAATATATCTTGCAAGTAAATTAATTGAAAATGTAATATCAGACCAAGTGCAATTTGCAAGATACATCAGGGCTCCAATTGCACTGAGATAAGGTACTTTAGGACTAAGAATTTCTTCATCGTCTTCACAAGGACGAAATGGGTCTTTTTGCACATCAAGTGATCGAACAACCATTGAAGTACTCAGGGGATGAGCTTTGTCCATATAAAAGTGGTTCAAGACTTTATAGTAAAAGGTCTTTACGTTGATGCATCTCAATATTGTGTACCAACTCTTTAAATGATGCAGTTGGTAATGTTTTGGTAAACAAATTCACCATATTGATTCAAGATCATTTTAACATTAAATTCACTACTCTTATGGAGTTGTACTCTTCTGGAGTTATTGTGAATAATATAGTTAGTGGAGAAGTCATCAAAATTAAGCCGCCAACCTCCATATTCAACAAAAATGGTGGCCACCTATTTAGGCCAGACATGCATTTTAGGATTTTATAGCTCTTCTGTAGCTATCAGGTGCCGCAGGTAGGGGTGCTACCCGCACCATACGGTGCGGGGTAGCACCCTCCCCGCACCCCGCCCCGCATGGTGCGGGGGTGGGGTTTTCCCATCCGTCCCCCGCCCCCGCATCACCGGGGCGGGGGATACCCGCCCCGCCCCGCTTTATTTTCACTTCAATTATAAATTACATTTAATTATATTTAAAAATTATTTTTAGATCTAAAAGTGATAAAAAATATATTTTTAGATCCAAATTGTAAATTTAAATTTTGTAAAATGACTATAATTTAAAAATTATGTAGTTTTTAAATTTGCTAGTGCATATTTTATGTAAGTTGTAGTGTAGTAATTTTAAACTATATAGTTTTTAAATTAGTTAATGCATACTTTGTAAACAAGTCTAACAAATTGTAATATATTTTGTAAATGACTATAATTTAAAAATTATATAGTTTTTAAATTTGTTAGTGCATATTTTATGTAAGTTGTAATATAGTAGTTTTAAACTGTATAGTTTTTAAATTAGTTAATTCATACTTTGTAAACAAGTCTAACAAATTGTGATATATATTTATATATACACAATTTGTAAAATAGAAAGATATATTTATATTTATATATAAACATATATTTATGTTTTTATATATATAAATATTTATGTTTTTATATATATATAATATATATATATATATAGGGGGCGGGGCGGGGGAAATGCGGGGCGGGGTTTGGCCTTCCCCGCCCCCCGCCCCCGCTAGGGGGACTAGATGTGGAGCGGGGGCCCCCGCCCCCGCCCCCACCCATGCGGGGCGGGGGCGGGGCGAACGGGGGCGGGGTAGCGGGGATATTTGAAGAAGTTCAAATACTTGGAGAATAAGGACAAGCTGCATTTAATCTTGTCGCGGATATCTGAAAAAGTCCAACTTCTAAGAGAGTAGGGGAAAGCTGTTTTTGATTTCATAGCCGAGTAAATAACTGCAGGATATCTGTATTTAGCGTATCCTCAATCAATATATATAATTTTGTCCGACTTTCATAATTTTCTCTATAAAAGAAATATTCAACTCATCTTCATTTGCATCATATTTTCTTCACTTTTCTGTAATTAGTCTGCATTCTTACTCTGCAATGGCCCAGCAATCTTCTGGTGACCAATATATGAGGTATTCTACACTTTGTTCACCAATTGTTTCTGCTTCTACCGTAGGTGCTATAATGCAATATAATAATGATCTGACTAATAAGTCAGATGTTGATGTTATCTACGTGATGTGAACCCCAATCGATTTGCTTCGTGTCTTCCATAGCTTTGATCAAGTGGATCCAAATTGATTCTCCATCTTTCAAGCCCATCATGAGTGTTGGGCTCTTGCTAGTTTCATCCCAATTGGATTGCACCACTTCTTGCATTGCTCCATTGATCTTCGTGGCTCTTATTCTTATAATTGATCCTTGAGACTTGGTCCGCCTTGGGGCCCATCACTACGAGTTTGTGAGTCTCGGTACTCGATACTCATCAACCATTGTCGCATTTTCTCAGCGACTACAATCCAAAACTTGTGAGGTGACAAACTCATTGAGAAAATTTCTATCCTTCAGCGACTTCTTTTGGAGTTCAACATGAAAATAGGAGTAATAAAGCAAGAGAATAGGAATTTAAAATTCTTGCTTAACTCTTTTTTTCGATTGTCTACTCCTTTAAACAGGGATGCTATGCAAATTTTTGAAGAGCAAGATCTTTTAAAAAATGAGGCGAAGAGCCTCAAATTTCTGTAATTTTGTTTCAAGGTAATAAAATAATATTTCACAAATATTCGTATTGTGTTTCTATCTTCTAGTAGATGTTCTGTGTGCTCCATTGTATTTCTCCTTTAATAATACACATTTCTTACAAAACCGTAATATGAATCTGAAATACTAATTGTATTTAAGAGATGGTATTTCAGAACTAATAATTTCATTCATCTCCCCCTTGAACCCGAAAGGGTTTCTGATTTATATTTCAGATATGGGTAGTTTTCATGAGCTTTTCTGGAGCCTCAATGACATTTACATCATCTATATAAACTGCAATAAAAGCTAATATAAATACTGAAAATATATGAAAAATAGTTTATTCTACATGCGTTTAGATTGTTTTATATCATATAAGGATTTTTGAAACTTGATAGAATAAGTACTTCAGGACTATATGCTTCATGCATTTCATATCTAGTGATCCATATAAATATGCAGTTAATCATGCATACCCAAACTTCGGAACTATCAAGCTAATAAAAACCTCAATATAATTTCATCCACTTCAAAAGCATATCAATATTATTTCTGCGAGAAACCGACTCGTGATTTATATATCACATTCTCATTTCCTTTATACAAATACCTACTGATATTCAACAAGTATCACCTTATAGCTGTTTGGACTATCCATATGTATCACATTTTACTGGTGATATCAATTATGCAGGAATTGTTTCTTTCTATTTTGGCCAATATTTTGGCCAAGATGGCACTTCTGGCAATGTCAAGTGCCATCTTATATGAAAATACGTTGTCGACAACGGTTTTATTTCTATCTAGAATTTCTCCAATACTCATGAAATGTATCGAGATCTCGTTATTTTCAGGTACCTGTCCCTCTTCAAAGGAAGTCATTTCATGAAAAACCTCTTCAGGAGGTACTCTTCAGTAGTTTCCTCTTCAAGAGGATTATTCTTCAGGAGATACTCTTCAGGATTATATTTTTCAGGAGATACTCTTCAGAAGTTTTTATTATGAGAGAATTTTGTACAGAAAGTTTGGATGGATCTTATTGCTTGTTTTGTGGGTACGGCCTCTTCAGGAGCACCAATTTCTTTTCTTTGTGCTTTTCTCTTTCGGTATACTTTATCTTTTGTATCAATAGGTCTCTCACGCTTTTAGACATGTCTTATGTTCATTAGACTGTTAAATTTCTTAATTGTCCTACGAAAACTTCAATCCTCGCTGGGATTTTAGCAGCTAGAATATGAGACATTTTTATCTTATTGCATCCATAAATTAATTATCATCTGAACTTCCAATTCACCTATGATAATCAAGATAACATCAAATTATTTCATTTTATTTGCTTCTAGCAAATTTTTCTTTCCGCTCATAGTGGGAAGACTTTATAGTAAAACAATCTTCTGGTTCTTTTATAGATTCCATATGAAAATTATTCGATTTATCGTAATTGATTTTGGATGATCAAGATAATCATGAAAAGCATACAAATATTTTGAATCATATCACTTTTGATGCATCATAATATTTGATTCAATAGTTGTATAATATCATCTCAAAGAGAAAGCTGGTAGTTTTTTTAATACGAGTTTCTGGCCCGAAATCATAGAAGTATTATAAAGATATTCATTACCACGTCCAAGCTCTTGGTTTTTTTGGAAAAAATGCACCATTCTCTTATGAGAATGATATAAATCCAATATCATTCACTTCTGGGAATGATGTGGAACTAGTAGGACGTAACTAATAACTTTTTAACAAAAACTTATTATTTTGCTTAGTCATTAGAAGACCATATATAAATTTAGAATATATTGTGAATTTTTACACTCGATATTGTTATTTCAGGAGCACATTCGAGGCGTTCATTTTAAACATATATTCTTTAGTGACTTTTTTCTACACAATTTCAATTATGCAACTTCAGGTGCATTAATTATAATGAGCTTTTGGTACACGTATCACTCATTTAAACAATCTCACAGAATCAATAGATATTTTATTATGAGATACTCAATAAAATTATTGGTTTAGGGCGATCCTTCAGGGATGCTCCATTTATATTCCAAGATGAATCTTATCATCAATAATTCATAACAAGTATAAAAAATAAATAGAACTTGTATATAAACTATATGAATAAAAATTGACCACAAATATAACTTAAATGCAAATTATGAAAATCTTAATTTACCATAGATATAACTGAGATGTAAACGATATGAATAAATATAGAATTTTATTAAGTAATAATAAGAAATATAAACTTTAATACTCACATTGGGGATTGCAAATAATATATTGAAAAACTTACTTGAAGTAGAAGATCACTAACTTTAGTGTTGAACCTAAGCTTTCAAGTTTTGTGTAATTATATATTTACACATGGATTTTGATGATAACAAATGAATTCATAGAATAAAGGAGTCTCAAGCTCAAGTTATCTACACAATGGAGTCAAGCACATCAAGAAACCAAAGCATGAGCAAGAAGGAAACAAGTTCACATTAAAGTCATAGAGAAATGTTGTAAATTTCTTAAAAGTTGAAATTAGGATTAAGGCTTAAAAATTAATATTTTATCATAAAGCATTAAAATACATTTTCCACATGTGCATGAATATTTTGAAAATTAAATTTGAAAATTTTGAAAGATAATTGATTGTCATCTTTCACATGTGCATGCCATGATTAAAGGTTTGAACTTTGAAAATATTAAAGATGATTGATTGTCATCTTTCACATGTGCATGTTTTATTTGAATATTTTCAAAAGTGATTGATGCTTTTCTTGACTTATGCAAAAGGAAGATGCCTTTGTTTGAATATTTTGAAAAGTAAAGTGTGCTCCTTTTGTCATATGCAAAAAGTAAAAAATTAGGTTTGAAATTTTTGAAAAGCAAAGTGTGCTCCTTTTGTCATATGCAAAAAGTAAAAAGATTAGGTTTGAAATTTTTGAAAAATGAATGATGATGTCTTTGACATGTGAATCTTTTTAAATTTGAATATGAAGTCTCATATGCCTATAAATAGATCATTTGAGAGCTTCACATTCACAACACCAAGAGCATACAACTCTCATTCAAAGCTTTCATTCTCTCTTCTCTAAGCATTGAGCCTTAACCCTTATTCATTTTGAGAGATATAGTTTGTGCTTGTATTGTTCTTATTTCACTCATTGAGGAGTGTTTTCTGATATCCTACCCACTATCAATTCTTGTATCAGTAAAAGGGTGTGTACAACCCTTGTGCGTGTAGAAAGTGTTCTACACAGGGAATCGTTGAATCACCACGTGTAAGGTGATTGCAAGTGTAGAGGGTGTTCTACACGGATCCTTTGTAGCGGTGTTGTTCAAAGGTGTAATAGGTTTCTATCTCCACCTGAAGGAGATTAAATAGTGAATTCGGGGATCCTCAAGGGGTAGCTTGAGGCGAGGACGTAAGCAGTGGGGCCGAACCTCGTTAACATACTGAGTTTGCTTCTCTCTTACCCTTACTCTTTATATTTATTGTTGTTTCATATTTTGTTTATATTTTATATTGTATATTTGATTTATAATTGTTATTTTTTTTAAATACAACTCAATTCACCCCCCCTCTTGTGTTAGTCATCTAGGCAACATTTAGAATCAACAGAACCTCGTGCTGATAATTTGTTATAAAACTAATGAAAAGAGAGAGCGAAAGAAAAAGAGAGAGAGAGAAATCTTGAACGTGAGAAATATGCGCTTGTTATTCGATAATGAAAACCTTGAAAGATACCTATATATATAGGAGTGCAAAAGAGGTCTTGGCCATCATAATTGACAGCTAAAGACGGTCAATTATGACGACTATGGACAGTCAAAATTGACGGCTACGGGCGGTCAATTATGATGGTTAAGGACGGTCAATTATGACGACTACGACCCGTCATAATTGATGGCTAAGGACGGTCAATTATAACGGCTATTATGACCCCTAAAGGTGGTCATACAAGTCGGTTTATAACAAAAATCAAGATAACAAGGTTGCAAATCACCGACAAATTAGAAGTGTCAGGCAACAAGAGGAGGCTCAAATTTGAGATGAGCTAGCGGCCGCCATATGCCAACTCTAAAGGTGGGGTTAGTGTGGTGATTTTGTAGATTAAAAATAAATAAATAAATAAAAACCTAAATCTAGCCTTTAATGACTTGACAAAAAGAGAAAAATGAGAAGAAAGGGAAAAAAAAAATTGAAGGGTAAAGGGGACGGGTAAGGGTGGACCTCCGGTCATGTTTAGGGCTGGGGTATTTGGTTAACTTTTGGGAAAAGAAGGCGCCGAGGAGAAAAGAACAAAGAGTTAGTCTATACATCTGCCTTGTACTTCACCAACACCACACACAGGTGATGTGGCATTTTAATTTTTTTTTTTTCTGTTTTCCCCCAAGTAAAACGTGCGTTTTCTTCCCAGGCATTCGAATTCACTTTTTCCCCTCCCCGCGTCGCCCCTCTCCCGCGTTGCCCTTCCACCATTTGGAACCCAACTTGTACGTCGTTCGTCACCGTGTTGTGCCACCGCTAACGCCGACCCACTTAACAAACTCCGATCGTCTGCCACCATCTCGCAGGTGACATTTCTCTCTCTCACTGTACATTGTTGGGTTATTTTTAAAATTATTTTACAGATCCTCGCTTCTTTCTTTCAAGTGTTTGTGTTTATTTGTACATAGTTGAGTTTTTATAAAGAACAGAGTAGATTTTATATAGAAGTAATGGCTGTTATTGTGTTTGTCTATCCTCTTTGTTTGGGTTTTATTCAAAGCAATGTAATTTCTTTGGTAGCTCTATATATATAGAAGGATTGGGTGGGGATTTTGTTACTAGAGAAGATAAGAAATATAGCTCGAATTTATTCACTATCCAATGGCATCAAAATGCTCCCCATTCATTCGGCTTGTCATCTATATGGTTTTGATGAAGTTTGTTTTTTTTTTCTTTGGTCGAAATGAGAAGCAGAGCTAACAATAATTGAAAAATGGAAGCTTGCACTCAGAGAACAGCAAAAAGTTAGCAGCATATAAAAATCATTACACAATGGCACTTTTTGACTTGGTCCGTTGCTAGTGACGGAAATCATCATTGAGATAGCTACTTCACTCTTTGACTTGTTTTTTGCAAGTGATGTGGATTTTCGTGGTTATTAGTTTTCTTGGGAATCTTGTGAAGGTTTTTCCCTCCTAATCATTTGGAAGTCCATAAATGTCTTGTACCTACCAGAAACAAAATTCTTGGTTTATGATATACATATTTCTAGACTTAAAAATGAGCCTGAACTTTCATAACTTCAATTTGGTTGCTTTGCATTGTTGCATTTAAGCATTCCGTTGCTATCCATTAAGAAAAAAAAAATTTTTGAATTTGAAAATAATGAAGCTAAAACAAATTTGATATAAAAGTATATTTGTACCTCATATACCTATGACTTTTGTATATTGTCTAGCTTAGTCTTTCATGTTTTATTCTTTCACATTTGAGATACAAATATTCTTTAACCGTCAACCTTTTTTAAGTGTACATAATTTAAATTTACTGGTGGTGAGATAATCAGTTTTAATATTTCCTATTACTGGGTTTCTAAAACTTCATTATGTGAACTATTGAAATAGCTTGATGGATAAAGAGAAAGATGAAAGGCCACCCAAGCCTTCTACATCAATCCCACCGACACAGGTATGATACACATTGGTCATTTAGAAATGTCGTTGTGTTTGATATTTTCAATTAGTTAATGTATTTTTATTTGTGTATTATAGGGATATTGTGGTCCAGGAAATTCGTACTACCCGCCATTTATATATACATACGCATGGGGTAGCAAGGTAGATTTCCTTATAAGCTTTTCTAAAAGAATTTCGAATGTGCATTTGAGTCGTTCTAACCTTGTGCCTAATTGCAGCCCCCATTAATGACACATTTTGGACCAACGATGCTCTACCCTCCGTTGAGTAATGAGGAGGAGTCAGGACAAGTTCAACATATTATCCAAGTATATTCCTTCCAAACTTTTTAAATATTTTTTTTCTTACATGCATTTGGCCCTTTCTAACACTATACCAAATTACAGCCCCCATCAATCCACCTTTTGGACCAATGCTCTACCTCCGTCGAGTAATGAGGAGGAGTCGGGGCAAGTTCAACATATTATCTAGGTATATTCCTTTCAAACTTTTAAAATATTTTTTTTTCTTACATGCATTTGGCATGTTCTAAAACCGTATCAAATTACAGCCCCCATCAATGCCACATTTTGGACCACCAATACTCTACCCTCTGTCGAGTAATGCGGAAGAGTCGGGGCGAGTGCAACATATTATCAGCTAGATTCCTTTCTAATAGCTGTCATATTTTTTTATTACATGTATTCAAGCCGTTCTAACACCCTAATTACATTTAGATCTGAAAGTGAAAAGATTTTGGGAGGTACATCACACATGACTGATCCAAGTTGTCATATGAGTAACGGTATTACACTTTTAACCTGATGAATAAACATCTAGCTAAATGTATATAATATAAATGCTGATCCAAATCATGCATTTTAATTTTCACAAAATTCATTGGATGTAAATAAAGAGGGAGAGGCGGAGGGGACTGAGGCCGATGGGACTAATGAAGTATCGGATGATGAAGAAGGAGTTGAGGAGCCAAAACCTGGTATGGAGTTTGCCACTGATAAAGAGCTTATGGCCTATTACAAACGATATGCCAAGCAACAAGGTTTTGGTGTTATAACACAACGGACGAAGAGAGAGGCAGATGGGAGTGCAAAGTATCTGACTATTGGGTGTGCGCGGGGTGGCAAGTATCATCCTAGCCATAGTAATATCTCGAGACCAAGACCAACAACTAAAACAGATTGTAAGGCGAGAATAAATGCTCATTTGGTGAAAGGTGTATGGGTGGTAACCACTGTTGAGATTACCCATAATCATAGTACCGTCAGCCCACAGAAGTCTAGGTTCTTTAGATCGCACAAATGTTTGGATAAATATAGTCAAAGGATGCTAGATTTAAATGACAGAGCAGGTATTCGAATGAATAAAAATTTCGGAGCACTTGTTGTTGATGCGGGGGGGTTTGAGAATCTAAATTTCCAAGAGAAAGACTGTCGAAATTTTATTGACAAAGCCAGACAGTTAAGGTTGGGTAAAGGAGGTGGTGATGCACTTACTGACTACTTTAATAGGATGAGGTTGATGAATGATAGCTTTGTTTCTGTTGTGGATGTGGATGAAGACTTGAGAATTAGAAATGTATTCTGGGCTGACGCACGAAGTCGAGCAGCGTATGAGTATTTTGGAGATGTTATCACTTTCGATACGACATATCTAACAAATAGATATGGTATGCCTTTTGCTCCCTTTGTTGGGGTCAACCATCATGGGCAGTCTATACTGTTAGGGGCTGGTTTGATTTCAGGTGAGGACACAGCTACTTTTGTTTGGTTGTTTCGCGCATGGTTGCAGTGCATGGATGATCGAGCTCCAAAAGCAATCATAACAGACCAAGATCGAGCGATGAAGTCTGCTATTGCATTGGTATTTCCAGACACTCGCCATAGATATTGTCTATGGCATATACTGTGGAAACTTCCTGAGAAATTGGGATCCCACTCCCAATTCAATAACGGGTTGAAGACTTCTATTCTCAATTCCCTATATGATTCACAGACATGCGCTGAATTTGAGGAGAAGTGGGGGCAGCTAATTCAGAAGTATGACCTTAGTGATAATGCATGGCTGCAAGGGTTGTACAACGAGAGGTCGTTTTGGGTACCAGCTTACTTGAAGGGTGTATTTTGGGCTGGCATGAGCACTACACAACGGTCTGAAAGCATGAATGCTTTTTTCGATGGATTTGTGCATTCTGGCACGACATTGAAAGAATTCGTAGATCAATTTGACAATGCTCTGAGGAAAAAGGTGGAGGTCGAGACAACAGCTGATTTCATGTCCTGCAACCAGACCATCCCATGTGTATCCCCATTCCGTATTGAGAAGCAGTTTCAAGCAGTGTATACAAATGCGAAGTATAAAGAGGTTCAAAAAGAGTTGTTGGGGATGATGTCTTGTAATTGCATATTTGTCAGCAAGCAAGGTTGCATTTCCACATTCGATGTTTTGGATGAAATTACCATTGAGGATGACCATGTCAAAACCGTCAAGTACTTAGTTTATTATAATGAGGAGTGTGACTGAAATGCACGTGTACATTATTTGAGATGAGGGGGATCCTTTGTAGGCATGCATTGAAAGTTTGTTAGATGAGGAAGATTCATGTGTTACCAAAGAAGTACATCTTGGATCGATGGTGGAAGGACTTGAAGAGGAGATACACACTAGTCAAAACTAGCAACGATGACATGCGACAAGATGCAACCACACGAAGGTATGAGCTTGTGGTGAAACGATGTCTAAAATTAGCAAGTCGTGTATCCCATCAAGATGACCATGTCAATGCATTCATGTGCCATTTGGATGAGTTTGAGAATAACTTTAAAGGATTACCACTTGAGTTTGGTTCAACAAAGTCAAAGAAAATATGGCCGCTACAAGGGTAAGAAAATATTAAACCCACACGTTGTTCGAGGGAAAGGGAGGCCTCCATCGAAAGGAAGGTTCCGCCTGTGGAGAAGGCTGCGAACCAAAAAAAGAAAAAAACAGGTAGTAAATTTTTCAAAAATTAATTAAATATTTATTGGACTGTATGCATATTTCTTTCTAATAGATGTGCATTTTTTTTAAAAAAAAAATTTAGACTTGCAGAAAAATATTTGATGATGAATCACATGATGGTGAGGTACCGGAAGCTCAACTTGGTGCTAATGTGGTTCAACTTGATGCTAACGTGGATCAAACGTGATCAACTTGGTTCTAACGTTGATGATTTTGTTGTTGAAACACAGTATAGTACTGTCACACAACCAACACCATTGGACAGTGAGGAGGTCGGGGTTATAACTTAGTAATTTGTTGTATTTTGATTGTTGTGATGAAATATTGTTGTGGTATGTATATAGGTCGAAGTTGTAATTAGTTGTATTTTGGGTGATGAAATATGCTTTGGGTGTGAGCCTCTTTAATGTAAAGTGTTGATAGGTTTGTAAAGAATGTTGTTTGCAAGGTGTAATTTGTTGTATTTTGGGTTTTGTGAATCAGAAATATTCAAAGGTGGAAATTTTGTTCTACTTGTATTTGTGATGTACTAATATGTTGTGGTTATAAATGATGTAAAGGGAACGAGTTTGAAAGTCATAGGTTTTTGGACAGATTTATTCTACCTATTATTGTGGTGCACTAATATGTTGTGGTTGTTCTATTTGTATGAAATCAGGTATTACATTTTTTATGTCATTGTTAATCTACTTTATGAAAATATGCACTGATTTTTTATGCCTACTAACACTGGACATACTTTTTTGACAGTTAAGATTCTGAAACTGGATATATATTTTCTTTCTAGTAAAACTGGACAAATTTTTTCACTGCTTAGGTTCTAAAATTGGACAGATTTTTGTTCTAGTAAAATTGGACAAATTTTTTTCACTGCTTAGGTTCTGAATCATGTTTGGCTTATGTCATCAGGAATATATATCAAAGACATTTAAATGTACAATGAAATTCTCACAAATACAAAAAAGTTAACATCCATTACCATACGCAAATCATTCCACAATTACAAAATATTCATAGAAAATTTTGTAATTACAATAACAGTTGAAGGATACATCGACAATCCACAATTACATGATACATCTATCATCCGAACAAATAAAAAACTATTACAATAGAACACACCCAATACAGACACTATAATATACGTGTACATCTATTCTCTACTACCTGCCTTCGAACTTCGTCCTCTTGCTTGGACAAATCATTCTCTCTCTGCGTTAGTTTCTCTCTCTTATTTCTCGATGCCTCATACTTGCACACAAAAAATCATCCTCTCTGTCCTAGTACATTCTCTCTTGTTATAAATTTCTGATATACCAGCTGAAGTATATCGGCCATATGAAGAATTGACAACTTGCTTCCCCTGCATACAATGCAAGAATTTCAAAAATGTTCATGCTGGAGAAAATCAATTAACAATACAAAGTTTACTACTAACTGCATTTCTTCAATATTCCATTAAAATGTTGATAAATGTTGAAGGTGGGAATATAGTTGAAGCATGGTTTGGCTGGAGGACAGATGAACTATTCTCTAAGATGAGTTCATTTTTCTTGATGGACCTCATTTTTTTGGACTGAGTTCTCTAAGATGAGCTGTTAATAATTTTCATGGGGTAGCTGATTGCATGTGAAAGAAGATACTTGCATTATAGAGACCTCAAGTTATATATATATATATATATATACATTTTGATAGGTAAATTAGATTTTATTGTTCATAAATATGGGCAAAAGCCCAAGTACACATGACATATCTGCAATATTTCAAGGAATCAAAACAAAAGAAACTTCTGAGTAGTATCTTCATTCTTTTTTATAGGTAAGCATAATCTTCATTCTTTATCAGAATAAAAACATATTGCAATTATTCCCCAACATGTTGTTTCACAGTTGTATAAGAATTTTAATAGTGAGCTCTGTTTGTTAAACCATGATACTATATGCTCTAACACAACTCTTTGATAGTATGATTGCTCATCTGAATCCACTTACCAATATGTTCAGCTTTTGGGATAGGATTGAATTTACAAAAAAAAAAAAGGGAAATGGATTGGACTTGGATTAAGACTTCTACTGGGTTAAGTGGTACAAAAGGGACAAACTATAGGAACATTTTTATATACTTCAAAAAGAAAGCAAGCAATTCCACCTCAAAAAAATCAAGCTTTGCAGCATTAACCTGGTCACCCATGAGCTTCACTGTCTTGGCATAATGGATGTTATCCATGACTATCGTAGTCAGCTCAGGAAAATGCCAGCCATGCCGTTCTCGAACCCTCATTGCATATGTATTCAGCTCTTTATCAAGGTCATCAAGTAACCCAATGGCCTGAATGATCATTATCAACCAGCATGAAAATGAGCAATATATAAATGATATAAAAATACAACATATCTGCAAAATTTTAGTTACCACATATTCAAGAAAATAGCTATTCCCATCAGTTATTCAAGAAAATACTGATTCTCACTGGGCAATAAGGGATGAAAATTTATCTTACAAACATGGCACCATAACAACCCTATGAAAGGCCAAGCCACAATTGGAGCCCCCTCTCATGACAAATCTAGGGTGTTGCTGCTCAATTGAAACTAGTACAGATTGAAATTGAAATGGTCATTATCATAGATTGCTCTAACTCATTTTCTCAAGAATTAACAACTCAATAATCACTCAGACTTAAAAAAAAAAAAAACTAAAACTAAAACTAAATTCTATTACACGTTAGGCTATCATTAGCAAGTTCCCAACATACTAGTTTATCCTTGATGATGCCCAAAACCAAAAAAGAGATTCATCACTAAGATAGATTACGAATATGAAATCAAGTTGCCCAATTTAAAACAAAAGTTTATAATGGGTATTATTTTCACGCCAAAGGATCATTTTAAAGGGAAGTATGGGTGATTCTTTTCAATGCAAATATTTTCACCCATATTTAGTTCAAACTCCTTGTACCTGAAAAATGAAAGAATACATACTGGTATTGCCCCATTAGATAGGATTTTTCTTTCTGTGCAAGAATAATGAGTAGTTTCTAGAACAATTTATTTAGAAAATATTGAACTGAGCTTCAAAGGAAGTCAAATATATTATCCGAACAAAGGAGAAATCAAAATCTATTTAAGAAAGGCTTGCACAAATATTAGTAAATAAATGAACAAAAAATCTTGTACCTTTTCTCGATGCACTTATTAAAGCATGTATGTGTAAGCCTGACATAATTGAAAAGAGAAAATGGGAAGTAGGTTAACCTCAAGAAATACTTCATCAAGAATGGAAACTCATAAGCAATGCCAAGAATTTTTTCAAACCCGTGTATTTGCAAATGCTACTTTGCATCATTCTTTGTATGTGTTAGAACAGAGGTTGAAATACTCTTCTTCATTAGAGAATATTTTACAGTGCAGTATTTATAGAAGCAGTATGCCAGAAACGGTTATGGCATTTTAACAATCAAGTGGTGTGCCTGTGGCCTAAAGAAATCCCCGTGAGTTGAATGTTATCATCTTGTTTTTATGTAAATACAAAACTAAAAAATAAAGCATAAATCGATCAGAAATACAAATCAGAAATCAAAAACTCATAATATAGATCTAGTGTTGGTGAGCATACCTCGTAGATGTTATTGGATCAAACGAATGTCACGGGGTAGAGGGATTTCACAAAGGGTTGCGTGACCACCCTCGGGGATTTCTCCAGTGTTAGGGCTGCTTCATGAAGTTGATTTCGAGGAACATTTCTCATATTTGTTAGGGCTTTTCTCGAGGGATGGTGTCGATGGGAGAAAGGGATTCAGCAGAGAGAGGGAAGTGAGGGTAAGAGGGCTACGGAATTGAGGAGAGGGAGGAGAGGGAGGAGAGGAAGTGCGGCCTCGAGGGTGAGAGATGGAATGAAGAAAGGGATGTGAGGGAGAAGAAAGGGATGAAGAAATGGATGTGAGGGAGAAGATTACTCGATCGTCTGTGTGTGTACAAAGAGAAGTTTACTCACTGCCGCTGCGAATTCAAAGGGGAGGAAGGGCGCGAATCCAGAATCCATTGGAGAGGGAGTGGGTGTAAAACCGTGACGTGGCGATTAGACCGGTTCGCCACATCACGGTGTGTGGTGTTCGTGAACGAAACCGGCCTACGAATAGATTTTTCCAAGAACAAAACCCTAGCGAGTTTTTGGTGTTGGGACAATAAAAGAAAGAAACCCTAGAGGCAACTCCCTCATGACTCTTGTCCTTGGGATTACTTCATCAATGGTAAAGAAAACCATGAAATTAAGACAAAATCAAAAGATAAACTCTTTTGCACATCTTTATCTTTCTTAAAATTACTTGATTTAATGCATTATCTCCTAGATAAAAGAATATTGAATTATTTGAGAGAAAATATTAACTAATATTATTTTAAATGATTTTGGAGAAAATAACTGATACCCCATATCAATTTGGATCTACATTATTAAAAGAAAAAAAAATCAGGATCTCTTAAATTTCAATTTGAATTGACCAAATCCAAAAAGGGCAAGAACAAAAAATCAATTCCAAAAGAGTCATTGGCTGCATGGTTTTATAAAATGAAATAGACAACAACAATAATAATACAATATAGCATAGCAAGATTGTTGGGAGAATATATTCTTCACCCTTTTAAACTAATGAACATTCTACACTCTGCAATTTGCACCTTAAACTATATCAAAATCGACACACTAGTGCACCACCGGCACCCATTTTCTAATGATCTCTACGTACGTATTGTCCAATGCCTTTGTCAATTTTTAATAATTGGACGTACGTCATAATGTCTCAATTTTGATTATTTAGAGTATAAACTATAGAGTATAAAGTGTTTCTTAGTTAAAGGACAAAAGAGTATTTATCCCTTATTATTTAATTAAAATATAAAAAACCTATGCCTCAACCGTAAAAGTAGGTTTTACAGCTTCAAGGCCAAATCAAGCTTGTTTAAGCCAGAAATTGTGCTGTTGTCATTGTTGCTGTCAACAACTTCAACTATTGCCGTGATGGGGTGCTCCAACTGATTAAGATACGGCTGAGTGCTATCAGTAGGCCGAGTCTCTTGAACCGGTTCCAACGCTCTCGTTTGAGCTTGCGGGGCAGCAGCAGGTGTCAACCGTGACGACGTAAGCTGTGAGGAGTCATGACGCCTTGCCATCGAAGGAGAAACTTGCAGTGGTGGAGCTGGCCTTGGCCGCGGGGCAACGATCCGGTTAACACCAAGAAAATGCTGTCTTTCTGGCAGCACTGCAGAGGGTAATTGCACCGGCGGCCGTAACCTGTTCAAGAAAAGTGGAATCGTAGTTCCTCGTGGTGGTGTTGGCAAAGAAAAGTAATTGGCGGTTACGAAAGAATTAAAGATAGGTCTTTGGGAGGGCATGCGGTTTCTTCTATGTTGCCTTCTCCTCGAGGAAGACTCCTCTTCCAACATGTGAGACTCCACGTGACGTATGAAGGCTTGAGTGTTCATAAACACAAGGTCACAAAATCGACATGCAATCTGCATTCGATTAGGAGGCCGTAGTACTTGTCGACCACGGTTTAACCCATTAGCAGTAATGTATCTATGCCTCCTAATGTTCCATCCATTCTCAGCCATGGTGAGGGAACCCTAGACAAGGATCAGAGAGTTTAAGAAGAAAAGGATTGGACTTTAGGATGATTTACTTCACAAGATTTGGTAGGCACTGGACCAGGACAAGGTAAGAGGCGACGAGAACCTTAGACAATTGAGCAATTTATAGGTAATTTTCTAACCATTTTAGGCGCTGCAATGGGATGCAAGGTATTTATGTTGCCATAATAAGCGATTTTGACTGATATAATATTGCTCATTAAGTTGCTGTCATAAAAAAGCACGAGTGTGACACCAAAAATGGAAGGGAATTTAATTTATGGGTGTATATTTAGGATGGATGATAGTGCTGTGGTTCCAGAATCTATTTGCATGGCAGCTTGGCTATATATTGGTCTGTCGCTCCGTCGTTAATAGAAAGTTCATAATAATAATTTAAAGCTAATTTCCATAAAAAGTAGCAGTAATTAAAACCATTTGTCATGTGATCCAACATGAATGATATCTCTTCTGTTCATTTTTGGTGGCACTATTAATTTCTTCTGTTTTAATGATCATATTCATATCATCATGATGTGAATTTTAATCACCGAAATACAACACAATCATGCATGCTGGCTGATATTCGTCTCTCTCTCTCTCTCTCTCTCTCTCTCTCTCTCTCAAAATGACACCAATAATCGAGTAACTTTAATTCCCTTTTTACATTCATCATTGTCATAATACGATGTTCTATAATATCTAGCCTTGAGATATTATTCCATAACTGAAGAAAACGACCGACTTTGCAATAATTATTAAACTTATTTGAATTGGCGTTCCATTGATTAGAAGTATATATTAGTGATTTTATGTTTCGAGTGTAAACAAGTAATAGTACTATTACTCATTAATTAATATACACTACAAGAAATATAGTAATTTGCATCGCTCGTTTTGGTTGCAAAAACAAGGAAAAATCGATGCAAATATTTTTTTGCATCAATTTTTAATCGTCGCCAGTTGGATGCAATTAAATGGTTATTTTTAAGTTTCAGCATCCATTTTATCGGTTGCTAATACCTTACCTTTTGCATCGATTTTTATCTATTGAAAAAAACCCTATATTGGTTGCAATTAGTCATCCCAACCACTTATGTGTTTGGATGCAAATGAATATTTGCAACCATAATAACTCGATGCAAAATAACTTTATTTGGATGCAATTGGCGCAAACAGTCTATCATGTTTGTCCATTCGCATCCATAATAACTTAATGCAAAAAAAAATTTTGGATGCAAATGGACATTTGCATCCACAATAACTCGATACAAAAATAACTTTATTTTGATGCAATTGGCAATTAGCATGGCAAATTCAACTGATAACATTCAGCCAAATCAAATATACACTATAGCATTCAAGTACCAGTCATGATATTAACATTCAAATAAATAACTCGTTATATATATGTTGTTGCAATTATCCAGTCATGTGTTATTACATAAATAACTAAATTCCATCCCATCAAATGCTAACCAAAACATCTAAACACTTGCCATGTACTGAATTAGTGGAGGGTAAACTTTAACTTCCAATGAAATGTTGGGGAAGCAAGTGTGGGTCACAATTCTTCAAGCAAATTGAAACCAATTTCAGCATCTCTCTATCATCCTTAGTTCCACCAAACTTTAACTTTTCCCCATGCTTCTTTCAGGGCAGCAACCAATATGCACATATAAGCAGCCACATCTTCAGCATGCATACTGAACAAGGTAAAATCAAGATCACTTTCACCATTAAAAATCTGGATTTGGAATAATCTAGACGACAGCCACCAAATAAAGGACTATAGAATAGAAAAAGTTGAAAAATAGGAAGGTACCTTTTCTTTACTTCCAGCACTTCCAACAGCATAACAGCCCAGGAAATTGATCCTGATCCAACACAAACAGAGCTCATATATATGTTTAGAAACTGAAAACATAATTTAATGAGATGATCCAAAGGACCGTGCTAAGTTTCACTATTTGTTCTACAAATTAAGCACATCAAGAAAGTCCAAGTGGCAACTGAGACAAATTGGTTTAATATAATAGTCATTCATTCATCCAAGATCAGCAGTTTCAGAGTACTATAGTAATCTATACACTGGCATCCTGCATTAATGGAAGGCAATTAAGTACTATAATCGGGAAGCAACTGATTTTTCTTGGATGTGCTTGCCTATGCTAATTGCCTATGCTATACATAAGACTGTGCTTTTCTGTTTCTTAAAAGTAGCTATCTGCTCTTTTGACTTTCAAGCTTATGTTCATCATTTTAGAGAGGCACAAGGTGTTCTTTGTATGATATATTTTTATCTATTGACAGCTTTAGAGAAGGCCTAGATCTTGTAAAAGAAGCTATCAGTAGAACAGGGTATGATGAGAGAATAAAAATACTTGATGTTGCTGCTACTGACTTTTGCATAGGTGATTTATTCTTTGCTGAAAAGCAATTCCTTCAGCATATAAATTGAAATAAGAATTCGTACGAAGTTGACTATCATGTTGTTTGTTCCATTGAGTAGTATTTTTCAGTATCCATTGCATGATAACAATTAAATGTTAAAATAGTTTAGGCACATTGAAGAGATATATATACCTTGTTTTGACATATCTCTATCCACAATAAATGCCTGCTTCCATCTACCGAAAATTCCTATCTATTACTCCTGCACTGTGCATTGGGTCCATTTACTAGGATGTGCTTTTCTGAATGAACATTTCCTGCCCTATTATCCACTAAAGATTTGCTTTCTCTTTTCTTCATAATTAGGCACAAAGTATGATCTGGTCAGCAAAGTTCCAAATAAGTCTGGGCAGAATTTCAAGACAGGAGAGGATATGATTGAGCTGTACAAAGAACTATGTGTTGGTATATTTGCCTGTTTTCACTTTTTTTCCTCTGCTGCCTTATTTCTTCAACTATGACTTAAATGTTGTTTTCTCTTCTATGGATTCTTAGAGTACCCGATTGTATTAATTGAAGATCGATTTGACAAGGAGGATTGGGAACACGTCAAGCGTTTTTCCAGTCTTGGAATTTGTCAGGTTTGTTCTTTATTGCGTTATTTGCGATCTTTGGCTAGGTTTGTTCATGCGTCAATTCATGACTTCCCAGACTTAGAAGCCGTGGGACAAGGTTTGAAAGATAGCTACCTGAATAACTGAAAAAAGTAAGACTCTTTAATGAAAGAGTCTTACTTTTACCAGTTATAACTTCTATGGGACATCTTTATGACAATATCAAGACTCAAGGAATTCCATGACTTTCTATACTAACAAAAATTAGCACTATCTCATGGCTAGTGAATAATCTCTTTTGGAAATGTAGAATAAGGCCAGATAAAACTCAGCTCACTCAAAACAGAGTCATCTGGATCGTATTTGGAGAATATGGAAGGGTGATCTCAACAATATTCAAGGAATGTTTCATGTAAATGTTTTGGCACATCATGAACCTGAAATAAGAAATTCTTGTGCTTAACTTCATATTTATAGAGAGCTCACTTCTTTACATTGTTTTAACTAAATAAGCTGCTAGTATACTTTAAAAAAAAAGACTAAGTTGCCAGGATAAGCCAACTTACATCATTGTGGCCCAGGTGTTGCAAAGGTGCCATCCATGCAGACCATGCTCCTTTCTGGTGGCAAAGTTCCAAAACATGCTTGATGTCAACACATTTGAGGAATGGATTGGTAGGAGACTCTGTGAAGAAAAGGTCGCAGACCTTTTGGAATTCTCATCTACAGCTGACCCATTTCTTGTCAATTACAAGGCAGTAAGCAAAAGAGGTCAATACATAAGCAACAGTTTGGCCAATCCAATCTCATAGAAGTTTTTTAAAAGCCAAAAAGAACAAATCCATGTCCTCAAATAACTCAACATGTGGGTCACATTTGACAGTATACTCTGACAAACTTCTCTTGTAGCAAGCACATGTAGAGTTACCTAACTCAACATGATATCAACCCTTCAAAATTTTTCCACCTAACTGGTCCTTATCAAAAACTAGTGTCTTGGAGGGAATTGTTAGGATATAAATTTATCAAACTAAAAACATACTTACAAGATGAAAGAAAGCATGAACTCAGGGAAAAAGAGTGAACCACCTACATCATATATTACAATCTCGAACAAGGTAATTGTTGTCAAAAGACAGCATGCATAGAGAAAGCAACGTCATTTGCAGCCACAAGAATTATATGCAATAATATATTGTTGACAACAAAACAAATAAAGGCTTAGTAGTAAAAAAAGAATATAGGGCTAATAATGTATATGTTAAAATTTAAACAATTAGATTTACTTCTCTTTTCAGAAATTTAAGCTTTATTGGGGGTCCCTCCCTTCTGTTTATAAAATACCAAAATACAAGGATTAGTAGAATTGACCTAAAAGTGTAAAGAAACATAAGCAGACCAACAAGCTACATTCAGGACATGTGAATAAATTCAGTTTAAAAACTGGAGAAGGTATATGGTTTTCAAATCCTATATAACACCTCGAACATGAAGAACATGATACAGCAGCACAGCAAACTAAGAATAAATAAAAACAATTCTTCAATTCAATCCCTACTTCGCTATCCATAAATCCATTCTATGTATCACACATACATACATATATATAGCACGTACCTTATGTGCTTATTCAGCTTGTGAAACACTCTATAAAAGCCCTTATGTGCAGAAAAAATGTTTAAAATCTCCATTGTTAGTATGCTTAGCATACGGAAATAATTGGGGCAAATTTAATTTGTTGGAAGGCCATGGACTAATACCCACAGCATAGCACCTAGTACACAAAAGGCAGAGATATAAACATATTTAACACAGGACATGCCAAAAGTTAATGGTGACCGCATATTCTACAAGTTCCATTGCACAATTTTTGGAAAGCAACGAGGGTGAAGGGGGAGAGATAGATAAAGATATCTAGAGGTACCTATGGTGCATGAAAGAGCTCTCTAAACAGGGAAATCCAGTGGAGGAGGTTGTTGGGGCAATGAATCTGTGGATGAGCTTTACCTGTGACCAAAATCCAACTCGTGATCAACTCTTGGGGATGAATGAAGCCGTGTATACAACACCAGTCACCAAGTGTCAGAATTTGGATAGGAAGAGGAAGAGGGCTTGGGAATCGAGAAGGGAGATCAGTGGAGGAGGGGGAGGAGGCGAGTTGGCCCAAAAATTTCCCAGCAGGAAAAGGGTAAAGCTTGTAGTGCAAATGAGAAGCTAACAAGCAAAGGGCTTTGACATTTTGCTGTGGAAATGCGAGAACATGGAGACCAACGATTGATTTCAACAGAGGAGGAGAGTTGTTGCCTTTCGCCGACAAAAAATCCAATGGAGGAAGGTGGAAGGGGGTCGGATCTGTGGATGATTTCCAGCCCTGTAGCAACCAACCACAAATTTGTGGTCAAATCTATGGAAATCCAGTGGATTTGTAGCTAGGTTAGTCGAAAATGGAAGGGGAAGTTGGGATTCTACCTGACAGAGATCAAGGGGGGAAAAAGTAAATCGATTATTTTTTGGTGCCTTTTCCGCCCTTATTTTGGTGTTATGCAGGCTGTTAAAAGTTTAAAAAACACCCATTATCATCGAATCACTGTTGTCGTAACACCAATCAACGCTTGCGATGAAAACAACCGTCACAATAAGGAATAAAATCACTGCAAGTAGACACATACTGATACGCCAACAGCGAAATCGCACTTTCAAGGCTAAAGTCCGCTGCGAATCTAATATGGCTGCAATAGCATGTCTTTTGCAACAGTTTCTTTTGGAACGAAAACAAATTCACCGCAAAACGTACTTTTTGTTGTAGTGATAAGGTCTGCACTCGTTTCAAGGGGAAAATATTTGATGGGAAAAAAAACTCATTGGCTTTCCATTGATTTGTGGGAATTAAAACTCGAAAAATAATGTTGTTGGAGTTTCTAAAAATATTTATCCCTAGCTTACAGCCACAAACCATCCAGAATTCGGACACAACAAAGAAATTGATGCGTCACAAAATACAAGAAAGGCAATATTGAAATATAGTTTCCTTTTGCGGAAAACTAAAATTCTATATATAATTGATTGAAAACCAGACAGGTCATTAGGCCAGGCTGTAAATGAATTAGTCTGTTTAATAGCTCGCTCGATACTCATCTAGTTAAATTCAAATTGAACTCGACTCGTTAAAAAAAGCTTGCCTGTGAAAATAGATACACGCTAGATAATTAGTAAATGATACATATTCAACTAAACTTGACTAAGGCTCGTTAAGCCCGCTTGTTTATACTAATATTGACTCGTTAGCTCAACTCGAGTAAAGCTTATTCATATATTGATAAATATATATACATACATATATATATCTATTATATTATATAAGTGTGTATCTAACGGATGAACAATAGTTTTTCTTATTTTCCATTAAATTTTTTTTTAGTTTGTCATTAAAGTCCGTTACCCGCCTCTGCTTTCTGGCATCTCATCATTGTTCTGCCTATCTTCATTAGTATGCAGCTGACATAAGAACCTCTTAGCCATGTCTAACCTTTATTATTTGAGTGCTCTAGAGAGAGAGAGAGAGAGAGAGAGAGTAATAACTACATTATAACTCCATTAAAACATAGAAATTTTACTAACCCAAAACATAAATCCTGAAAGTTGGCGTCAAACCCAAAGGCAAAGGTGTCTTCCAAGTTTGTATTCCCAAAATTCATCTTTGAGGAATTGCGCTTATTGCTGGAACCAGAAGTCTCACAAGAAGACGTGTAGGATGAGGACGAACTAGAACAAGTAGTGGTCTGTGAGCTTGAGCCGAATGAGCCAATATCGCCTTGAAATAACTCCTCATTAAGAGCCACAAAGCCACCGCACGCTTAACTGTCTCAATAGATTTTTTCGACAACATTTCCTCCTACCCCATTTCACCATTTCCTCCTATCCAAACTCCTCATAGCATCTACCCTCCTTTGTGAACGCTCGGCAACACCACCTTCAAGTAACCACAACCCAATCACTACGTAAAGCCACGACAGTCCTATCATAGTAGCTCTGTCGCACTCCTCACGGCCATCGTCCCCATAGGAAGGCCCGCCCAGACCTCATCACCATAGCCAGCCACAAACCCACGTCGAAAAACACCACCCTCAACCTCACCGAAGGACCTCTATTTTGCATCTCAAAACAAAGCACTTCATCTCGTGCAGTGCCACCAGCCATGACAAGGGAAGCCCAGTGACGCCGACGCCGACGCCGACGCATTGCTGCCCTCTCGGTGAGTATCCCGTGCGGTCTCTCTCTCCCTCTCACGGCTTACTGATCATTTTCTCTCTCTGTGTTTATTCTCTCGTCTCTCTCTCTCTCTCTCACAATATTTTTCCCACGTCATCGACCACCCAAGACCACCACCTAGCCTTGGTCCCTCCACTCTCTCTCTCTCTCTCTCTCTCTCTCTCTCTCTCTCTCTCTCTCTCTCTCTCTCTCTCGTTAGGGGGCTTACTCTCTGTAAACTAAAATAAGCTTTCATTTTCGAGTTTTGCTATATACAAGCAAAGTCGCGTATTAATCTGTATATTAATACTAATTTATTCATATTCAAAATTTAAATTAGCATTGTTTTCAATAAAATTTACTTTTTGACCAATCACATTATATTGGTGCATATATTAATACATAATTATGTTTGCAATTAGATTTTTCTTAATTTTCTTTATGTAAGCTTCGTGCGCAGATGGGTTGAAGTTTTGTTTTCTGATTTTACAATTTTGCCCTTTAGTTAATATTACAAATATTTTTGTCCTCAAAGTTATAAGCGCAATGGGTTGAAATTGTATATTTGAGATTACTCGAGAAAGAAACCCTGCATGTTATGGTTAATTTAAAAAAATATCCAAAAAAACTGGATGTTATGATTGGAGCGTACCCAATTTACACACATGACTCTTTTTTTATCTTTACCGGATATATGATATCTCTCTCCTCTGCCCCTAGCTAATTAATTAATTCATCTCGATCGATCTGATCATCTTATTCGTTCTTTCGTGACAATAGTACTCCTGGATCAATGGGTTGTGGCATTTCAATGTTTGACCCCGAAGACAGCCTGGCAGGCCCAACTTGTGAGTCAACCGCCTCCACCAAAACAATGTTCACCCTATTGATCATGAGGGTATATATTAGGCTGAATTATTCTTGACTTGTTATATATCAATGTTGTTTTGATTGAAGTATGATTCGGAGACGTGGTTGTTTGGATCTTTCGATAGATGCTTTGGATGTAGAGAAACAATCGCACCTAGGTATAAAGTTATTTGTTACTTGGACTTTGAGAAAGTGGAGGAAATGTGGAATTTCAGATTTGCATTATTTTCCCGTTCTTCTGGTTAGGATTCCAAAACGAGAGTAAGATGATACAATTTGAGCTTAGGGGATTGAGTTAAAAGAAAGTAATTTTGTTTTACTTTCCTGTATTTTTTAACAACTAAAATGTACCTTTAGTGTGAATGTTTATCTGATAATTTGTATTATCTATGACAATGTGACATGGACTTCAGGTTGTTGCAATATACATTGTTAAATATGAATTCTGCCAGCTGATTGATATGGAATGCACTTGATATTGTCAGGGTTAGATAAATTGCATGATTGAATGTCAGCACACCATAAGAATGTTTTATATATTATTTTTTTAAAAATAATCATTTCACTTAACTAGATAAATGTACTTTGCACGTTGATTTTGTCCTAGTATACATGTATATGTGTGTTAGCTAATAATATAAGCATAACACTTTTATAATTAAATATATGATATATAACCTAATTAGTTATGCCTAGTCACTTATGCCTATATATTGAATGAAAAATTCTATACACTATACTACCATCTCACTTTCATCCCACTAACTAAGATGTGACGTATTTATCATCATTAAATCATCATTTATTACATATTTCTTTATCTTCCAATGGTATGAATGTGCCATATCTTACTTAGTAGAATGAAAATACGATGAGTATAGTATATAACATTACTAGTATGTAGAAACCATATATGAAATAGATTATGCATGTGTATGTATTAATAATTTATCTAAGCATATAATATATTATTATTATAGATAAATATCAACTAGTTATGTATTACTTATTTATAAATTTCTAAAATCTTATAATTTAATAGAAATTTTACTTGTTAATTTTACCGATTTAATATTAGATTTTTTTTTCTTTATCTAATTTATTAATTATTAAATCTTATCCAAAAATAAAAAAATAAATAAACAACTCGAGCTCGTTTTTTAGTCAAGCTCATGCTCAAACAAAGATTAAATAAAAATCTCGAGTTTTTTTAATCAAGCGGCAAGTAAAACCTGCTTGCCAGCTCGATCACAGGTCTACAGTGAGGTAAGTGTCTTCATCTGTGCTGAAAATTCGATGCTGTCATAAGAAGAAGATGTGTCAAAACATTAAAAGAAAAGAAGATTGGGCTAATTTAATTGATGGATGCATGCAGGCATGTATCACAAGAAATCATATAATTTTTTAAAGTCTAATATTAATGGGAGATGTTCAAGAGATCTAATTAATGTGGTGATCTAATTAAAAGAATATATACATACATATATATATTATATATGATAACTTAGTTTACTCCAACTGAAGCTCGATGAAAGATGACGAAGATATTATGAAACGCACTACATGAAAACAAAGGGCGTATTCGTTGACAACGCAAGGTTTTGGGTTTTGGACGAGTCTAAAGAGCCATCTCATTATAAAGGCTTGAGACCCAGTGGAGTACAGGCGTCTGGACGTGTTTTTTAGAGAAGTTTCAGTGAGCATATATATATATGATAACTTAGTTTACTCCAACTGAAGCTCGATGAAAGATGACGAAGATACTATGAAACGCACTACATGAAAACAAAGGGCGTATTCGTTGACAAAGCAAGGTTTTGGGTTTTGGACGAGTCTAAAGAGCCATCTCATTATAAAGGCTTGAGACCCAGTGGAGTACAGGCGTCTGGACGTGTTTTTTAGAGAAGTTTCAGTGAGCTTTTGGCTGTGAATTGAACCCAACAATTGATACACATATACATACAAAGTTACCGAGGCAAAACCATAATATTACCGACATCGTCACAAACTGAAAAGAGGAATCTTGAGCCTTGACTTAGGCACACTTTCCCATATGGCTTCGTGCTTTATTTCCTCTTTCCTGTGCCGATCGACAGGAGCTCAAAGCTCCGAAGAGCATCATCTCGACCACCTCTGGTGGCAGCATTACGGGTAAAAGATGATGTCTTGGATTCAAACCCAGGTTGGATTCTCTGGGTTGTCGACAACCGACCACTGCCTGAAACCAGCCGACTTGACCGATTCTCACTGGGCTCACCAGAGGAGCTAGGCCGGCTGCTTGATATTGCAGGCCTTTTTGAGGTACTGCCATTACGAGAAGAACCGCGTCCCCTTTCAGAATCAGGTTGCTGCAAAGTGGAAAACAAACAAAAAAGTGAATTTAAAAGGATAAACTGATGGAACCAATGCAGAAAAATTGCATAATGCAACGTGCAACTACACACCACATCCTTGGACGATGGCACATCATCTGAAGATCTGTGCCTCGAGTGATCACCATGCAAACCGTGCCCTGAGCCATTCCTTCTAGAAAAGGCCTCAACAGCACCCGAGAACCTATCTCGAATTTCTTGTCCCACTAGAAAAAACATACAATGGTACGTGTTATACATTGAAAGTTTGTTCATCTTCCTATTTCAAATAGAAATAGAACTGCGTGGATAGTTTTACAATTTAAACAAAGAATTCCCCAGATGATCAAAGATGGAATCCAGCAAATGAAAATGAAAATAGATGATATATTAGGCCACTTCACAAAACAGGCTAAGCACTTGAAGGTCGAATTTCTGGTCCCACTAGAAAAAACATACAATGGTACGTGTTATACATTGAAAGTTTGTTCATCTTCCTATTTCAAATAGAAATAGAACCGCGTGGATAGTTTTACAATTTAAACAAAGAATTCCCCAGATGATCAAACATGGAATCCAGCAAATGAAAATGAAAATAGATGATATATTAGGCCACTTCACAAAACAGGCTAAGCACTTGAAGCTCAAAGTGTTCATTACATGTTGGTTGAATTCTAATCATCTATGGAACTTGATTGTTCAAAAACAATTTGTTCCAATCCTAGGATGTGAAAGGAAAACAGACCTGAAGGCTTCTCTATTTTTTCAGCAGATGTTCCTGGGTTCAATGCAGGTTTCCCACTTGCCTGTTGGAAAATTGACATGAAAAGATAGTAAGATCATTTACCACCGATGTATATAATATTTTTTAATAAGAAATAAACACCAACAAATTATTTACTGACTCGTGCTCTAGAACTGGAGCCAATTTGAGGATACTTTAATATCGTCCAATCAAATACATAGTCAAACTGATAACCTGCACCAATTACAACTTACTGAATTCCAAGTTACGTGAAACCCTTGATCAGATACAAGATGAACATTGGAGAAACAATCATTCAACACTTATTGAATAAAATAAGTGAAAGGGCTGGGGCATAATAGTCTGCAAGTAACCTTCTCGAATGAAGAGATCCCGGAAAAGCCTCTTCAGATATGAATAATCTGGTTTGTCTTCAAACCTTAGTGATCGGCAGTAATGAAAGTATGAGGTGAACTCTGATGGATACGATTTGCAAAGGACCTGTCAAATAGCATTATATGTTTTTATATGCCTTTAGTTTACACATGTTTGGAGCACTTGAAAAATAGAACGAGGACTGGATGTTAGACTCTTGATAGCATAAACTGGTTATTTTTTCCTGTTATGAACTCAAACCATGTCTCATCATAAAATTAAGTGTCTTGGCATAAGCAGCTCGCAGGAGCAAGTGATGATACCTCTATGGGAGTAAGCGTCTTCTTTTCACTGATCTTGTCATACTTCTGCTTCTTAGTACCCGCTTTTAATCCTTGCCAAGGAAGGCTGAAACAGAATTTATATGCAGTGAGTTATAAATATGAATAAGCTTAATCAAACTAGGAAAAGTGACAATAAATTAAGTGATCAACCTTCCCCTCAGAAAGTACATAAGCACATAACCAAGAGACTCCAGATCATCTCTTCTGCTTTGTTCTGCAAGTAGAATCATTGTCCCATCTAAATACATGACAGGAAGAATAAAAACCATCTCACATTACATTAGCTGCATAAACAGAAGTTCACTCACCAACTCCAAGGTGAGTATTAACACTTGCATAACGAGCAGTTCCTGTGAGATTTTTGTTTTCCCTGAACCAAAAGATAATCTCACAAAATAATATCAAAAAGACTTGAAGAGGGAGAAGAAGAGGGGCTTTGTATTAAAATATGGTGACATACTAAACATGTGAAAGACAAGTAGCATATAGATACATCAGGAAGCCACTAATTCACTTGTGATTGGAGCTTAAACATAACAAAAAGAAAGGGTATAATGAAACGCTCAATAGCCTGTATTATAAGTAGACTCATCGAAGCATATATGTGCCAATAGGATCATGTCAGCACTTGCTAAGGCTCCCATTCCACTTATAATATACATTAAAATTAGTGCTTCAAGGTTGTCGAAATTCTTGCATGACATTTACATGCAAGAAGCTTTCAGTGAGGGTTTATATATATATATATATATAAGTTACGATAATTTCATTACTAAGAAAAAAAATACATGAGGGGGTGGGGAACCCAACAAAAACCACAAAGCAGTAAATACAGGTGTAGAAATTAAAACCTAATTGGGAAATGGTACCAATGAGGTTCTCTAGTGCTGAGAATTTAAATTCTATATTCTATCTATATTATATATAATTAAAAATATAATTTTAATTAAAAATAGAATTCTAATTTTTATTAGAATAAAATAATAATAAGAATCAAATAATAATACAAATAAGAATAATTTATAAATAATCTAAATTGATTGTGCTTGTGAAGGAGGGGGGCAATCTAAGTATTTCAGACCAAGGTTGGAAGGAGAGACATGAGGTGCTGGTGGGACTCAACACAGCTTTGTGGGTTGTGAAAGTGCTGGAGGAGTGCTTGAGAGGGGGCAAAAAGGAGGTGTACTTGGTGATAAGGGAGGGCTACCAAAGCTTTGTTGCTCAACGTTGTGAGAATAGCCGTGGGCGGTACTTGTCAATCGCAGAGTATGGTCAAGCGGGAAGAATGTGTTTGCTCCGTTTCCCTGAAGGTGAAGATGGGTGGGGATGGAGAAGGTTGAAGGAAACTGTTGCAGAGTTGGTCCATTCAAGGGGAACAAGGCCTGGACCTGCTGTCGGAGCTCAGGTGAGCAGAGTGGTAAGGGGGATGAACGATATTGATCAGTCCTTTAAGGAGGTCCTCACGACAGCGGGACCAAGCCACGCACAGAGGAGGTGTGTTGGAGGTGATAGGCATTTTGACGAGGTGGAGTGTCGAGCCCCACACCATGTACTGGCTGCAGAAGATGGCAGGTTGTGTGCAGGGCAGGAGGGTTGGGAGACCCGGAGGTGTTTGACAGATCTGCAGGGGCAACTGAAGAAACTGCATAAGGAGATGGAGGAAGTACGTTGGCACGTCGGGCTGAAAAAGGAAAGAAATTGGAAACAGGATGATGGAAGGGGTAGAAAAGGAAAGGGATCAAAGTACTCAAATGCCTATCGTGGGCCTTATTGGAGTACGAAGGCTGGGACTCAACCTCAGCCCAAAACCCATGAAGAAACCTGTAAGAATCACGTGCCTTCTGGAGGGCAGTTATGAATAGAGCCCAGCCTAAAGCCCTTTCTGATGGCAACAGGGCCTCGTCGAGTGGAGGGCTCAGCAGAGGACCTGGGTTTCTTCAACCCAGGATCACTAAGGAGAGTTCCCCGACTCTTTGCGATGACTCTGAAGAGCATTGTTTTAAATATCGTACTGATACCAGCCGTACCGACCATTGATCCGGTACAGGTATTATACCTATTTCGTACCATTTCAAATACCGGTCGTACTGGCAAATATTTCGGCCTATACCGGCCTACGTACCGGCTAGTATTTCGGCCTTTACTTTTTTCTTTTTATTTTTTCATTTCTTTAAACTGCAAGCTCATTTTTTTACCCCCAATTCAGACCAGGCTATTTAAATATAATTTATTCATATATAGACTATTATTTTGGAATATAATTTATATATATAATTTATTCATATATCGAATATCCCAAAACGGTACCAATACCGAAAATATTTCGTTCCAATACTTTGACCGGTACGGCATTCAGTACTGTATTCAAAACTTTGTTGTGGAGCGCATACCTGAGACGCTACCACGCTAACCGTCAATGGAATGGGTATAGACGAGCCCACAGACACCGCCGATGATGGTAGTGGGGCATTCCGTTGACGTCACGGCGGCATTCGGTGATCTTCTTTTTTCTTTTTCTTTTTTAGGTAGCATTCAGTGATCGTTTAGAACTGATGAAACAGGCATCAGGCTCTCCATCAAGTTTGGCAGGCCTCTCTCCGTTGAGGGGAGGACAGACGACGCCGATAAGCCCAGAAGACACGAGATTGAGTCTGATCATAATTTCTGCAAGTCCAGATCATGATCTGGTGGAGGAGATTGAAGAAGGGGAGGGATCCGAGGATCTAATGCACTCGGTGGATGGTGATCTAGGATTCCCTGATGTCTGTGGTCAGTTGGGGTTGGACAATATGTCATCAGAAGATGAACATCAAGGAAGTCAGATTAGTAGGATGGAGGACCCTGTCCCGTTGAATTTATGCTTCCCGGCTCAACCAAATGTTTCAAATTGGGTCTTTCATAAGGTGTGAGAGATCCAAAAATTTGTAGGGATTGTGTGTGATGGAGCAATTTTTGGCTTTGTTAACCGCAATTGAAGTGGGACAGACAAAAACTAAAGGTGAATAGAAGAAGCATCGTGAATTCAAAAGATTGACTTAGTCGATGAATATGGAGGGCAATTCAAACAGGGGTAGGGTGAAAGGAAAGGGGCTGACCATTCCTCAATGAAACCCAAGATTGTGTCGTGGAATGTCCGTGGGCTAAATGAGATCCATAAGCGTCTACGGATCAGGAATTTGCTTCGGGAGTGGAACGCTGACATTGTATGCCTACGAGACGAAGTTGAAAATGATTAATAGGAAAATTGTGAGGAATTTGTGGAGTGGAATTCATGTGGATTGGGTGTTTTTAGCCTCTTATAGGGCATCAGAAGGGATTGTGGTGATGTGAGATTGGCGGGTGGTGGAGAAGGTGGAGGATTTTGTTGGGCATTATATGGTAGCATGCTTGTTTAAGTGTGTCACACTATTGCCGATAACTTTCTGTGAGCTTTTGCAGGTGTCTATGGTCCTACATTCCGCCATCAATGGGGCGAAATGTAGAGATGGGCAAGTAATCCACAATCATGTAGCTGCCTTCTATGAGAACTTACTAACGGAGCAAGTGGGATGGCAGCCTCCACTGGATGGGATGGTCTTTGATACCATCAAATCGAGCAAGGCATCATGCTTGGAAAGGGATTTTGAGGAAATAGAGGTTTTTGAAGTAGTAAGGAAAATGGCCAAGGACAAGGCTCCAGGACCAGATGGATTCTGATGGGCCCTAATGCGGATCAATTCTTATGGATCAATCTCAACGGGTCTAGATTCTCCATTCATAAACTTGAGTTTGGCTTTCTTGAGTTTGTTTTTCCAATATTGTTGTTGGATCTCAAAGCGAGTCAATTGGAATTCACATCAGATTCTCTATGGGATTCTTCCAAGACAGTTGGGAAGTGCTAAGAGAGGACCTCATGAAGGTGTTTCAAGAGTTTTTTGTGACTGGAAAATTTGAAAAAAGACTTAAACACCACTTTCCTTGCATTGATACCTAAGAAGGTGGGGGCTACGGAGATTAAGGAGTCTCGGCCTATTAGTCCAGTGAATGGGGTGTATAAAATAATCTCTAAATTACTTGCAAATAGATTGAGTGAGGTGATAGGGAAGATTGTCACAAAACCTCAAAACGCATTTGTAAAAGGTAGACAGATTTTGGATGTGGTGCTAATTGCCAATGAATGCCTTGATAGTAGTCTGAAAGCCAGGAACACAAGGATCATGTGAAAACTTGATATGGAAAAAGTTTATGACCATGTCAACTAGAATTTCCTTCTTCATTTGCTCAAGAGATGTGGTTTTGGGGAGCGATAGAGTGTGTGGATCCAATGGTGCATATCTACGGCAAAGTTCTCTGTGTTGGTGAATGGATGCTCAGTGGGTTTTTTTCATAGTTCTCGCAGTTTGAGACAAGGGAACCCCTTGTCACCCTTGTTGTTCGTCATAGTTATGGAGGCTCTAAGCAGGATGCTCTCGGCTATGGTTGCAAATGGTTTTCTAGACGAAGTCTCGATTGGAACCTCGGATAAAGGTGCTATTAATATTTCTCATTTACTGTTTGCAGATGACACTGTTATTATGTGGGAAGCGAAGCAAAATGAGATGCAAGTTTTGAAAGCTCTACTCTTTTGCTTTGAGGTAGTTTCTAGTTTGAATGTGAACTTGGAAAAATTAGAAATGGTGCCAATCGGGGAAGTTTCAAACATACACCAGTTGGCTAGAACGTTCGGGTGCAAGATTATCTCCTTTCCTATGACTTATCTGGGACTTCCGTTGGAGAGTGCATCGAGGGAGCTTTCGATATGGAATACAATGATCGAGAAAATAGAGCGAATACTTGCGGGGTGGAAGAGAATGTACTTGTCGAAAAGTGGAAGAATTACCTTGATAAAAAGTACTCTTTCTAGCCTTCCTACTTATTTTTTATCTCTTTTCCCAATACTTGCAAGTGTGTCGACCCGTATTGAGAAACTCCAGTGTTATTTTTTGTGGGGGGGTATGGAGGAGGAGTTCAAGTTTCACTTGTTTAAATGGGGGCAGGTGCAGCATCCTATCTCGAGAGGAGGTTTGGGGATTAGAAATTTAAGGGTATTCAATCGAGCATTATTAGGCAAGTGGCTGTGGAGATTTGCTAGGGAACCAGACACTATGGAAATTGAAAATTGAGAAGAAATATGGTGATTTATGGGGGGATTGGTGTACTAGAAAAGTAAGGGGGGCCTGGAGTTGGGTTGTAGAAACATATAAGAAGAGGGTGGGGGTTTTTAACCATTATGTTAAGTTTCAGTTGGGTGTGGGATTGAGGATCAAATTCTGGAGAGATGTTTGGTGTGGCAACAGGGCTTTACGAGACCTGTATCCTTCGCTTTTCCAGATTGCAAGTGCTAAGGATGTTTCAGTGGCGGATATTATGGAGATATAGGGGGGACAGATACTTTGGAACATTAATTTTAGTAAGGCGGCACAAGATTGGGAAATAAGCAACTTTGCAGATTTCTATGGCCTCTTAGGTTATGCTTGGTCACTGAGAATTCTCAGATGAAAATTTTGAGTTTTAAGATAAAATATTAAAATATTATATTTTAATATTATAATTGTTTTGGGATTTGAAAAAGTTAAATAGTTTATTATATTTTAGATGGAGATTTGGAAAAGTTGTAATGATGAGATGAGAATTTTATGTTTAAGATGAGAATTTCAAGTGGCCAAACACAACCTTATACTCTATAAGACCAAACAGGCAACAAGAGGATCTTATGTGGTGGACTCTAGCAGGCAAAGGTTTTCTGTTCGTTCTTTCTATAAGGTCCTTACTCGAGAGTCCAATATTCAGTTCCCTTGGAGAAAGATCTAGAGACACAATGCACCTCCCAAAGCGTCTTTCTTTGTATGAACTGCTTCTTTGGGTAAGATTCTCACCACTGATAACTTGATGAAAATGAGGATTATCATTGCAGATTGATGTTGCATGTGCAGAGGAGGGGGAGAATCGGTTGAGCATCTCCTTTTGCATTGTGATATAGCTAGGATTCTATGGAATGAGGTTTTTGCTCGAATGGATATGGCCTGGGTTATGCCAAAGACCGTGGAGGCAATTATGGCTAGTTGGTCAAACATAAGAGGCAGGCAACCAATTAAAGAAATTTGGAAGATGATCCCTCTATGCATTATGTGGTACTTGTGACAGGAGCTCAATGAGCGGACTTTTGAAGACCAAGAGTGATCGTTGGAGGAGCTTAAAGTTTTCTTTTTTAGAACTCTTTATAGTTGGGCTATTGTTGTGGATTTTAATGGCATGGCCCTTCACGATTTTCTTGTCTCTAATGTGCCTACCTAGTTAGGGCATTAGAGTTGTGTACTGACTTTGCCATTCTTTGATCAATATAATTTATTTATTTATCAAAAAAAAAAAACTTAATTAGAAGTTACAAGAAACAATAATGTTGGATTACCTGTACGGTATGTGCTTGTGTGTTTGAAGATCCCTGTACTTTTTTGCCAGACCATAATCAATTATATATACCTGTTGTTCAAAATAAACCTATTTAAAGCAAGGAAATGCCAAGCAATGCATGTCAAGACACATCTAAAACAGCCTAAGCAATGTACACAAGCCTAAGCAAGCATCAATCAAACAGAAAAGCGCTGCCAAGCGACTAGGGCATTTGCCAATACAATATGCCATTCAACATTATTAGGTGAAATTTGTCAAGTGAGTGCTTGGCAAAGTAGCCAGGCTATACTTACCTAAAATCAAAACCCCTATCTCTCCCATAATATTGTACTTTACCAATCCCCCTCTGGATACAAGGTTGAGAATCTGAGATATCTTCACTTCAAAAGAAAACAAATAGGTAGTGAATGGGATCCCACGTTACTTGGGAGGGAGAAGTTATTGCTCTTTATTATGATTCTAAGGTACTCCAATTATATCAATGACTCTAGTCCTTTTGGAGTATGATCTAGATGTGACTTGAGCTGTCCCTTGGGCCATTACAAATAGCATCAAAGTCAATCCCAACCAAAATTGACTTTGAGTCGTGCAAACTATGATGGAATGGCCCAACAAGTATGGGGGGATGGGGGGATTGTGATATCCCCCATATTGAGTGAGTATAGGTGGTGAATGTGATCCCATATTGTTTGGGAGGGAGAAGTTCTTTTCTTAATTGGCAAAATAGCATCCCGACTAATCCCGAGGGTGCACAGGCCCTCAATAAGGAGTTTTCTGCAAGTGCACATCGGGTAATTCAAGGAAAAAAAATCTCTTAGTCCGATAGTCCCTAGAGATTATCTGCACCCAGGGGGATTTGAACCTTAGACCTGGGGGGAGCATACCCTCAAGCCCAAGGCCTTTACCACTTGAGCCAACCCCTAAACCTTTACCATTTGAACCTTAGCTTGAGAGGGAGAAAATCTTGCTCTATCCGAGAATTCTAAAAGACACTAATTGTACCATTGACTAGTCTATGCAAAGTATGTTTTAGTTGTGGCTTGGTCCTCCCTTGGATATTTACAATCAGACTCAACCAACTAGGAATTAGCCATATAGGAGATCTTTCAATTTCCCATAGTTGATCAACGTACCATTACTCAGTAAAGTTTACATATTCTAATGAGGACACATTCTCTATCCGCAATTAAGGAGAGTAAACACAAGTACAACATTGATAAATCATTTGTAAACTCTCTTGTGACTAGGTGAAGCAGGAGGATCATGGATCACTAACAACATTATACATAAAAAAAGGTGAAGAAGACTTTTAGGAGCATTTAGTCGTTTATGAATCGATACCGACACTGGTATTAGTCTTTCATTAAGTGATTAGTCACATATCTTGTCATGAAAAAGGGCAAGTCAAATTTGGAGCCCTTTGGAAATCATTATAAAAAGTAAAAACTTCTCTTTCCCAGGGAATGTGGGATCTCATTCACCCTCCACCTATACTTGATCTAGGAGATTAGATGCCCTTAAGACTTAAAAATGAACCAAAAGCAGTATGCCAATGCATAATTGCTCATAATGCAAGTATTATTCCCTAACACGATATTTAACATAAGGTTGGCCTACCCAATAGTTATCTTTTACATATGAACGCACATCTAATACATAAACCCCTCAAATCAACTAAAAGATTTCCATACACAACATATTATAACCTATACACATTTTGGTCTCACTAATTGAAGTGTTATAACAGGCAATTGGCAATCAAACTTCTCTAGAATTTGAGATGAAATTTATTGTCCTTGATCCCCAACAAGTATTTCTTAGAAACCCAAAAAACTACCAATAAAACCATACACCAGTTCAATCACCAAACCCATATAAGATTCTCTTAAGCATGCAATCTTCTAATTAGCAACAAGACACTTGGATTGGGATAGAATAAAAACTGAGAATATTGTCACGAAACATTCTCATTTTTTAGACATGATATTTCTAACAAAAGCCATACACAGACGTTTATGGAATAATTAAGATCCAATGTGTACATAATTCAAAGTAATGCAAGTTGAAAGCATACATAAAGAAATCAACACCATATGGAAAAATTACCTGATTAGCTTTGCGCCCTAAACCCATTAAAAAGTTATCAGGCTTTATGTCACGGTGAAGAAAACCCCGTGAGTGCATATACTCAACTCTGTTTATCTACATTAAATTAAAAGGAAGAGAAAAGGCATCAGCATGGAAGCCATTTAACCATAGATACCTCCATTTTTTCCTGGATAAGGAACAACATATTAACAAAATACCAAACATATTAACGATCGATTGACTTACTAACTGATCTGCTAGCATCAAAACTGTTTTCAAAGTAAACTTCCGGTTGCAATAGTTGAAAAGGTCTTCTAGGCTTGGCCCAAGAAGGTCAATAACCATAACATTGTACTCACCCTCAACACCAAACCATTTCAGATGGGGAATACCCGCTTCATACAGAGAAAAGACAATAGCTACATAAGTTGACTTGAACTCACTATAAACAAGACGAAAAGAGGACTAATAAACAATAAACACATGATAAATGCGACTTCCCATATCAACTCACTATAAACAAGAGGACTACAATGGAAAACTTACTTCCTCCTTGCAGAAGCATGTATAATTTTGACTCATAGTGAAGCTGAGGGTGCTTGGTCTTCGCAGACTCCTGGGGAAACAGGTAAAATATAGGTTCCCAATAAAAGTTATTGACTTTAATAAGATAAATCCATAAAAAAAAAAAAAAAATAGATTCCAAAGATATAAGTAAACAATAAAAACTTCAATTGAAGTACACGACCTTGTGTCAACACCATTCAAGCATACCACAATGTATTAACACCAGATGCACAGTCAACATACAAGTTAAAATGGGTATTAAGACCAAAATAAGAGAAGATAGTAATATATGGAGGATGCTGGAGGAAAAAGACTTCGCTTGCAAACGAAAATGCGTTTCCTAAAAATTTAAGGTGTTTTTAGGCATCCTTACAAAATAGTTAACTAAGAGAGGCAACCAATAATATATTGTAGGATCTTCACAAGTACAACTCAACATATATGTCGATCTACTGAATTACGACAAAGAAGAAGAAAAACAGTTCCACTTATAACAATTTTCCGAAAAATCCAACTCAGAAATAATTCACCGTCATCCGACACCAAAGAGCGAAAAGATCAAACTCCCAGAACAAAATTTAAGTGGAACAAAGAAAATGAACCTCCCCCCTCTCCACATACCAGCTTGACAGCCACTTCCTCTCCACTTTGTACATTAACCCCTGAAACACCCACATCAAGCCAAAGCATTATGAACCCTACTAATTCTCAACGAAAAATACAAAGCCATAAAGTGAAACGAGTAAATAATGCTACTTTACAGCATGAGTTGCATACCTAAATAGAGCTCGCCAAACGATCCGCTACCGATCTTCCGCCCGAGCTTAAACTTTCCACCAATCACATGCTCCATGATTCAGCTCCCAATCAAACAAAGACAAGCAGCAAGCTCAGCCCCTTCACCCTCTTAGCTGGCAATCCAATCCAATCCGGTTATACAATGATCTAAAAGCTTTTGTTCATCCAAAAAGTTCGTCGCCGACAGATCTTCGATTTCAATCCAGTCTCAGATCCATCGCGTCCCAACAAAAACACAACGATCAAATAACCTTTTCTATTCATCAAAAACCAAACTAAAACATCCGGACTTCCTCACAAAAAAAAAAAAAAAAAATTCTAAGCGATATATGTAGAGAGAGCTGTAGCATCTAGCTGTAGTAGAAAATTAATAAATCTAAGGGAACCCCATTAATCACCGAATTGAACTCGGGTTTTAGGGTCATCACACGGGAGTTTTTTCCTTGGGTAATCGGGATGAGAAAAAGAACGTGAAGGAAAAGAGAGCGAGAAAAAAGGCCGCCTTTTTTAATGGAAATTGGTAGTGGGTAAAAATTATTGATGTGGGAAAAAAGAATGGGATTGGGACTTCGTATTCGGAGAAGAAATCCTAACCTGCTAACGATTCTCACCGTCAAGAAAAAATGAAGGTAGACAGACTCCGTAGGGATCTTTCGGATCTTGGTTTGGGACCAGGATTGGTTTTTTTCTCGGAAAATTCTTCAGAATCTCTGGAAAGGAGTATTGAGAGAGAGGCAGAGACAGTCACATAGAAAGGGTGGGGTTGGGGGAGAGGGGAGAGAAAGGGAGTGGGGGGGGGGGGGGGGGGAGGAAGATGGAAGAGAAAGTGGATGATTGATGAAGCAAAAGCTAGATGATAATATTGAATTTTATTTTTTAAAGTTTTATTATTGTAATAGTATTTATTTGGCTGAACTGAGAAAATTATACGAATTATAACCTGGATGCTGCCCTACGCTACTCATGAGCTCTCTACTTTTTATTCAACTTCCGTACAGTTTACGAGCATGTTTAGGAAGGAAAGTATTCCTACTTAAAAAAATGGAAAGTCATTGCGCGTTTATTTTTTTTTAAAAAAAAAAAAGAGACAAAAAAAAGAAAGAGAGAAATAATAATTAAATGCTAAAGCCAGACTTTTATGTATGAACTTTGAAGTGAGTTTTTCATGAGCCCTTCTATTATTTTTCTAAACAATTGATGCGTACGTGGCCACTATATACCTTATTATTTAATGTATAGTTAAATATTATTAAATTCTCTCACTTTCATATTCTCACCTGAATAATTTTTGATTAAAATTAAAGTGGTGGAACTCTCTCTCTGTAAGTCCTTGACCTTGGTATATCTCTAATCTCTCATTGAAACAGAGAGCAATGCATGGTATAAATGGTTTTTAACTGCCAAGATGAAGGGCACTCTCAATGTTTATTGTAAAATACATTTTCCTTCAAAATATAAAAAAATATTCTTAAAATGCTATTCCATTAGATTTTATATTTTAAAAATATTATATATTTTGCTACAGTGATTCCTCTACATGTAGAGGATCATATTCATCAAATGTAAACATTTTTAACTACTTTCTCTTTCTTCTTCATGTGATTTCTCATATCTTCCTCATGTGTAAATATTTTTAAAAATATTTGAAATGAATAAAAAAAATAAAAAGTATAATATTTAAATGATATGAAAAAAATAAATAAGATGATATATGATATATTGTAAAAGTTATTATATAAAATAAAAAATAAATAAATTTTAGTAACGTATTTTGAAAAATAAGATAAAGAATTCATTGAAAATGTTCTAAGAATTTTTAACATTTAAAACTGTCAATCATGTCACACCATAAAGTAGTAGGACATAACAACAATGGACGTTTAATTTGCAATTTGAACTTCAAAAATATTCGCTAAAAAATAAAAATAAAAATAAAAAAACCTCAAAAAATATTTCAATGGAAGGCATCATTTAAGATTGTCCCCACCGGTGGGTGGTAATGTTGTGTTAAAAGTTCCTGGTTACGGTGAGCAAAACAAAAGTAGGAAGGTTGGTTTGGTTATATATAACCAAATTATTTTATTTTTATTTTATTAATTTTTTTTAAATTATTACATAAAATATTATTATAATATTAATTTTTTTAATTTTATTTAAAAAAATTAATTAATTAATAATATTTTATTCAATTTTTAACGTAACGTCTCATTTTATTTAAACTGTATAACCAAACAAATAAGTGGTGAATTTCAAAAAAAGGAAAGAATAAATAATAGATTCCTAGGTGAAGTTTTGAGTGTTCACCTTAAAGTTGCAAAATAAAATATTTGAGATCAATTTTGCAAGCAAAATCAAACACTCCTAAAAGTTGAAAAAAAGGGGAGAGAGGGGAAAATGAAAACCATTATCATAATATGTCATTGCAAATTGCAACCCAAAAGTGAGAATGGTGGGATATTTGGTAGTGAGAACGGTGGGTGAAGGATAATCCCACCCTGTATAAACTTTAATTGCTTAACAGACCCTCCATTACTGGACATCTTTGTAGCAAACGTGCACTTTCTTATTCTTGAAAAAGTCTCTCAAAAGGCTTAAAGACGATGATGAAGTCCTCCTAAACCTTTTCTTTGTTCTTTTTTCTTTTTTATCTTTTTTATGTGTATCTGGGCGAGGTTCTCCAAGTCATAACACAGAGAACCAAAAAAAGCATCTCTCAGTAATCGGAATATCCAAAGGCAGCTTTGTCGACTGGGTGGATGTTTGCAACATTAGCCAATGTTGAGAAGAGTTAAGTGAAATTGTGGATAGTAATAGTTTATTGATTTTATTAAAATAGATTTAAATTTGTTAGATTGAGATGAATCTAAGTCTTTATATTAAAATATATAAAATAAGTTGAGATAAATTTATTTTTTTATAAAATAATAAATATATAAATTTTAAAAAAATAATAAATTCCATCCATGCTTTCGGTAGTATACATTGCGACAAATGGATGGCTGCTGATTTGACATTTACATTGTTAATTGGGTCTTGTCCACAAAGTTGATTCCTTTTCATTTCCCTTTTGGTCATCGTGGTTTCGGTTTAGGAATAGGAAAATGCTACTTTAACTTTTTTTTAATGTTGTCGTTTAAAGATGTTGTTTGAATATCTTAATTTTTTTATTTTATTTAATAATTAAAAAAGTGATTATTAATAAAATTATATATTTTTAAAAAAATTAATAATTAATAATGTTAAAAAGATATTTATAAAAGAATAATAAAAAGGAATAAATTACAGCCTAATGATAAGTGCTAGCGGCCCACTAGCACCCCCCGATTATCGTTTATGAGGGATGGCTGGTTGGGCTTTGTTTAAGTTTTTCCGTTTCGGCCCGGTAGCCAATCTTCAAATAAATTAGAATGCATGAGAAAACAATTGCTTCGGCAAAAACGATGAACTTGTAATTATAATTTTATAACTACTTTATAAGCAATCAACGTGATTGTGTCGCCTTATCAATAATGTAAATGTTTTCTTTACTTAGAATCTTTTCATTTTGAAAAAGTCTTTTATAAGATGAGTAAAAGTAAAACTTTATTGATGGTAAAAGGCATAGTATCACAATAAGTATTAGAGAATACATCTAACAATCACTAAGCATTAGTGGTGGATACAAGCAAATTATAAAAACTATATTGGTTACAAACAATGACCGAAACTCATGAAAATAGTGTGTTATAAAAGAATATCTTCAACTCATCCAACGAACATCCCCGATCTTCAAAGCACCTATCATTTCTCTCAATCCATAAGCACTACATAATTTCATAATGTCAGTGTATTTTGCATAATTTCCCTCGATATTATATAAGTGTATTATTACTTGCAGGTTCATGTTACTAATCATTTGGCTGAACAAGTGCTCTCAATTCGAGCATATTTGAATGGTTCTCAAAGTAGAATCAATGATTTACAAGACGATAAAAATGTCACTTTTCAATGATGAAGTGTTGCGAAAGAAGGTTTCATAAGAGTGTTTGATAAAACTAATCACAGATATACCAATCAATGGAATCAAAACTTGTACAACAATCAATGTCTTTAACATGCTCAAAATTGCGTTCTCACGATCAAAATGACACGTTCTCGTTATGCCGAGTCACCAATAATCACCACAAGAGCATTTTTCCTTCCTAGAAATGGTGAAATCGGCTTTAATCCCTCACAATGTCCTCTCTCCCAACAATATTTGATATAAACTTGGTTGCTGTGTGGCAGTCCACGCAGACACGAATGTTCTTTGTTACTCGAATTGTTTTTCCTGCAGGATTGCTAATGATGCCGAATGCTATAGCGAGCTTTTCACTGTCGCTACAAAGTTTTTCTTCTGTGTGTCCGGGACGTATCCTTCTCGCTCCATCTGCTCTAGTAAAACTTCCATGGCCTCGTTTAATGTCATAATATGGATGAGTTTATCTCCAGACACAAGCATGCGCCTTCCTGAGAGAAATATGATTTTAAATAACAAAACATATTTTAAACAATAAAATAATTTCTGATTTTGTGACAAAAGTAATGTGTTCCAATATGTCGTGACATAGGGGGGTTGCATCCAGCCGAACTCAACATTCTTTGTTCCATATTTTCTATCTTTGTCAGAAATGAGACTGTTCATCCGGGTTCCGACCCGGAAATCCGGATATACCCAAACCGGAACCCGGATTTGAAATCCGAGCTGCAACCTGGTTTTTTTTTTTTTTTTTTAAATGAGGCTTTAAAAGCATTTTTTTTAAAAATAAAAACGTATATTATATAAAATATTTTTTAAGAAAAATCAATGTTGAAAACCATAATTCTCTTTATGTAAAAGCCTATATTTATTATAGAAATTTTAAAAGCCTATACTTTGTGAAAATTTTTCTAAGAGGTAATGTTAAAAATCATAACATTGTCAAGAATAATAAAATATATAAAAATAAAAAACTAAAATGTATACAATCCACTACATATTACATTACATTACAAAATATAAAATTACAAGATATGAGTTACATATCAATAACAGTATTCCATGTGATTTTGATCACACCAAATAAAACTTCAAGTATATTCGCTGTAGCCACCCAAACGGAAGACAACCGCCACATTGAATTCCTAGTATATTATCTGCAACCACCCAAACTGAAAAGTAAGAATGTATTTCAACAGAGAAAAACACAAACCATGGAAAGGAACACTAAATGGCATCGTATTTGTCAATAAATGGCATGCAAGACCTGTGCATAATTAGCTACTTTGAACTAAAACAAAGATTCTTACATTCAAACATCATCATCAAAATAGAGCCAATCAACAAAGTTCTACAGAAAACATAAATGAATCTTACCCAAAAGTTCCCATCACCCGAGTGGAGATATGGGTATCAGTATCTGCTGAAAACTTAGCAAGCTCAAAATCTGCAACCTGAAAAAATATCCACGTAAATTATCGGTAAACAAAATTTTATTGATCATTTACAAGAGCCCAAGTATACGAGACATATACAAGAGCAACGCCTAAGCGTGCTACAATAGCTTTTTTTTTTCTGAATGATAATATACAGGAGAACTTTAAGGAATGGGAAAGACCTGTCATTTTATGGGAGTATCAGAAACTGATCAAAACTTACCTGTTGTTTCTAAGAGCAACCAAGCTCACAACAACATCAGCAGAGAGTGCGTATATGGGGCCATAAGCATGAAGAAAGTACTCTGTACCAAGCAAATAGGATAGTGGTTCATACCTGCATTAAGTTGACTGATTTCACAAGATCCATATTTGATAAAAAGAAAAGAAAAAACAAGGTACTAGCAGATGCAGCATGTATAATTTACACAGAAGATGCAAGTTATGTATCACTGCAGATATAGCCTCTTCAATTTAAATCATATAATTTCAAAGGTAGGCTAATACATGCCTAATACAGAAAGTAATACAGAAAGCTCAAAGATTTGCATCATTAAGATAATGTCATAAGATTTTTGCACATCCACTTTCTTATATGCAGCAACATAATGTAGTTTCTATTGCAACTGATCACTCTTGCCCTGTGTGTGTGTGGTATTTCCGTAAATGAGTAGCAAGATATTAGGAGGACAAGAAAGAGGGGCTAACAATCTCCCAGACAGAAGGTCAAAATGCAACCAAATGTAATCAATCATGGACCCCAAATTATGAAAACAGGACTAACCATTTGAGTTTAGGGTCAGTGAAAACAAGGCCTTTCCAAGAGCAACTTTAGCATGTAAGAAATTCTTATTCATTAGCTCAAATTTGTGTCCCATTGGAGAAGGAATCTAGAGATGTGGCAAGTGCCAAATTATATAGCACGAGGCTTGTGAGAGTGAAGGTTTTGTTATCTGTCGTTAAAACAATTACATATCAAACAGATCGAGCTCCTGCACCCAACATCTTCAAAAAAAACATTTTCTTAGCTCTATATAATATGCTATAATATGTGATGCTTTTGTTCACAGCTACTCCTTGCTCTTGATCATGATAAGATTATCATCTATCTCTAGCAAAAAATACATATGCTAGCACAGATCTGACCCACAAATATATTCCTCGAACATTCTTACATTCAAACATTCTCATCAAAACAGACCCAAATCAACAAAGGAAAAAACCCTAAAAGATCTAATAGCTCAGGGTTTGTAAACGCTGTATTGATTTTGTGTGATGACTATGTTTTTTTGGAATACCCTGTTTATTGTGTCAAAAATAACTCGGCAAAAAGTTGTTGTAGAGGCCTATGCCTCTTCCAGCTCAGAAACCACCCGACAACAAATCTACACAGACCCAAATAGGAATAAAACGGACCCATACTACTAAGAGGATCAATGATGATAGCACTGATTTTGTAAAATTCATTCCAATAAGAATGGCTTCAAGTACCATGTAAGACACAACGGAATCTCTAAAAAAAAGATAGGATACCTAAACTAATTGTATTAGAACACTCCTACCACCTGCATAATATCTTTTCTTGGGCTTGTTGGGTGGCACCACCATATGCATCACACAGTTATCCATATTGCTAATAAGTAATAAGTCCTACGGCTACACTAAATTCCCAGCCATGCACATTCAATATCTTATCCATGAGATACTCATTCTCCAAGCATTACCCTTCAATGCTACCACATCATTTCAACGAAATATGCTCAATACTTAGATTCCATTGTTCAAACAAGAAAAATGGAAGAATAAACAACAGTGTCAAATCCCAAATAGCTTCCATGCATTCTATTTACGGATTTGTACTAGTTTTGTGTCTTTTTTTATTATGTTTTACTCAGCCTCTTAATTCAACCTTCTTCTTTTTTTCTTTTTACGAAACTTGCACACAATTTCTACAGCATATTTAATTTTCAACCAATAAAACCATAAAGCATGGCGTTAAGTGGCATCAAAACATGCGCATAGATCAGACTAGTTCTTTATTTGTTAGATCTAATAATTAACAACGTTAAAAAAAGCCCATTCTTAAATCACGATATACTACATGAACAGATTTTGCTAAGAAATTAGGCACTGTATGCATATCTCATTCTTCAACAAACTCATTCTTCAGATCTAAACCCATTCTTCCAAATAATAATAACCCATTACCCACGGCTCTAAACAAATATTCAAACATTCTCATAAAAAAAAAAAAAACAAAACAAATAGAGAACACAACGGAGGGAAGAAAGAAAATATACCCAAACGGAAAAACGATATAATCCCTTGGATCCGAAAGCACTTCCACCATTCAGTGAACCGCGTGATCAAAAGGAGATGAACGAGAGCATCGCAGAGAGAGAGAGAGAGAGAGAGAGAGACGCAGCGTAGGGCAAAGACTGAACTTCGGGGGGGGGGGGGGGGAACGGCGCAAAGTAAGGTTTTGTTTTTAAGTTTATAAAATCCGGTACCCAGACCGGATTAATCCAGTTTTTCAAATCCAGTGCTGACCCGGATATAACCCGGGCCGAAAACCGGAACCGGAATCTACCGGATTCCGGGCCGGGCCGGATAAAATCCGGCCCGGATGAACAGTCTAGTCAGAAAGATGATATACATATAACAATTTTTACATCCCTTTATATAACTCTATTTTGTGTTAAAGATATTTCTATAAAATGATGTTAGTTTTATAAATCATTTTATAAAAATACCCATTTGAAGCATGGTCGTAAAAGGAATTGTATGTCTATCATCTTCCATTTAATCAATGAACCAGAACCGGGTCTGTCATGAAGACATGAAGGAATTGAACGTATGAGCTGATTCGACCGCACCGCAAGAATTTTCTTTAACAAAATTTAGATGCGTGCTTCAATTGAATTTAAAAGAAGCTGAGAGATCAGACAAAGCCATAACCAGATCAAGACTAAAAAATCCAAGCCTGACAATAATGACTGATGTTTTACAGCCCACGAACACAGTTAGATGAGTACTCGATTCATTGGTCTTACAAACGATAATAGTTCCTTTACGCAATAAGCATGCATTACACATACGGGGACATTCAGCTTGCCGGAGCCAGAGTTTGACATGTTTCAGATTTTGGTTTAAATGGCAGTTCTCAATCGTCTTCTCTTTCAGGGGGGAGACCACAAGGCAAAAGCATTTTCTGCACAACCAAAATCGAGTGGCAGAAAGGATTAGGTGATTTATCAGTAAGGACTTTTTTTTTTATTAAAAAAAAAATGACAAGTCAGTAAGGTTTTAAAAATAGCTGAGCCATCATCCAATATTAGGGATGTTTGGAAAAGTTTTTCATCTCATTTCCTTCCCAATCATCATTCAAACATAAACATTTTCAAGCTAATCATTACAACTTTTCTAAACTTTCAAACAAAAAACAATTCAACATTTTTCAAATCTCAAAACAAAAATAATATTAAAAAATTATATTCTAACAATATTTTAATTTTATAATATTTTTTATTCAACTTTTTTTCTCTCATTTCCCAAAACATAATAGATACTTAATTCAAACTATCACACTACTATTCACAAACCATCTTACTGCTATTTACAAAATTCTCATCCCATCTCATTCTCCAAATATTTTTAGATTAACATTCTAAGGAAAATGCTTAGATGGTTCAATACGAACCAAGAATAGCATTAATTGAATAAGAAATAGTTCGTGATCGCCACTCGGACATAAAGCTTTAGATTAAAAACTAGAGTGTAGTATATGTCATCTATAAGGAAATATGAGTGGATTATAGAAACCGCATCATCTGCAGAGTGTTCAAAAGCAGGATATATAACAAATAAAACTTAATATCAGTTTTGCTGAAAGAGGAGAAAGAGGGAGCGGGGAGGTGGCAATGAACTCTTGAAGGAAAAATAGAACATAATACAATGGTTAAAACCTCAAGACAATAAAAGAAAGTCTTTTCCTTACTCCTGCGTCCGTTCTTTGTGCTTTGGCCACGCCTTCAACTTCTTTCGATAAAATTTTTCATTACTTATAAAAAAAAAAAAGAATATCAGGTCTATTAAATGAAAAAAAATGTGAGGCAGTAGAAAGAGATATTCTATTAAAGTACTTATTAAAAAAAGAAGAAGAGATATTCTATTAAAGTTGTGCATATGAAATAGCAAGAAAATAAGTGAAAAGTTTTCAGCTTCCTTCAGTCGTCTTTTTAGCCCCAAAGCCAACCCCAATCCCTCATATTTAGCCACTACAGAAAGTTTGAGTAACCAGATTCCCTCATGTTCACGCCCCTGCCTTCATAACCTAGTCCTCCGGCCCCACGAGCAAACTAATTAAAAACTGTAAGTTCTTTCAACCACAATCACAAGCCATCTTGACTTATCTTGATGTCAACCAAACAAATAAGCAATCTTAAACAGCTTTTCCAAATATGTCATATGACAGTGAGTGAACAGACTAAAACTTGGCGAACTTTATAGTTTTTTCAACTACAATCACAAGCCATCCTGACTTATCATGACGTCAACCAAATAAGCAATCTTAAACAGATTTTTGAAATATGTCATATGACAGACAGTAAACAAACTAGGCATAACTCGCTGAACTTATCATCTAGCTAAAGCAAAAAAAAAAGTCAAGTGTCTTCCTCTCTGTGAAGTATGTCATATCAAGCCCTTCAGATCTACAAAAAGAAATCTTTGGTGGTTCAGAAAAACCTTATAACATGTGATTGAGCTTCAAGCCACATTATAGCTTTGGTACAGACTGCGTATGTAAGTATAACACTGGCCTTGTAAAATTTCAACATGTAACCTGTTACCTAACCTACGTATACAAAAACTCACGAGAAGTGATAAGTGCAAAATGGAAAAATAGCCACCCCAAACTAAAGCCTAAGATCATTATACAGGTATAAAGAAAATATCCATTATACAGGTATAAACAAAATATCCAGTATACAGGTATAAAGAAAATATCAAGTAGAGAAAAAGACAACGAGTTAGACAAAACCTGCATGAAGTTGTAGTGCTCTCTCCCACTTGATTCATTTTCTGCAATAGCGATGTACGCTAGTATGGGGTAATGACCAACGTATGATGCATAGCTATCTCGTTGAATGTTCACTGCCCATTCACTGCACATCCAAAGTAAGTGTATAAACACATTCAAATGAAGAACAAAAAACTAACATGTAAACTTTACAAAAAATAAGAAGAAGAAGAAGAAAAAGATAAAACATGGGTTTTCAAAGAATTGGCAGCCTCACAATCTATTCAAATCTGCATGCCCAGTACCGACATATTTAGCTTGAAGGTGCTCAAGCTGGGAATTGATGTTAAACCTGTCGCTGGCCTGCACAGTCAAACGTAGCAAGCTTATCGATTTTTCAAGCGACTGAAGAAATTAAAATATAAAGATTTTAGTATCAAAGGATGTAAAAATTCAAAATTCCAGCAACGATTTTAAAGAGAAAGTCGAGCTAAATCGAATAGCTAATATTATCAAAGTATGACATTTGTAGAAATGGAAGACAAACAAAAAGTGTTCCACAAGGCAGCACCGATAGTGTATTAGGTTTTTGACGAGCAACGGGAGTGAGAAGGAATAGGGCATTAGGGTTTAGGGTTTCGATTGTACCGTCGTAAGGGGTTCAGAATGCAGGAAGTTAACGTCGAGAGAGAGACTTACCTGCATTTTGACGTCTGGGTGAATTGAACTGCAGTAACGAGGAACGAGAAAGGGAAGAACGAGCAAACTTTCCCCGCGCAGATGGAATGCGACAGACCTGTTTGGAAGGGATTCCTGCCCCGTTTGAAGGACTGTTTTGTCTTTGATGTTGAGACGTGTCATTTTATTTCTATCTCATTTTAATTTTTAAATATGATTTAAATATTAATATTTTTTAATTTCAATTTTTTTAATTATTACTTAATCATTATAATTTTCTTAAAATTTTAGATTAAAATATAAAAAATAATTCAATTTTTTCAAATCTTAAAATAAAAATTATATTATAAAAATATTTTAACTTTATAATATTTTTATTTTTTCTTGGCAATTGAATTAAATTATTTATTCTAGAAATTGTTATTCCTTATTTTCATTTTTGTCATCATATATTTTAAATAATTTTTATTGAAATGAGATTGATTTGTGAAACTTTGAAAAATTCTTATATGATTAATGTAATTAAACATAATAAAAAGAGTAACAATTTTTTTTTTATAATTGATAAGACAAACACATCATTATATGTCGATTAATCAACGTCCCCTAAAATACACCAGAGTTCTGTTTTTTAAAAAATATATCTAAAATATTAATCAATGCAAGCCCATATATAATATAAATCAAATATAAATCATTTATATCCCTTATATAATAAAATTTAAATTATTATTTATATAATAAAATTTAATTTATAAGACATATTCTAAATTTTATCAATCAAATTAAATCATATCATATATAATCGTTTTGCTAAGTGTGTGTACCGACTTATAAATTAGAAACCTAATTGAGTAATGCTACTCATCATCTTAATTCTCATTATCCTCCCATCATCTTATGATGTGGCATTAGATGATTGGGGATTATTTATTATATTTTATTTGTAAACCTATCATCTAATGCCCCATTATAGAATAATGAGAGGATGATGAAAATTAAGATGATGAATAGATTTTTTCATCAAAAAATATATATTTCCAGAAAATATTTGGTAGAGACCAAACTGTTCTTTTGGGGCCTTTGCCCCCAAAAACAACTTTCACCCTAAAACAACCAAATCCAGGAAGCAATAAAACAAAAGCCATTCAACATGGAACAGAGCACTCTTTTGTGGCCATCTGATGTTATTAGAAATATTAGTGTAGCTCAATAGGATTGACTCTGTTCCTCCGGGACTTCTAGTTGGGAGGCAAGAGGTTCAGAAACCTCCCTTGAACAGGCTGACTCATCATCTGTCATATAGATGAGCCAAATTAATAACAAATGCAGAAACTGGTCGGCTATATTTGAAGTAAACAGAATCACTCTGAAGATGCTTCATTAATGGAAGAAAACTACTAATATAACTATCATCTAGCAAATAGAAAAAAAAATTATAACTAAAATAAAAGAAAAATTAATCATCCCGTCTGTGCCCTATTACTCCTAATGAGCTCATTGCATAGTAACCGAATAGATTCCTTTTTTCATTAGTAATTAACTGCATTCTAAAAGTACCTGCTGCTATATCTGTAGAAGAAACTCAACAGTACAACTATAAATTAAACAAAAAAATGCAAACTGAGCAGTGGTTCCATTATCAGCGAGTAATTATCAACAGAGCAATGGTGTTTATATGAACACAGTACCAACAATTATAGTAGTCAATATTATAAATACACAAACTACAAACAGGACTTTGTTCGAAAAGAGTGTACTGTATATTGAGATACTGACCAAGCTGAGGATAAAACGGTCCCCGGGTACTTGGGCTAAGACTTTGCATTGGTTAATAAAATGTTCCGACTACCTATCGAGAAAAAGGGACCCTGGCTTAGCTGTGAAACAGCTCAAGCAGAAAAAGCATATATGTGAGATGGTAGTGAAGATACTACCATATCAAATCTTTAGGCTCGGAATGCATCAACTCAAATTATGTATACCAACCTTTCTTCATGGACCTGCTTTTGATGAAGTTTGAATTTCCTTATCAGCCTAAAGAATCAATGATGAATCATGAGAAAGAACATAAACATTAGGTCTACGTATTCTCATACAATTACGAAATGAAAAAAAAAAATACAAACTAATTTACCTCTTCAAACTTCTCAAAGTTTTGAGTATGCAACTCATCATTGACCTCAGGAATAAATGCAGCTTTCATTTGATACAATCTGTCCCATTCGGTGCCTTTGAACCATGAATGAGCCTAAAATTAACCAGGTCAACAAGTCAATTAGTTAATTAGCAACACAAAGTTCAAATGCAAACCAATATAATAGAACACATCATACAACACCTTTATTTCTTCTGCGCCTTTTGTTCCAAGACGGTAGAAACACCCCTTTTCGAATGATAAACTGTTGACAAAGAAGGTTTCATAAGAGTTTTTGATAAAACTAATCACAGATATACCAATCAATGGAATCAAAACTTGGGTAGCAATCAATGTCTTTGACATGCTCAAAACCGTGTTCTGACAACCTAAATGGCACGATCTCATTATGCCAAGTCACCAATAATCACCACAAGAGCACTTTCCATCCTTGAAATGGTGAAATCGGCTATTATCCCTCACAATGATCTCTCTCCCCACAATCTTTGATATAAACTTGGTTGCTGTGTGGCAGTCCATGCAGACACGAATGTTCTTTGTTACTCGAATTGTTGTTCCCACAGGAGTGCTAATGATGCCGAATGCTATAGCGAGCCTTTCACTGTGTCTACAAAGTAAGTTTTTCTTCTGCGCCTCTTCAACATCATGGAGCACCTCCTTTGTGTCGGGAACATACCCTTCTCGCTCCATCTGCTCTAGTAAAACTTCCAGGGCCTCATTTATTCTGTCATAATATGGATGGGATTGATCTCCGGACACAAAAGCATGCACCTTGTTCTTAACTTCGATCCAGCTGCAAGCTGGTTTCTTTTTCATGCCCTTATTTCTAATGAAGATTCTCAACTTCTCTACATCTTTCCATCTCCTGGCAGCGGAATATACGTTTGACAATAGAATGTAAGCTCCCATATTCTCCGGATCAACCCTGAATATTCTCTCAGCCACCTTTTCTGCCAATTCAACATTCTTCTGAACTCTACAAGCTGACAAAAGTGTTGACCATACACTTCCTGTTGGTCCTATATGCATGTCAGATATAAAATTGTAAGCTTCATCCAGCCTTCCTGCCCGACTCAGAAGGTCTGCAACAGCAGCATAGTGCTCCAAGCCAGGAGCAATTCCAAAATCCTGTGTCATACTATTGAAATATTTCCAAGCTTCATCTACCAATCCAGCATGGCTGCAGGCAGTCAACACAGCCACAAAAGCCACATCATTTGGTTTTACTCCCTCCATTTCCATCTGCTCAAATAAGGAAATGGCATCATGGGCATGCCCATGCAAAGCATATCCCATGATCATGGCTGTCCATGACACCATGTCATGTAGCTCCATCTTATCAAAAATCCATCTAGCTATCCTAATGTTCCCACATTTGGCATACATGTCAACAAGGGAGCTAGCTATAAACACGTTATCATCGAATCCACACCTAATTATATATCCATGTAACTGCTTCCCCAAATGTAGGGTCGTCAAGTGAGCACAAGCCGGCATGATACTTGAAAAGGAAACATGCATCGGCTTGATTTTAGCCTCCAACATCTGTCGAAAGAATCTCAGGCCTTCATCAAACAGACCATTTTGCACACACCCTGCAATTATAGAGTTCCATGAGATGCCATCACGCCAAGGTAAGAGATTGAAGAGCCGACATGAATCTTCCACGCAAGTACACTTTGCATACATGTCAATTAAGCTACTTCCAACGAACAAATCCGCATCCAACCCATGTCTGATGGCATACCCATGTATTTCCCTTCCCTTAATAACATCCACATATTCTGCAAAGATAGGAAGGACACTCGACAAAGTGAAGGAATCCGGCTTTATGTTGTCATTCCCCATCTCCCTGACTATTGTTAAAGCATCTTCATACATTCCATTTTGTGCATTTCCTGCAATCACTGTATTCCAAGAAACAAGATCCTTTTTTGGCATCATATCAAATATCTTTCTCACACTGCTTTGATTCGAGTTACTATTATTCTTATAATCATTCAAACCCTCACCACCACCCATCTGTCTCTTTGATTTCTCATCAAAGTATAGCCTCCGTCCTTGGTCTACCAACTCCCCAGTCACAATTCTTCCACTCAATTCCCTAACAGTAGCCACAACATTTTCACCTTCACCTGTTCCCCATTCCTCAGGCATTCCATCAAGCACTTTGGGCGCACCAGACAGCGTCCCACTCTCACCCAAGCTCTGAAATTTTGAGTACATATTCATAAGCGCATTGCCCGTATACAAATCGAAATCCATACCGAGCCTTATAATGCAGGCGTGTAGCGACTCGCCTAACTTCAAGTCCATCAGCAATGTGCAAGATTTCAGCACAGAAGGGAACACATGGATGTCCGGGTGCTTACCGGCAGCCCTCATTTCCATGAAAGAAGCCAAGGATTTGTGAAAAAAGCCATGGAAAGTATAACATTTGATGAGTGATTTCCAAGCAAGAGCGGGAGGGGAGTGAACGGTGTTGAAGACCAGCAGTAACTCATGCAAGAGGTTAAGGTTTGAGTATACCGATAAGAGGACAGACAAGTGAGTGGAACATGTGCCTTTAGTTGTGAGGATATGGGCGTGAAGCTGTTTGGCCTGCGACTTGGTTTTGATTGTTGTGGGATTTCTGAGGAGGGTTCTGAGCAGGGTTTTGGGGGAAGACATTGATAAGAGTCTTGGAAATGGGTTTTGGTCAACAGATGGAGAATACCCGCTTCGTACTGAGAAAAGATAATAGCTACAAAAGTTGATTTGAACTCATTATAATTTTATAAACAAGACGAAAAGAGGACTAACAAACGATAGGAAAATCCTACATACTATGTCACTATACCATATTTTATTAAGTAAAATATAACATATTTATTATCATTAAATAATTATTTATTAAATATTTTTTATTATTAAATAGTGATAAATACGTTAGATCATATATAATAAGATACAAGTGAGATAATAATGTGGTATATAACATTACTTCAAATAATAAACACATAATAAATGCGACTTTCCATATCAACTTACTATAAAAAAGAGGACTACAAAGGAAAACTTACTTCCTCCTTTCAGAAGCATGTCTAATTTTGACTCATAGTGAAGCTCAGGGTGCTCGGTCTTCACAGACTCCCGGGCAAACGGGTAAAATATAGGTTCCCGATAAAAGTTACCGACTTTAAATTTTGATAAGGTAAAACATAAAACCAAAATAATAGATTCCAAAGATATAAGAAAACAATAAAACTTCAATTGAAGTACACGACCTTGTTTCAACACCATTCAAGCATACAACAAGAAAAATCAATTAATACAATGTATTAACACCAGATGCACAGCCAACATACAGGTTAAAATGGGTATTAAGACCAAAATAAGAGAAGATAGTACTATATGGAGAATGTTTGAGGAAAAAGACTTCGCTTGCAAACGAAAATGCGTTTCCTAAAAATTTAAGGTGTTCTTAGGCATAGCAAAATCCTCCTTACAAAAAAGTTAACCGAGAGAGGCAACAAATAGTATATGGTAGGATACTAGCGCCATGCTTTTTCGCTTATTCAATCAATCAATCAAGGGTTTTACTACTTATAAGTAAAGTCGCGTATTAATTTACATATTAATATTGATTTCTTCATATTCAAAATTTAAATTAATATTATTTTCAATAAAATTAACTTTTTGACCAATCACATTAGATTTGTGTACATATTGGTGCGCAATTATGTTTTCAATTAAATTTTTCTTTCAATCAATGATGGGATCTTCACAGTACAACTCAACAAGTCGATCTACTAAAGTACGGCAAAGAAAAAGAAAAGGGTTTAATCATCGAATTAAACTCAGATTTTAGGGTCAAATGGGAGTTTTTTTCTAGGATAATCGGGATGAGAAAAGAAATGTGAAGGAAAAGAGAGCAAGAAAAAAGGCCTTCTTTTTTAATGGAAATTGGTAGTGGGAAATATTATTGTCGTGAGAAAAAAAGAATGGGATTGGGACGTAGTCGGAGAATAAATCCTAATCTGTGTTATGAGCTCAGAAGGCTTCGGTCGTACCAAGCATATAGCTAGTAGAAATGTGTATTTTATTTCATTTATTATTTATTTAAATATTCTTAATTATCAAAATATATTAAAATAATATACAAATTTATGAATAATCATTTTTTAATTATTAAATTAAATTAAAAAAATTAAAATATTTAAATAATAACTTTTAAATGATAATATTAAAGAAACTAAATAACATTAAAGTACTCATCCACTTCTCTCTTTCGCTTCTCTTTATCTATTCTCTCATCCGCCAGCTATTAGAGCATCCTCGCCCAGGGTGATTGGAGCTTCGTCCCCTTCCCACCTCAACTTGTCTAGCCTTTACTTATAAGGTGTTTTTTTTTTTTTTTTTCTTTAGTTTTCCAACGATAATACCTAGATGTTCTGATCTGCCATTTTTCAGCCTTCTTCATCAGCCACGCGTCTCTCCATTGGACTCCCCAACCACCGATATGTCGAACGGTGGCAGATTTCTTTGCAACCGCGCCTTTGGGAGTCTCTAGCCGCCACGCGCGACGTTTTCGAGGCTAGCGACTTCGGATCTTCCAGATTTGTGTGGACCTTCTCTAGTGTCTCCAATCATCTTCGAGATGCTATTCCCCTATGTTCCTGCTTTCCTTAACCAACAATCAAGACGATGTGTTCGTGATAGTCTCCTATAGTTGGACCAGGTCGGCAAAATGCAACGCACCCCTCTCAGCTACAACTTTTTGTCATAAGTTTATAGTCTGTTTATCAGACTATGTTAAAACCGCTTTTAAGCGGCATCCCCATGTGGGACTGGATTGGAGCCAATCTTTTGGTGAGATAACCCACTTTGTTGTTTTTATTTTTAGTGTTGTTTTTGTTTGTTTTGGGATGACTATTGGAGACTCACACCCCACTAAATATTATATCATTGTAACCACTTAATTTATCTATGAAATGCTTTGCTTGTTGAGGGGAAAAACAAAAAAAAAAACTAAGTACCACTTTCGTATAATTAATATCTTTCAAATAAAAAATTTATGAAAATGATTCAACTCTCTCTTAACCTTGGAACGAGGAATCCAGCTCTCTCTCAAGATGAAGCTCTCTCATCTCTTCGTAGAAAACTTCATTCCCTATCCCCAGGCAAAGTTTTCAAAACTCAGCCTTTCCTAACTACTGTTCTCCTCAAATCCTTTGTTGCCTACCAAATCCCAGCTACCTACCAAACCTCTTTGATCCATTTCAAAACCCAACTTTCCTAGCTACCTTTATCTTTCTACCCTTTGTTGACCACCAACCCCAAATCTGCTCTCGTTTTCCCCTTTTCTTGCCATCCCCACCCACCTGCACACAAACAAACCCACTTGTAAACACCTGAAACAAGTCAACTATGAAAGAAAACAAAACAGACATCGAGCAACTTATCTCTCAAACGAAATCTTTGTCATGGGATGACCTCATCCTTGAACCAACACTAGATGAATCCAAAAAAATCTCTGACCACATCCTAGTTGGAAAACTCATCTCAACAAAAACCCTTAACAAGCATACTTTTCATACCACCATCAAAGCAATCTGGAACTTCATTATAGGTCTGACCATTGAAGATATAGGCACAAACACCTTCCTTTTCACATTTCCAAACCCACATGACAAAGAAAGAGTCTACAAACAAAGACCATGGAATTTCAAAGGAGTCCACATGGTAATCAAAGAATGGCTCACAGGCTAAAGCTTGCAAGAAATTGATCTCAAACACACAGCCTTCTGGATCCAAATCCACAGTCTTCCCTTGGAGATAATAACTCTAAAAAATGCTATCAAGATTGGAAAAGCTCTTCACAACCTGCTTGACGTTGATGAAATCTTCATTCCTGAAGAATCCACAAAGCAGTTTCTAAGAATTAGAATGGAAATAGACGACACATAGCCACTTATCGATGGTGTCATTTATCCTAGACTCAAAGACCCTCCTGCAAAGATTTCTTTTAAATACGAGCGTCTCTCAAAGTTTTGCTACATATGTGGAAGCATTGGTCACATCCAGTAAATTTGTCCCTTATATTTTGGAAAAGCACGCATGCCGCAATACAGCTCAGAACTCAAAGCATAAGGGTAAGATCCTCGCAGAGCTCCAAAAGCGGAAAAAGTTTCACTGCCATCAGAAATCCTAGAACAAATGTTTCTTGCTAGGCCACTCTCGTTGCCTCCTATCTGCATAAGAGAACCACACCCAGACCAAAACACCCTACCCCAGTATGACATGAGAGCTCAAAACAAAGGTAAAGGAAAGTTGCATTTACAGCCTTTGGAAGAAGATGAATCCATGGAACTGGATCAAACTCTATATGGAACTTATGCCGAAAGCAGTGCAGGTGTGGCTACAAACCCTCCACATTTCCCCCACATGCAAACAACAAATCCCGAATGCACTACAACCCAGATCCATCTCTCTCTAACCCAAACACGTGGCATCCATCAAAGTCCCCAGACAATTCATTCAATGGCAGACACATCCAGCTGAAATCCCCTTACCCCACTTCAGCAACTGACACAAACTTATCAAAGTGATTTCACAAGCCCCAACGTCATCGGTCAAAAAATCTCCCAAACAAACTTCCCAACCAACCACGTGGCCCCTATCAACTCTAATTTATGCCTCTACCACTGCAGCCATCCATTCCCCTCATAAACCCATTTCATTACCAACCCTTCAAAGTCACACAAACGAATACACCGATTGGCTCATACATTCCCCAGTCCACTCGAAAAGTCCTAGCATTGCAAGCCCTGGAACCATCCATCTTTAAAAAAATAATTGCCCAATTTCACTCAAATCAGGGCCCAATTAATTACTAGGCAAACAACCCACATATCTCACTTCTCGTAAGCCCCTCAGGCAAAACCTGGCTTTCATTTTCCCCCTACCACCAAGACCAAAGTCCACTTTTTGAAATCAAACAACAAAACCCAATTCAAGATTCTTATACCCACACATCTGTAGATGGCCCCCCATCACAAAACCTTATCGCCTAGCGATCTTACATAGAGGAAAAGAAAAACTTCATCTTGCGAAAGTTTTGGAAAGACACAGCCTAAGAAAATATGCTTCATATCCTCAATAATCCCAGTGGAATCGAATGAAGAAGAAAAGCATCTTGATGAAAACAAAAACCCAAAACCGGGAAAAAAGTCATCTCCAAAGTCAACAATCCAAATGTCAGCTCCCCTTAAAAAATCGGTACAACCCTCAACAAGAAAAATCAACCATGCGGACGGAAGAAAAGGAATAGATACACTCCCTACATTTAGAGGTCTTCAACTCCGACAAGTAATCCATCTCAGTCCCAAGTGATGAATTTAGATCCCTTAAATCCAACGATCATGGTGGCAGGGTCTATACTGCCCCCAAGTGACCCATGAAGATTTTGTCATAGAATTGCCAAGGCTTGGCTCGTCCTCATGCAAACAGAAATCTCAGAGCTATTATCAGGCATCACAACCCTGATTCTATCTTTTTGTCTGAAACTTTGTTGTCTAGTGCTAATGTTTCTCATTCTGTTAATAGTCTAGGATTTTCCCATTTTGTTCATATTCTCCCAACTGGGAAATGGAGTGGCCTCTTGTATATATGGCGTATTGGCTTAGATGTTGAAGTTGTTTTTGCTACTAGTAATATTATCTCATGTTTAATCTACTTTGATCCCTATCACTGTCCATGGCTCTTAAACTTGGTCTATTGCCCTGCAAAGCACTCAGAAAAATAAAATTTTTGGGACACCTTAAACAAGATTACTTATTCTTTCACTGGACCTATCATGGCAATCGGCGACTTCAACTCTATCATTAGCCGAAATGAAAAATTTAGAGATAGACCCTTTGCAAGTTCATCAACCTCAAACGGCCTCAAAAATTTTATGGACAAAAACGGCCTCATTGACATAAAAGCATCTGGCCCAAAATACACTTGATCAAATAACAAACAAGGATGTTACAACATCGGGGAAAAGCTTGACCATGCTGTTACTAATATTAGTTGGAACACCTTGTTCCCAGATGCTTCTGTGTTAAACCTCCCTCTGTATTCCTCTAATCACTCTCCAATTATCCTTAATACTTCCAATTTTAATAACAAGAAGAAATCCTTCAAATTTGAGGAATTTTGGCCCAAAGACCCCTCTTGTTTTGACACCATCAATAAAGCCTGGAGCATGCACTTCCATGGTACCCCATCATTCATCTTGGTAAAAAAGCTCAAGGCTACAAAATGAGCACTCAAATTGTGAAACAAAATTTCTTTCGGCCATATTCAAACAGAAATCAAAACTCTTTCAAATTCTCTCAACCAAATCCAGTCAAAAGATCCTACCTTTGACATGATGACCTAGGAAAATTCTCTAAAAGAAAATCTGAATGAGCAGCTGCGTGATGAGGAATCCCTTTGGCATAAAAAATCTAGTGACACTTGGCTTACTTCTTCTGACCTAAACATCAAATTTTTCCATGCCTCTACATCCATTAAAAGAAGGAGAAATACCATTGACACGCTTAAGATTGCAAACAGAACTTGGACTACGGACCCCACTGAGATCTCATCCCTATTCCTTGATCACTTCACCAACATTTTTAATTCAACAAATCCTGAACCTCCCCAAGACCTCGAGAATCTCTTTCCCCAAAAGATTACGAACCATGAAAATGAGATTCTCTGCAAAATCCCAACTGAGGAAGAGATCTTTGACACCATCAAACAAACTCCTTCCACCAAAGCCCCTGGGCATGATGGTTTCACAGGACTATTCTACAAGACCTACTAGGAACTGATCAAGACCGACCTCATTGGTGCTATCCAGAATTTTTTCCTTCAAGGGAAGCTCTTAAAAGAAATGAAACACACAAACATAGCCATTGTCCCTAAAACTTAATGCCCAAACACTATTCATCAATTTCGCCCAATCAGCCTTGCAAACGTTAGCTACAAAATCATTTCAAAAATCTTGGCTAATAGACTTAGGAGGATCCTCCCAAATATCATCTCCCCCAATCAAACTGCTTTTATCCCTAGAAAATTAATCCAAGAAAATACTATTCTAGCACAAGAAATTTTCCACCACTTAAAAAAGAAGAAGGGTAAGCAATGGCTTATGGCTGCTAAAATTGACATGGAAAATACTTTTGATTATATGGAATGGTCTTTTATCTTAAATATTTTTAAAAGCCTAAGTTTCAGCTAAACTTGAATTTGCTGGATCAAAGAATGTCTGTCGACTGTCTCTTACTCCATTCTTCTTAATGGCTCCCCTACTAGGCTGATCCATCCTTCCAGGGGCCTTAGACAAGGAGACCCCCTTTCTCATTTTCTCTTCATCCTAGATAGTGAGGTTCTCTCAAGACTCATTCATAAGGAGGAGAATCTAAACAATTTGGAGGGTATAAACATCTTTAGAGCTGGCCCAAAAATCTCTCACCTCCTCTTTGTTGATGATCTCATCTTCTTTGGAAAAGCTTCCTCATCCACGGCCAATGTTTTTGCTCATTGTATTGACGCCTATACCTAATGGTCTAGACAAAAAATCAATCAAAGCAAATCCACGATCCACTTTAGCAATAACACTTCTCCATCCATCATAAGAGAGATATAAAAGACTCACTCAACTTCAAAACTTACCCATCAAAATTAAGATACCTTGGCCTTCCTCTCTTTATTGGTCCTTCCAAAAGAAATATCTTCAAGGAGACTCTTGAAAAATTGAATCTAAACTTTAAGTGTGGAAATCAAAGATCCTTTCTCAAGCTAGCAGAACCACTCTTATCAGAAATGTTGCAGCCTCCATCCCTTTCTATATCATGACCACTTACAAAATGCCAAAAGCTGTCTTATTAACCATCGACAGCCTCTTCAAGAACTTCTGGTGGGGTAAAGATATTCGGAAAAATGGTTTCTTCACAAAATCCCGGGACTCCATCTGCACTCCTAAATCCCTTGGTGGGCTTGGTCTTAAGAAATGTTCTCTTTTCAACAAAGCCTTAAACTTAAAATTTGTTTGGTCTATCATAAATGAATCTAATAACCTTTGGAAACATTTCCTAACCACCAAATACCTTAAAAGATTCCAGCTTCTTTGAAGTTCAGCCTAGGCTCACCAACTCATAGTTTTGGAAATGCCTCCTCAATCAAAGAGAGTTCCTTAGAACAAGCTTTTGCCACCAAATCAACAATGGAGTCTCAGCAAAAGCCTGGAAGGATCCTTGGGTTCCAACCCTCCCCTCCCTCATTCCTCAACCAAATCCAACAACCAACTGGATTGAACCAAACCTGAGAGTTACAGAACTCACTCTTGAGCAACCTAGAAAATGGAACACTCTTCTCCTCCATACCTTTTTTTTCACCTGATTCGGCCAAGGAAATCTCTAGAATCCCTTTGTCAAACTATAATTTCTCAATAGTAAATGACAAAGTCAAATGGAAACACCACTACTCTGGCACCTTCTCGGACAAATCTGCTTACGCAGCAATACTTCCCCCCCCACCCCATGAATCAAGTTACGGACATCTCTTGGAAGTAATTGTGGAAACTCAGAATACATGATAGATTGAAACACCTCATCTAGAAGGTCTCTCAAAACATCCTCCCAACAAGAACTCATTTGAAAAAGATCATCAATCTAAATGAGGAACAAACTCTCTGCTACCTATGCCTCACTTAAGAAGAAACCATATCCCACCTCACTCTCAGCTGTTGCTACACCAGAACTCTTTGGAAGCATTCTAAGTGGCCCATTGACACCATGAAGTTCACTCAAAACCCAATTTCAGAATGGATAAAAATTATCTTGTCCCCCTCTGCATCCTTGAATATACCCGAGGAAGAGTCCCAATCCTTCCAAATATTTGCAACCTTGGCAATAGACAACAACTGGTTTCTCAGGAACCAAGTCATTCATAATTCTATAATCCCTTCCCCCACCTGGTTAATTACAAAAGTTTCAAATGTTCTCTTAGACCACAAAACAACCTGGGAAAGGAAGGATTTGGAGTTGGAAACAGTCCGACAACAAAAACTAGCAAGTTACTTCACCATACAGTTCGATGTAGCAGTCAAACTTGAAGGTTCGACAACAGCAAGCATCTACAGATCAGACCAAGGAATTCTTCTCTTCGCAACTACCAGTTTCATCACCAGCACCAATTCAAATGTGGGAGAAGCAACTGCAGCATTGATAGGAATCAAAGAAGCCAAAAATCGCAGTCTCAGGAAAATAAACATCGAAGGTGACTCAAAACAAACAATCCAAGCTATCCTACAGGTTCAACAGCCAACTAATTGGGAAATGAAACCAGTCATTTCTAACGTCCGGTTCATACTCCTAGATTTTGAAACATGGTCAACAGTAAAGATTCATCGATCCAAAAATCGATTTAGGCGCAATCTAGCGCAATGGGCAACCTCCAACCACGTCTATGGAAGCATACCCCTTTCTACCATACCCCTTACATCCTCTCCTTCCACAGCAGAAAGGACCCCCCTTGTAATTATCTTGTATTATCTACCAACTTTATGCAGTTTGATTTTATATTAATGCACGTTTATTTGCCGAGAAATTAAAAAAAAAAAAACCCCTTGGAATGAGGAACGAGTTGAGCGTGGATGCATCAATGAATTCAATATCAACGCGATGCAAAATTAGAGATTTTGAATTTGGTGTTAATGGATTCAGATAAATACTCGTTCACTCGTAAAGATACAATTTATAAATAGGTCCATCCGTTTAATATGAAATAAACATATTTTGATCCGTATAAATTTTATTTTAAAATTAGAATTTTATTATTATTGAATTGTAATGTTAACATTTCTCAATATTCTTATGTTTATATTATTTGGATTGTAATTATGGACCTATAATCATATTTATTATTGTATGGTTTGTAAGGTTAATTTTATTATATATAAAAATTTGAAAAATATTTATATTTTTTTGTTAATAGGTTGTCTTATATTTTTTAAGATATTGTATTTACTAATAAATATATATTAATTTTATATGAAATTATGTTAATCGGGTTAAGTAGATTATGCACGTTAGTTCAACTCATTTATATGAAATGTGTTTAAATGAGTCGTATTGTATTGAACGTGTCAAAATAGATAATACGATTATGACCCATTATCTAAATGAGTCGGATTAAAATTTAAAAATTTGACACGTTTAACTTAACAAATTGGATTTGAATTGGTCTATGCAGTCAAATATTCTTGACTTGACATGATACAAAAATACTCAGAAAACACAAATTGCAACCCCCAGAACGAGCAGTGCAATAACTAGGAACGAGCAATGGAAGAACGAGCAAACTTTCATCCCGCTGAGGGACTGCGATTTACCGATTTGTTGGGCATACGATACTGGATGGGATTCGCAAGTGTAGAGACGGTCAAATTCCCGAGTATTAACATTCGCAAGTAACTTTGACGTGATAGGCAGTTGAATTCAAATTGTTTTTCAATTGTTATTCCTTATTTTAATTTTTATCATTATTTATTCTAAAGACAAGCACATCGTTATATGAAAGATGTCAATTGATCAACGCCCTCTAAGATATACCGGGTGTTTTCTTTCAGTAAAACCAGCATTTATTTATTCATCAGTTTTTCTATTTACAAGTCACGTATACATATATATCCATATTATCCACTTAGTAAGATTTAATTTATAAAATTTAAATTTTTTAAATTTATCTTTTAAATTAAATTATGACATATAAACTCTTTATTAAATATATTATCTATACCAACTTATAAATAAAATTTTCATTTATTTATTTGTTTTGAAAAGCAAAGTCATACCTTTCTCAACCTTAAAATGTACTGTCATAGATCTCAAACCTAAACCTCACTCATGAAATGTTATTTTCTTTTATCAATAAACAAAACTTTATTGAGTTTCAAATAGAGCGCGTACTCATTGTCTACTATAGTAATGTGATTGGCTACATTATTTTTTTTATATTTAAAAAATAATAATATAATCAATCACATCTCCAAAAACATAAAAAATACATAAAAATAACTGTATATAAAATTTTTGAATTGAGACAAAAGTTGGAATACATGGAACATATACAAAATTTAGCGACACAAGATAGTCATGAAAAGACATGCCATGAAAGTTGATTACAATTGACAAATGAAGTAAAATAGTGAAAAATAAACTTGTTATCTCATCCATTGACCATTCTCAATCTTCAAACCCTCTTGCATTCCTCTCTCTCTAAATACACTATTATAGACAAATTGAGACCATCTTCCGCACTGTTGCAATCCAAGGATTGCCCCGATCCCTCGCCAAAAAGCTATAAAATGTTATTGACCGTCGTCGTCGGGATTAGGCTTTGCCTTTGAAGTTTGAACCGTAATCACCCAGCCACGCCCACTTAATTCAACTCTCAAGAGAGAGAGAGAGAGAGAGAGAGAGAGAGGGTCACAAACCTAATTTTAAAGAAATTGATTAATTCTTTTTCACATATAAGTAGTACAACTATCATCAACAGTATCAGTAAGTTAATTACAAAACAATGATGCTGGCTATTACACAGGGATTTTTTCACAGCATTACAAAGGAAGGAGAAAAAAAAGTTGAATACACGAGTTTTCAAAGAATATATATTTCCAGAAAATATTTGGTAGAGACCAAACAGCTCGTTTGGGGCCTTTGCCCCCAAAAACTTCCACCCTAAAACAAACAAATCCAGGAAGCAATAAAACAAAAGCCATTCAAACATGGAACAAAGCACTCTTTTGTGGCCATCTGATGTTATTAGAAATATTAGTGTAGCTCAATAGGATTGACTCTGTTTCTCCGGGACTTCTAGTTGGGAGGCAAGAGGTTCAGAAAGCTCCCTTGAACGGGTTGACTGGCAGCCTTGGTTGACTCATCATCTGTCATATAGATGAGCCAAATTAATAACAAATGTAGAAACTGGTCGGCTATATTTAAAGCTGAAACTTACCCAATTCCCCATTCAACTGATAGCACCCATATCCAAAAACCTAGCACTCTTCCACAAAAACTTTAACTATCCTTTCAAATTTTATATCATAAACAATGGTGGCATCTAAAAATTAAGTGGCTTCACCGTGCATTCCAGAAATCTTCCTTGCCTTATTATTGTTGATATATGCAAGCATGAATACCAAAGTCTACAAAATTGCAGAAAGATGGGCCTACAGATATCTAAAAGTTCTATCATTCATACGAATTTGCAAAAGCATTTGGTTCTTGCAAAAAATCATAAACTCGACGGCATAATAAGCAATTGAAAGAAAACAGCTGGGAAATTTCTGAAAAGCTTACCAAAGAGGGACATTTTGGTTCTTGCACAAAATCATAAACTCAACGGCATAATAAGCAATTGATAATAAAAAATAATAATAATAAAAAAAAAAACTGGGAAATTTCTGAAAAGCTTACCAAAGAGGGACTTGATGGAGGGCCTCTTAGTTTTAGTGCTCTTCTTCTTTAATTCGGCTGTAAATATGAATGCATGAGAAATGGTCACATAAAAGATCACTGCCAAGGACAATTTTTGCACTAGATGAAGTAATGTTCCAAAAAGACAGACATGGAATGCACATATAGAGTAGTTATAACCTGTATAATAATTGCAATCTCTGTTTATATGTTATAATGATCACCTCATAGTATAAACGTCACTTTTTTGTTTTGATACAACTTAGGGCATCGGGTGTGGTAAGTACAAAAACGAAAAGTTCACTCCCACTCAGGCCACTACTTGAGGAATTGCCTTGAAAAGGGGTTAAAACAAGTAACCATTGTTTGAAGGAAAATGATAGTATGGCTCCCAAATATGCCCACCAAACGTGCCTACTCATATATTTTACTTTATTTTTTATTATTTTTTTTCTTAATAATTAAGGAATTAACTATTAGTGAATTTATATATATATATATTTTTTCCTAATGATTACGGATGTTTAAAAAATACTTCAAAGAAAAAGAAAAAAAAAAAAGGAAAAAACTATTTGCACTGGTGTGCATATTTGGGGTGCACATTTGGTGTGCCCCCTAGCATTGTCCTTGTTTAAATAAAGTTCACAATAAAATAAAGAGGCAGGTTAACTAAGAGTATTCAAGAATAGCTTTTCCTTTACCCACATATAGTCAGAAAACAGTGTACGATTTAACACAACTCGGCTTAGCCGTAGAGCCCTGTTCCCAACTATATTGGGACGGTTGCATAAATTCCAAATGCCGAAAAAAAGAGGGTTGTTATAAGTTAACCAGACAGCACAGAAAACTATGGGCAGATCCACAATAGAGTGATTCCTCAAAACAATGTCTACATCATAAATTATACAAATGGCAAAATGGGCCGAACATAGATAAAAAGCACTAGATATTTTTAAAGTTACTAAGGCAAACAACAAATAAAGAAGCTCAACTAAAAAATATTAAAGTACACATCCATTGAGAGAGGCAGATACATACCAATCCCAGGTAACTGATGATCATTTACAATCTCGAAGTTCTTGTATGTATAACCAACAAAGTTAACATCCTTAGATGACAGCATCTACAGCAGAGTAGAAAACAGTAACATAAATATTGGCAATCAATACCACCTTCTTTTGGTAAGAATTTTTTTTTTTATAAGTAAACTGCATGATTCTTAGATCACACGGTAAATGGCTAATATGTAATGCTAGCATACTATCAATAAAAGGGACCTAAGAAAAGCATCAGCAAACAAAAAGGAAACTTCTCATCAAATTTTAAGATTAATTGAACACGAGAAAAATAAAAGTTTGCAGACCAAGCCACCAAGGAGAAGCAAAACGTTTAAAGACTCACTTTCTCCCTAAAAAGACCATAGTGGAAACTACATTTCTATGAACATGCTCCATATTAAAAAAATATTTTTCTGGACATGCTAAATAGAATCACTCTGAAGATGCTTCCTTAATAGAAGAAAACTACTAATAAACTATATCTAGCAAAATAGAAGATTTCTTTTATAAGTAACATAGAAGAAAAATTAATCCTGTGCCCTATTACTCCAAATGGGCTCATTGCATAATAACCAAATAGATTCCTTTTTTCATTAGTAATTAGCTGCATTCTAAAAGTACCTGCTGCTATATCTATAGAAGAAACTCAACTGTACAACTATAAATAATATAAATAAACAAAATTTGTGTTGAAAAAATGCAAACTGAGCAGTGGTTCAATTATCAGTGAGTAATTGATAATTTCCTTATTATGTATACCAACCTTTCTCCATGGACCTGCTTTTGATGAAGTTTGAATTTCCTTATCCGCCTATAGAATCAACGATCAATCATGAGAAAGAACATAAACATTAGATCTGTATTCTCATTAAATTAAGAAATAAAAAAAAAAATACAAACTAATTTACCTCTTCAAACTTCTCAAAGTTTTGAGTATCCAACTCATCATTGACCTCAGGAATAAATGCTGCTTTCATTTGATACAATTTGTCCCATTCGATGCCTTTGAACCATGAATGAGACTAAAAATAACCAGGTCAACAAGTCAATTAGTTAATTAGCAATTCAAAGTTAAAATACAAACAATATAACAGAACACATCATACAACACCTTTATTTCATCTGCGCCTTTTGTTCCAAGTCTCTGGTCTACATTACATAACATTTTACTAATAAGATCCTTTGCTTTTGGAGACAGGTTTGCTTCTTCTGGAAATTTCAAATGAGTTCTCCAATTAACTATCTGCATAATTGATAAAAGAGGAACCATGTTCCATCATAGATGACAAAGATAAGAAAGGCTATGGAAAATAAAACCAAGCAGATGTAAGCCCCCAGAAAAAATATGTGGAATTAAAATTTAAAGTAGTCAGAGGTCACGTAGGTATGAGGTAACAAAAGGCAGAAAGAAAAATGCATTAAAGTTCCCAGGAGTAAGAAAATTTGGATTCAACCAAGAAAAAGCACAAATCTAAGGAAGAAAAGAGAGAATTCAAACTAAGTCAATAGATTTACAAATGGCAGATATCCAATAGATGTATGTCAGAAATGAGTTGTCTTGATTGAATCTCTTTAGAAAGAAATTTTGGAAATAGATAGCATATTACAGTAAAGGTCTTAAACAAAGGTTGATAGATATTTGGACACTTGATTCACATAATTTTCAAAACAAACTGTCAAGCACCAAAATGTTGATTTGTAAAGATGGACAAAGAAAATTAATTTTGGAGAACCTTCTAAACAATATGGAAAACTAATAAACTAGGGGTGAAAGAATCCTCACTACAAACTTTTATTCATTATAATGCCTATTTCATACAGACTGCCACATAAAAACAAAAACAAAAATAAAAACAAAATTAACTCTATATGAGCACCATTGCATTGCAGAGTATGTATGCAACATGGTTGCAGAATATACAATGAGCAAATGGTAAAGAAGTTATGACCATGCCAGGCAACCCTCACACTTAATGCGAACACTGAACAGGATCATGTGCACAATCTTAAGCATATTTTCAAAGTATAAATTGAAGAGTTCAATTTGCAGTCTATAGATTTTATGTTCATATATAATCGAAGATTTAAAAAAAATGCGAAAGGCATTGCCCAAGTACACAGGTAGCATATACAAGAGGGAAATCTAATTACAAATAGGCAAAGCAGTTAATACAATTTGCCATCTTAAATCTTTTAGGAACGCTCTGCTCTAGATACTCAACATAAAAATAAAAATAAAAATATTCCATTATACTCTATTAGCTAGAAAGATTAACTGTGCAAGAAAGCTCTAAAAGATTTAAGGAATAAATACATTTTTAAAAACTTGTGATTGAGAAATTAAAAATGAAAAAAGATCCGCAATCGAAGAAAATGCATTTTATTATAATTATGCATACTGTGGTCCAACTCAAGGAGAGACACAGGAGCAATAGGAAAAAGGAAAGGAAATAAAGACAAGCATGCCCTGCTTGAAAAATGTTCTAAAAAATCATATGAAGAAAAGAAAAGAACCAATGTTCTTGAAGTTACCTTCCTACAGGTTGACATAGGCTCATCAGAGTAAAAGGGTGGATATCCCACAAGCATTTCATACATGATAGCACCAAGAGACCACCTGGATATGAATCAAAAGGATCTCACTAGCATGCATTGTGTAAAGGATGGATATAAAAAACAAAATCCAAATACCAACCAATCACATTCCATCCCATATCCTTTCTTCAGCAAAACTTCTGGGGCAATATAATCAGGCGTTCCAACAGTTGAATAAGCCTGCAACATTGAAATATTGAAAAATTTTAACAACATAACCATGTATGTTACCATGAGATTCTAAAAAAAAAAATCCATAAAACGGATTTTATTGGGAAAAGGGTGAATTTGGGGCCTTCGAAGATATGATTCACAAATATGGCATGGAAAAAACATGAAGATAAACCCTTCACACAAATGAAGAAAAGGAACGTTGAAGACAACACTGTCTTGTCTCTATTGATGCATGTGATGTTGTGAAACTTACAAGCATCCTCCTGTTCCTCTGCCAATGTTGAAGTTGCTCCTGTTGTGTGCGTTTTGGTGCCACAGGGCTAGGGCGTCCATCACTCTGAAGAGCCCCACTAAGGTTGTTTCCAAGAGAAAAATCCTTTTCTTGGAGATTACTGCAGTCTAGTGGTTTGCATAATCCAAAATCTGATAATTTCATGTGACCATTTCTATCAAGGAGCAAATTATCTGGCTTGATATCCCTGTAATATGTAAACGTAGAATTTGTTATATGAAACAAGAAGACAATAGCAGAAATAACATACTGATAGCCTCTTATCACACATGTCAAAGTACCTATGAATGTAATTATGTTTATGGATGGACTCAATGGCTAGGACCGTTTCCGCAACATAGAATCTGGCCTCATCTTCTGTCAGTATATCCTTGCGCATTAATAAAGTCATCATATCTCCACCGGGAAGATATTCCATGATGAGGTATAAAAACTCCTCATCTTGGAATGAACAATAAAGCTTGACAATGCAATTGCTATCAACCTCGGCAAGTAGATTCCTCTCAGCTTTCACATGTTCAACCTGAATAAATTTAAAAAATAAAAATAAAAATAGAAGGTTCAACTATGAACATAAACTTAATAAAATTTTCTGTCTGACTTAGTAAATATGTACTTGTCCTCTGCGAAGCATCTCTGATTTTTTAAGCTTCTTCATAGCATATACATGACCAGTTGACTTCTCCCTACAGATTCTAACCTGCACCATAACATAAAAATTAGTAATGGTAAACAATTCGATCTAAGAACATCACAAAGAAACAAACACCAAAGATGCACCTCACAGAAAGGTTAGTTATATGGCCAGTATCAGTCAAGACCATCACTAACTAAAAACTCCAACTTAGCCAGCAGCACATCCTTCTTACTCATTACCTAAACAGAAAATCTACAGCAGAAAAATGTGGCCTGCCTTATAAGAAATAAAATTGATGCAGGCATACTTCATTATACATGTGTAATTATGAAGGCTTTTTCAGGTGACATTTGTAGTAGGATTCCATTCATTTTCTTTTGACTGTATCTTTTGATGCTATCTAGTACTTATGTAAACATTTCTAGAAAAGCTAGAGAACTTACTTCAGCCCTTAAAGATCCTAAAAATTTGTTGTTCATAGTTATTCAATCTTTTGGTGTAGGAAGTAGCCCATGAAGACATCGTCTTAATGGACATAAATCTAGTGAACAATTTTAGGAGTACTAAAATTGTAGAAGTGCAGGTTTCTGTTATCATCTGATTCTTTTGTTCCTAATTTCCATCTTCCTCTCCCTCCAGATTATTTCTCCTCTCTTCTCTAAAAGTAAAACCAAGCCCACTCAGGTTACCTCAACCCACCAGGAACATCATAACTCCAAAGCATGACACCATTAAACATAAAGAATCCCAACCTCCAGGCCTCCTTCTAGCATATAACCCCACTATGAGCATTAGATACATGCAAAATATAGAGGGAAACGTATAAGAAGAAAATTCACTTGCAACTTCCACTTCTACAAGCTGCGAAATGCCATTTCAATGTATTCTATTATGTTTATTGCTTTTCTAAACTACCAACGGTAAAGGCTTGACAAAAACAATAGCATTATAACGGAAATATGAAGGGTCACTTGAATGCGAGCAAATGGATTAGAATCAATGAAGAAGTATGTCAAAGCAAAAAAGTTATACCTCTCCAAATGCACCCTTCCCTATCATCGTCAATGGCTCAAAATCGTCAGCACCCATCTTATGCCTTTGAAGGCGCATGTATTCAGTTTCCTTCTTCTCCAAATACTTTAGCAGGTTGTTCTGCTCTTCCTCAGAGACCTCAGCATCAGCTAACTTCTTTTCAAGTATATTGCGTCTGAATGGAATTCAAGTACATGCCAACACTCAGGGTTCTAAAAAACTTGATTACTTGAACAACAGCTTTGTTGAAATAAAATCATTATCCAGAAAATTAGGTACTTAACTAGCCAATCACTGGCCAAGAACAATGGTGCAACACAATTTCTGTCTAATAACTTTATGCCAGCATTAGCAAAAGAATTGGCCATGGAGCGGCTTTATTTCAATTTGTCCCAATATCATGTAGAGGGGAAGTTGAAAATTTGGGCCTCTCTATTGTTCATGCAATCAAATCACCAAGCACTGCATATAAAGCCTCACCACTTATTAGTGGCCAAGGGGAGGTAACAATGAAAACAGAAGAGGAAGGTAGCGGCGGTGTACTCCCAATGTTGGCAAAAGCACACTCAAGTGCAAAGCGCCAAGGCCAAAGAGCTTCACTTATCAAAAACACATATTTCCAAAAGCATGCTTTTTGTGCAAAGCTAACGTAAAGAAAAAGTGCACTTCTGTAAGTTGTTAAAAAATTTATACAAAATATTAGTTCAAGAACCAGAAATTGATTCTTAAGTATTTAATTGACATTGAAGATCATTTATGTACTATATGGTGCGGCTGCCATATGTTGTCATATTTGATGTATATGCTTTGAACCCAACATGTTGGCCTTCCAAATGAATTTATATTTGATTGCTTATGTTGGCAAAGAAGTCAATATCTACAATTCTTGAACTTTTTTTGTCAAGGCCTTTTGCATATATTTTGATTCAACCATGTACTACAATTTGATTATGGCTATCAAAAAAATATGGCACCATGGTATTACTTAAAAAATATTATCAAATATCATAGATGTGTATATTTAGTAAAGCACAAGAGAATTATAATAAATGCTATGTTTAAATTTTATGTAATTAATGGATTACTTGCTTTTCATGTTGCATAATACTCTAAAAATTTGAGTTGAAAGGCTGAATAGTATACCATCTTTTTTTAAAACCTTTTTTAATTGTAGTTGATGGATTTTTTGTTATTATAAATAAATTTTAAATATGTATGCTTTACTTTAATCAGGTAAGCGCTTAATGCCTAGGCGATGACGCTTGCGCTTAAGTGCGCCTAGTGCTTTCACAAACACCGAGTATTCCTGACAGAATTTATAGACATATCCAATCTATCAGTAATGTAAAATTGCAATCATTGATTTCTGAAAAATAATAGAAGAAGCATTGAAACCGTACCGCTCCTTCCTCTCCTGCAGGTTCTTCATCTGATTCTTGTAATGGTCTTCTATATACTGCTTTGCTGCGGCAACTTTCTGCTTGGTCACATTTGAAGGTGCTTCCTCATTCGTCGGCACTTTCAACACTTCCATCCCATTCCCTACAGCTTCCTTCTTCCTTGAAGCATTTGACTTGTCTTTCAACTTAAACTTACTGAACCAAGCCCTCACCTTGTCCATTTCTTCCGCTCTACTAATTCCGCCCACCTTGTAAATCCACACTTTTAAATGCACATATTACTTCATTTCACCAAAAATTAGTGTAAAAACCTGATCGCATGTGCCATGCAGCATCGATCACCTAAACGTCGTATGCATTTGCTCTGTAATTGACAAAGAAAGTAACCAATTTCTATTTCAGAATAATATCATCTATAAATTAGACTGTAACAAAAAATCGCCCCCTATCCTCGAAAAACTCGAAGATCTTACTTTATACAACAAATACACCAAATGCAATGCTTGCTTACCAAGAAACGACAAGAAAATATGCAAAGAAATTATTAGCCTCGAGAAACACAACTGAGAATCATTATAAGCTACGTGCTCAAACCCTCTTTTTAAACTTTAGTCAAATCCTGATCCTAGTTGCATTTTAAAGTTTCATCTACTTATTATTTTCCCGCATTTTGTCAGCAACTAAGCAGAGCTCCAAAACTAAAAATTAAATCAACGAACAAACTGAATTTCGAATGAGAATCTCCGAAACCACGATTGCAGATACTTTTGCGCATAGGGAACCGAATCGGACTGTTCCGGAGGGCTCCGATCAGTGAATCGGGGGGGGGGGGGGGGGAGAGAGAGAGAGAGAGCATACCGTAGGGAGTGAAGGAGCAGAGCAACGGAGCGAAACCTAGAGAGAGAGATACGGACGAACTGAATAATTCGGCGAGGAGGGAAGTGAGGAGAGGAGCACTTCGGGTTGATGACGATTGTGGAGATGATGCCCCATTAGCAAGCTTAAGCTGCCTCCGTAGCCTTTTTGTGTTGAAAGTTGAGACTCTTCGCTTTTTACACCCAAGACTTTTTTTTTCCCTTCCTTTATGTGCTTTGCTGGTGTTCCTTTCCCTTGGTGCTTTTTTTTTAAAATATAAAAATAAAAACTAAAATAATTATAATATTATTTTTAGTAAAAAAGCTTCTTACCGAGTTTGAATTCTCGCGAGTTTATCTGACTTTTCGACACTTTTTTTAAATATTTTTTTATGAAAAATATTATCTATATTTATAATTTTATAAATTATACCTATTTATCTGTTAAGTATTAAAATTGTGAAAATTAATTTGATTTAAGAAAAGTATAAAAAAAACCGATAAGATTAGGCAGATTGTTTTTTATTTTAAGAAACTAATTAAGTCCTGTTTGTTTTTACAACTTATCTTTTATGTATAATTTTTTTAAATGTTTATATAAAATAAAATAAATAATTTAATTTTTTAAAATTTTTAAATAAAAATAATAAAATATATTCTAATAATATTTTATTCAATTTTAATTTCAATTAATCTCATCTCATATGTGAAAACAAACGACTTTAATATGCATAATATTGTGAATAAAATTAAAAATACATATAACACTCTTTATCTATATATAAAATAAAATTCAATAAACAAAATTTATAAATCAAATATGAAAAAGACTTCCAATAGTTTAAAAATAAAAAGCAACTAGGCGCAAATCCACGCAAAATGCAGGTATAATTAGCTAACCGTCATGCATCAATTACTTGAAATCTCTATCTCGAACAATAAACGTTAAGTTATTATCGAAAGAAATAGGTTAGATCTATGAAAAGATTTTGTAACGATAATTTTATAAATTAATTTAGTTTAATGATATACATCATATTTATTTTATAATAAAATAAGTTTTACAAATTAATTTAACATATCTTATCAAATCTTAGTTTATATTTTTTATGTTTGTAAAATCTTTTTATAAACCATGCAATTCCTTAATTTAAGGATCAATACTATATATAGTTATGGAGTGTGCAAGTATCGTATAATCATTCTGAAAAAAAATAAAGTTTATTATTAAAAAATTATTATTATTTCATATGAATCTCATATTTATTTTTTTTTTAAAAGAATTATGCGACACTTGCACACTCTAAAACTAAAAATATAATTTCAATTAAATTTAAGTCTTTTAACTATGAACTTTTGATATAAAAGATAATTTAATATGATTTGAGAGTATCCGACATACTCGTTGAAGAGAAGTTTTCCCACATGAGTGTAAAGATATAATTAAAATAATTAAATTTACCTAAACTAATTAGTTTAAATTTGTAAGATAAATAATAATTTAAATAAAAAATGCAAAAGCATTCGTACAATATTCGTCAAAGAAGTGCACGACATGATATAGACGAACGAGAAATTGGATGGAGGAGATGGTAATTACGGCAATAAAATCTTTAAAAAAAGAAAAAAGAACAAGGTAATGAGATGGACCACTTCAGGACATAGACCCAGTGGAAACTGTCGAAGAATAATTGCCCAAACAATGACTTTACTTGACGCATTCAAAGCCTTGATGTCCGCCTGAGATACTGACCCCGCGTGCCTGTCACGTGTCACCCTTCATTTCTCATTTCTCTACTTCACGAGTCCTCCTGCACCTCCATTTCGTTCCTGCTTACTTTTCTTTACTCATAGATGAAGACCGTATGACTATCCAGTAAAATGGTACCACGTGTTAATGCATTTGAAAACGCATAAATTATAAAATAATTAATAACTAAATAAAGTGTACTGTACTCTTGTTTAATATTTGGAATTTCTAAAGTGGTTCTCTTTGTTATTGTTTTGATCACTAAAATAAGTACTTCTTGTACTTGTGAAAAAGTATAACACCTTTTTATTAAATAGGTTGAGATAAATTTAATATTTTTATAAAAAATAATAAATTTTAACAATAATTTGTTTTAGATAAATAACAACCAAACGCAACCTAAATAATTTTCTCTTTTCAATTCTTTGTAAAATGCTCCATAAGAGATGGTGCAGTACAAGTTGGCGGTGACCATGACAGTGATGGGTGAAAGAATCAGTAATACATGTGGTTTGTTCAATTTATCAACAATGGTGGCGAATGGTCATTAGAGTAAAAATAAGAGGAGTCCGTAATCATATTTTATAAAAATAAACTCTTAAATTAATATAATTTTTTCCTATATATTATATCTACTTTACAATATAATATATTCACATTAAATCATATCAATTTATAAATTTATTTTATAAAATTTTTTATAGCAAAAGTATTTTTCAGAAATAATATCAAAGTCGACAACATCAATTTTTTTGTTTTTTTTTCATAATTTTAATGTTATGAATGAACTCATGGTCCATTCTCTTTTCACTCTACATAGGTCGGCAGAAATCCCCGTACTGTTGTTATGCATCGACATTGTCAAATTTCAACGCCAACGATCTGCAGGTTACGTGTATATATGGTGCCTATTTTTCTACATGTTGAATCGTTGACGATGCTAACAGCTGGGCCAAATCAATAAGCTTTTTCTCCACAAAATTAAGGCAGCCATCAAAGGGGATGGACCATGGTGGGAGCCAATCATCCCAGCTTTTTTGTTATTTCACATCTGTTCCATTCAAAGTTTGACCCGGTCATCGTACATCATTATTTTTAACTAAACAAACATTAGGGTTAGGGTTACTTTTAGACCTATCCTAATATTCAAACATCTAATTTTCAAATTATTAAAACATCCACATTTATTTCATTAAAGTCATCTTCAAAATTTGATAAAAAGTACATATTTTCTATAAATTCAAAACCTTCTTATCCATAACTTCACATTGGATTCAGCAAAATAATAATATAATATTATTTTTTAATAATAATATTTTTAAATGTTTTTTCATATTTTACTATTACATTAACCATATGTACATTAATAATTTAATTTGATACTTACACCAACCCAAATTGCTTAAAGTAACAAATGATTTGAGTTAATGTGATGGAAAATGGCAGAGTATAAACAAGAAGAAAAATACTTTAGTTACAAAGGGATTACATACAAGTAAACCTACAAACTGATGTGTTTTGATGTGGCACGTCAAATTGTAAAATTATTTTTATTACAAAGTAGATCTAACGGATTCCATGAAACCACATTAGTTTATGAGTTTATTTTATATAATCTCTTTGTGTAAGAAAGTGGCACTTATAGTGGGCACCCCTTCCACTTCTCAAGGGGGGTTATGAAGTGGTTCTTAAGCCACTTCATGAGCCTTGATGGTTGGCCCTTAATGGCCAGCCGGGGGTTACACTTAGATGGGCTATGTATAGGCCCTTCCCCCTTTGGATGAGAAACGTGTGGATCACAAACTAGTTCTCTCTCTCAAATAGTTCTCTCTAGCCCGAGCATTTAGGCTGTGGAATTTGTGGGTGTTACTTTGGTATTACCACGTAGTACACTCCACCATCGACATGACAATTTTTGAATAAACAATGATGCCGGAGAATTCGTGGAACAACTGTACTAGATCTGAGATATTTACAAATAGGTAATATCGCTTCCGCTGTATACTTTGACCTAATTTTTTTAACACTTTGTGTCTATAGCAATTCTCAAGAAACAGCCAGGATCAAACATATCCAGGATCAAAAAATAGTTTCTTTTTGTCCCAATATATTATATCAAATCTCTCCACCAACAAGTGAGTTATAAATTAAATTCTTTACATCCTCTGTCTCGCTCGACACAAATCTATGCCCATACCCAAGTATTTTGTTTCTGTTTTCAAATGCCTTTATTTTTCTAAGTTATCTTAATTGTATCAGCCCCAAAACAGCAACAAGTCTAACCCAAGAAATAAAAAAAGGAGAATAAGAGAATAAAATCAAGATTGAGAAGTCTTAAGAATGAGATAAAAGTTTAAAATATTATTTTTTGATATTATTATTATTTAGAGATTTAAAAAAGTTAAATTGTTTATTATATTTTGTGTGAGAATTTAAGAAAATTGTAATGATGAGATAAAATAAGATGAAATTTTTTATATCTCATATTACTTCCAAACTGGCCTTTAGACTTGGTGTTGCTACACTGTTGGTAACTAGAGCAGGGGATTAAACTTGAATAAAATACATATTTGATGGGTGAACAATAAGCTTTCAAATTTGAAGGAACCCATATTTTTACTATAGCTCAAAACTTCTCATTTGGGCCGACCCAACCCAACCCGGCTATTGGACAAAACAAAAATGATCTGATCCAATCCAATCCATGTGTATCAGGTCGGGTCGATCTAGTCGGTTTCTGGAGGACTCCAGAGGACTCCAGACCAGCTACTACGCAAACTTCAAACCCAAACTCCAAATTGAATGTAGAAAAACTCCAACAAAAGCCAAAAACATAAAAAGCCTTCCCCAACAAATTCAACTCCCATAGTTTCGCATACTAAAACTTGAAATGATTTATGAGAATGGTTTGAGGTTTGTGACTCCGTGTCTTGCTCTGAAACTTCGAATTTGGAGCAGAAGATGAGGCAGCAACTAAGCCAAGAGTACTGTTGAAGCCATCCACCTCGTGCTCCACCTTTGCATATAAACCCACTCGATCCAGAAGAGAAAACAAAGACAAAACCAATCATGGGTTTACTGGCTGCCGGCCCATACCCCGTCCTTCTCTTCTCAAATTACTTTGTTCGGTCAATCCTCATCGATGCTACCACGACGACGTATGCGGTATGGGCTCCCTTGTATTTTTCTTCTACCTAAAAGAGAATTTGAAGAAATAGAGAAGAACAGAGGAAAATTTCTATTTTGATCGGTAGAATAGAGGAAAATAGAACAAGAAAGTTTTACCTTGGCTATTTTGGGGAGGTTGTATACATTACCCCAAATTTTTCCTTGACCTCCCTGTCGTCAATGTCCAAGATGTGGGTCTGGAACTCAACCCCAATGGTGGCCTTGGAGTGCATGTTGAACTCATTATGGGCATAGTGGGAGAGCAGGTTAGTGCTTTTCCTCTTTGAAGGTTTGAGAAGGGCGACGAAAAATGGAGATGAAGAACGGCGACGAAGCTAGGGTTTGAGGAGAAGAACTCGATTCAGTCTTTGGTTTCTTCGATTTCGACTGAATATAGATGCAACCAACCCGTTATTCAACTTGATCCGATGAACCCGACTTTTGTCGAGTGGGCCAATTTCGGATCATGCGGATGCCCATGGCTGTTTATGCACAGGCCTAATCCCTTTGGCTAATCCAATGCAGCTGTATTTTGGATAAATTCATCATATTTTACATTTGGCTAAGCTTTTAATGAAATCAATGTCAATGCTTTAAACATCACTCAACTTAAAATCTCTTTATACGTAAGACTCAAAATCTTTTTAAACTCAAAACACCTTTTTACCATGTGGGACCTACAACATTTTTTAATTTTTTTTATGAATATATCTAAACTCATATTAACATCTAAATATATATAAATTTATATTAAGTGGGCTCTTTAAAATTCTCTTTATCATCTCAATTTATTATTATTTATTAAAAAAAAACTCAATTTATTTTAAGTTAGCTCAGCATTTGAACAAAGCCCGAAAGGATAAGATTTGGTAAGGCTAGCCCCACGACATAGGCAAGACAACTGGGGTAGGGTGTGGATTCCCTTGGAACCAGGGAACCCATGTTCAGCAATCCATTTGTGGTACTTATCAACTCAAAAAATATAGAAATTTTATGTACATCTTGGACAGGAATTCGTCAACTAGACCCTTCCATTACTCTGCCTCGGTTTGGAACTTTGGATGGCCAGATTCGATATAAATTGTTTCATCTGAGCTGTACGGTGTGTTTCATCTGCCTATTCAAATGATATAATATAAAAATTTATCTCATTTTTTATTTTTTAACTACTGTAATTATTGTCCGACATAAAACAGTAAAAAAGACATTCAACATTAAAAAAAAAAAAAAATTGTCTTCTTCAACGGCACTTCCTCTCCGTCAGAATCCACCATTTCACCAGTAACGGATGAAACCAACACCATCCAACCAACTTTTAATACATATAATTATCTATTACAATAATTAAAGTTATAATAAAAAATTTCGAATTTTCTACGTATAAAAAAAAAAAAAAGTCATAATTAGAATAATATCTTTTAACAAAGAAAATTTAATTTTTGGAAATATAGAGTAATTTCGGCCAACAACAAAAAACATAATAATAATAATTTGAGATTTAAATTTGTTTATATATTTTTTAATTAATAATGAGTATTACTTTTTATTAATATATTCATAACTATTACCTAATAATTATTAAATGATTTTCAATCATTTGTGGGACCCATTCATTTATCAAATCTCAAAAAGTAAAAATTATCTAATTTCATTTCATTATCTAAACACATTTTTTTATAAGCTATCTAATCTCATATTAACTCAAAAATCTAATTACTATTCAAAATATCACATTTCATCTCATTTGAATTATATAACTAAAAGAGGCGTAATTGTCAATAGTGACAAATGTTTGTGCCATGTTGTTGGACAAAACTTATGTTGTTTGTGGTATGAATGAAAGAAATTTGTAAGTTAGTGTGCAAGGTGTGTTTAATTTGACATGTCAACAACGTGGAGGATATATCTTGCTACACCGACTTGTAAGTAAAAAGGAATTTAAAAATTTAAATAAAATCCATCATGGTTTAAAATTTAAGCTTCGAGTGACCAGAGTTTTAAGAGCTATCTAATTTGGCATTCAATCCAGTTATACTTGAGGCTTCAGCTCCTAACTAAATATGTAATAATTTTTTTTTTTTTTATAACAAAGATGTAACCAGTTGAATGGCAGAAAGACGCACACACATGTAACGCTCTCCGGGAATAAGTTCATGTTCATTTTTGTACAATGGAACAACAACCGAGAAAGTATAGGATCTATGTTTTCGTGTTGAGAGGGCTCGGATATTGGGCTCAATGTGTCCGGCTGAAGGAAAAATAATCCAACATTATAGATGTCGGCAACAGAAAGATGGGCTATGTATGGAATCTGGATGTTAACGAACCATAGCATTACAAACAGAGAAAGAGGCCAGAACTTGTTCTGCTTGGAAGGGAAGAAATGCCCACTTGAGTCCCTGACACTCACGGGTGTTTATATCTTTAGAAAATTGCACCTGCTGTGAAAATTAACCTTTTATAGAACAGCCAGCCATATGGCGAGCCGTTACCCCCTGTGATGGGGAATGCTACTCTGAATCTTTGTTTTTTTCTTTTTCCTTTTCTTTTTCTGGACAATTTTGAAGAGGACAATAGAGCTCTAGTTGTAGGGGGGGTCGAACATCATAGTCACTAAAGATCAGGACTGTGTCATTTGGCCCATGTGCCGTTGGCTGCCATTATGTTTCTACTCTACAATGACCTATTTCCTTGCTCTTTCATGGCTAGTTTTGGCTTGCTCAGTGTCTTCTGTTCAAGCTAGCAATTACAATTTACAGAAGTTAAAGGCACTTCAGTAACAAACATGTCCGGCCTTTCTAGAGTAAAAACATCATCATATTTCATTCTCAACGCACAAGTTGTTGATGATGCATTATCCATAATTCTGAAGGAATTCAAAAGCTAGATACCATCCAATTAACGAGGAAAAAGTATAACGAATTGTGTTTTCCAAACGCGGCCAATTGGCCAATCTATAATACGGGATAAAATTGGGCAAGCAAAATATTCGATTGACGACATGATGAAACCACAAATTCTACAAACTTTCAGAAGCACATCTTTGTTTTAGTCATTGCTCAATAGAGCTGAAATAGTTTACACAAAAAAATGAAGAATAGCCTATAGATGCTGGGAGTCTATGGCTTATCAACTAAATCATTATAGAAAAAGGGAGTGAAAAAAATGAAGTAAACATCATTTAATGCTACAAAATAGATTTGTTTTCTGCATAACTACTCGGGACAATCCTTGTAATAATCCCTTGGAGCAGCAGAGACTTCAATGAGAAACAGGGAACATAGAGGCACCCTTGTCCTATTCTGAATCCCTGAGGCTTTCACTTGTCAGCCACATTTTCTTCTGAATAACAAACACAATGTCGTCCCCATCCTGGTCTGAATCTGAACTGGAATCAGATGTCGCCACTGCTTCCCAGTGCAATGGCACTAAATACTTCTTTATAAAATTTATCACTGAGAGGTTGTCACGGATTATTATGAAACCCGTAGGCCTAACCATACGATCCATCTCAATCAGCAAATCTTCAGGACTGCAATCTCTCTTCTCAATGTCAGAAAAGACAGTCCAAGCATGGAGTAGATCATAAGTTCTGGGGTATGTTGAAAACGCTTGGCACCTGTTGAAACAGATTTTACGGTACATCAAAAGTCAAAACCAACCACCTCCAAACTTCATCTGATTCTTCAGGAATCTATGGACTATGACTTCTAGAATGAAAAGCCGATAAAAAAAAAAAAAAAAAAAAATCGAAAAACTTGTCTCAAGGCATGCCAAACTTGAGGTCAATTACCAATTGCCATCACTTTTCTGGGTGCTAATACTTATCTCACTCCCTAAATGGTTTCCATCACTTTTCTGGGTGTGAATACTTATCTCACTCCCTAAATGGATCTACTTTACTCCCCAAATCTTGCAAGTGTATTAATCAAACTCCAAATATTGCCCAGGAAAACTATCTTATATAATCAGTCCAGATATAACAATCCATTATAAGACAGAGCAACGCATTGCTTGCTAAACAAATAATCTCAAGATCATCTTTCAGAAATCAGTATGCATACCAGTCGTGAACAGTGCCTATAAGGCCTCTGTCATAGATCAGCTTAAGTGTGTTCGGTCCATCTTCAGGGACAACATTCATCACCCAAACATCCTTGTCCTTCAGAGCAGCTGCAAACGAACCCATGTTTGTCTTCATGTCCATCACATTCCTTAGTGTGTCTGATGAAATCTTTGGACTCAAGAGATTCCAATAACTCCCAACCCTCTGTTGCCAGACTTCCTATACCAGTTACCAGCAATGCACAAGTCCACCACATTAGCAGTACAGAATAACTAACGATAAAAAAGAAGTAGATGAGTGCTGCCAATTAATTACCGTGTCCTTTTCAAACATTTCCTTTGAATAGCCAAAATCAGCAAGTCGAGGAGGAGGAGCAGTTAGCCTAGATGGCCAAGGAGCAAGTCCACTCCCCTTAACTCTATGATCATCTGATGAAACCAAGCAAAATTTCAGTTAGCACCCTATTAAAGCCATTTCAAAAACAGTGTCTCAACTAGCTTTTACATTCTAACTATAGAAGGAGAAATGTTACCAAACACAAAAACTACACAAAAACTATAGTCCCAACTTGAAAGTAGATAACTCAATGCCGTGATGGTGCGACCATTTCTCCCTATCCAAATCGTCCACATACTGATAAATTGGTGTTGCATGTGAAAGAGGAATGGAGAAACTGTTAATTATCTACTGCTTCATTGGGGGTAGAGTGAAGACAGTGGTGGAGCTCTTTACTACTGGATGGCTTTACATTTGTGCCTTGATAAAATTTATGAAGTTATCACTATGATAGAATTGGCATTATGATAGATTTGTAATCTCCAATTAAAAAATATCAACATTCTAGTAACAACTTCCAACAGTGAAGAAAACAAACAAATTATACTTGAAAAACATTGAAGAAAACACTCACGATCAGAGTATGGTGTGATGCATGCTTCCATTGACACACCCCAAACTTTATCTGGATCATCACCGGATTGGCAAAGAGGAGGGAGAGTACCAGGTTCTCTTTCCATATAACAGTCATTTGTTAGAGGCTTTTGCCAAATAACAGTTTGGTTTCTCTTTTCAGCTATTGTCCAACACATGCGTCCCACAAGGGCACTCATCTCTCTCCATATTCTAAGATCCTCTTCATCCTGGGCATATGCCTCTGGAGATGAGTAGGCAAAATAGCCCCCTGGTCTGAGCAATCTATCTAGCTCAAGAAGAAGAATTCCATCCCTCTGAAGCCAATCGATCCTACAACGAGAACAGTGAGCAAGTTCAAAAGATCTGCTAGGGTAAGGGAGCCTCTTGGTTCCTAAAACACCAAGATATGCAGGAATTCCTCTTTCCAGGGCGAACTGAATTTGGTTTTGATGCACATCATTCGGTGCTAAGGACATCGTTATAACATCAGATGAAAGAAGATAAGCTCCAAAACTAGCAACACCACAACCAACGTCAAGAACTGTTCTTAGTTTTCCTTCATTATTAATTTTGTTCTTCGGAAACTTGAGCATCTGTAAAATGGAACCAGATGAAGGATTATTTGTTCATCCAAGAAATACAAAAAAAAACTGATTTGAGAGAAACACTGAAACAGCAAGATCTGAACAGAGGAGCACTTTAGCCATACGCAATGCACACCAAAGGAATTGTGCACACTTCTATATGGCCTACAAATTCAAAAGAGTACTTTGCAAAAGGTATTCAGTATAGGCAAGCAGTTGTCTTACATTTGCAATTGAAGCAATGTACTTATCAGCTCCATAGTGAAAATGAGTACCTCCACCAGGAAATACAATCTTTTCACCTTTTACAACCATCCAGTTCTGGTCAGACTTCTCATGTGCAAGGTGAGTATGAGGTATGTTTGCTTTCCATACTTGATCTCTGCTTTCTGGCCACTTGATTGGGACCTGTAACATTACAATAGCAACAGAACAATTAACATTTACCAGATCGGAGCATGATGGATGCAACAATCTTGAAAATATCAAAATATTCCACATTGCTCTCTCACTCAACCTCAGCATATCCTCACCTTGTATCCTCGTGGAGGAGGAATCAAACAGTTGTACCGCCTTTCTGGGAGAGGGCAATGTCTTTCATAGTGCTCCATTAAAGATAAGTCCAGCTTCAGCCTCATTTGGTATATAAGGTTTCTGTCTAAGCAAGGAATTAGTTCTGAATGTCGATCATCACAAACCTTCAAAAATCAGAAGTAGACAAATGGACACCATTAAGAAAACAAACAGACCTGAACAAATAGGATGAACACCAAGTACAGCTGCAAAAGAACTTACAGGGAAACTCTTTGGTGTCATATCATCCTCTCCGTTTTCCAGGCCAAACCTTGTTGAAGATTCCTCTTGCTTGCCATCAGTATCTTCATCCCCACCCAAATAGGAAGAACCAAGTCTTCTCAAAGATTTGCTGCCATATTCTAGAGCCGATGTACCATTGATTTTAGAGCCAAAAATGGATCCATAGTAGACATATAGAAAACCAAGAAAAATTGCCACAATACACACAGAAGTGATTAAACGCTTCTTTTGTACTCCATCAGATCTTCCCCTCATCATTTATGTAGTTTGTAAGCTCCTCAAATACAGCTTTTCACTTCCACTAATGTATTAAAAGATCACAATACAGATCTCATTTCATGAAGTTATCTTGTGTCAAAGACGTTAATGAGATGCAAATCCCTTTAGATTTAGCAGGGAAGAATCGCATAGATTGAACAATGGACCTGTACAACCAAATAACCATCAGCTAAATTGTTAGAGCGAACAGACATAGTATGCAAGTGTTAATTAAGCTACTGCTTCTGTCTTAAAAATGAGGAATGTCAACTTTATCTATAATTCAAAAGATCTTAGTCACACAGCATGATTGAAAACATTTGAAATCGAAACCAAGAGAATTACAATTAAGTTAACAATGGCAAGCTAAACATAAGCACGAAGAAAGTAAAAATGGACCCAACTAATCAAATGATGAGAGATATATGAAAAACCACATCCAATCCATACCAAATCCGACCAGTTCAAAAGGATATAAAACAATTGCGGAAACCAATAGTAGAATACAATTAGTTAGGAAAACAGATTGATAAAAATCTATGGATGGGTCCTCTCACAAAGAAGCGCCCTCACGTTACCGCGGTGCGAAACAGACTGTCAAAGAAAAAGGAATGATAAGGAAGTTCCATATAAACTTGCAAATTTGTCTCTCAGGATTTCAATCCGTGTTTTTGAGTCAAAATCTATGGATTAGAAGTGCCATATAAAATAATACAAACAATAAGTACTAAACCAAGTTGAGGTTAACCAACCACGATCGCATCCAGTAAATTGACAACCAAGCTATGAAACTGAATGATCCAAGAAGAAAATGACACTTTCTCTATAGCACTAATTGAAGTGGAACTCGCAGATCCGGCTAAAGACCAATGCAAATGCGAAAAAGCTTCATTAAACTTATCAAAACCACCCTCTCCCAAACAAGAGCAAATAATCAATTAACCACAAACAAAGCCACATCGCATCATCAAATTCAAATCATTCAGCATAAAAACCACCGAATCAACCACACCGAGAAACGCCGATTCAACCAGATCCAGCAATAAAACAAAAAGTTCTAACCAAAACGAACCCGGACACAATCGAGAAGAAACAGCAGTAGAAAGCAAAAGGCTTACTCGGTTTGGATCGTATTCTGAAGGGCGAAAGAGAACTAGATAGGTACAGAGGAGATCTTAGCTAATAGAGATTCTGCTTACTCCACCACCATAAGAGGAAAACCAATGGGAGAAGCTGGAGAGATCAGATCTCAGAAATTGCTTTCATATATCCATTTTTGTTTTTTTTTTTTCTCCTTTTCTGCCGCAAGGGAGACAGGGACTGGACTTTAGTGCTGTGCATTATGTAGTACTGTGCGTGCGCGTTTTAACTTTTACGTCAAGGTCGTAAATGATCAATCACCATCATCGCTTAGTTCCACACGAATATTTTTTTAGTAATTCATTTAATAAAAACGAATATTTTTTAATAAATCATTTAAAAAAAATTTAATTACAAGTATAATTATGTACTAAAATATATATTAATTTAATATGATATTAATTTTTTGGATAACAGTAAATGTTTAATAAATTGCAAATGTTATAACTTTTTTTATGCCCTCTTGATGGTTTAAATGCAGTAACGATCGCATCAAAAATGTGAAAGAAGCTTGAGAATCCAAGCTGCAGAAATTGCATAAAAAATGTAGGAAAAAAAATCAATCAAAGCTTGAGAATTTAAGTTGCAAAAATCGCATAAAAAAACAAATAAAACCAGAAGAATTAAAGTAAAAGAAGAATCCAGCATTATTTTACTCTAAAAATAATGTTTAGCTAGTGAAGTTGGCTCAACAAATTTGGCTAGCCATTTGGTTGAATGCCAAATTTACTGTAGTTTTGTTGAGTCTATTGTAGGACTTTTTTCCACATTTTAGCTATTCTTTAGCTATATTTTAGCTTTGTTGAGCCCACTACTAGTGCTCTTAGGAAAAATTTAATTATAAGTATAATTGTGTATTAATCTAATATGATTGATCAAAAAATAAATTTTATTGAAAATAATACTAATTTAAATTTTAAATATAAAAGAATAAGTATTAATACGCAGATTAATACGCGACTTTACTTGCACCTAACAAAACTCATTCATTTATTACTAATTATTAACTATTTTTATGATTTATTAGTAATATGGTTCCTTAGAAAAAGTAGTAAATTTATAGTGTTTTTGGTTTGAATAATATTAGTATGTATCTTTATTTTGTCCATTTAATTTTAACCACTCATATATTTAATTTTTTAAAAATATTTTTATTTATTAATTAAGGAAGTAATTATTAATTTATTGATATTTTTGTATTTTATAAAAAATTTTAAACATATTTAAAAAATATTTGAAGTAAAAAAAATTATATTTTTAAGTTGGTGCAAATGACATAAATTTCTTACGATTGACTTGTATGATATAATTTGAAAGATAAATTTAAAACTTAAATTTTTTACGAATTAAATATTATTATATAAATGACGTAGACAGTATATCTTTTAAACTTACTTATAAATAAAAGAACTCTTATTGTAGATTTCTTTTATTTTTCAACATGATTTGATTTCTCATCACTTTTTTAGCACAAAGTGATCTTTATTTCTTCTCTAATATCACTTATGATATTAGAGTAGTAGACTTTATTCTTTATTTCTCTTAAAAATGAAAAGTACTTATAACTCACGACTTCACCTTTTATTTTCTCTAAAGAGGAAAGAAGTAACAATTAACCCAAAATTCATTTACATTTTACCTCCATATTCTAATCCAATACATTTTATTTTAACAAGAAGTAGGCCCAAATCCAAATCACTAAAGAAAGTCAATACCACTCTCAATACCCTTCGAAGTAAACAAATACATATAGAATTATTGACTTTCTTGAATTTGGGACCACCAAATATTTTAGGTGTCGGTGTCTATGAGAATTCCAAATATTTATTCTCTTGTAGCATTTTATTATCTGTAGAGAAGATGTTATTCTTCGAAAGATTAAAATCAAAGCAAAACTCAAACCATCGAAGTATGTCTTTTTTTCTTCTTCTGTTTTTCCTTTTATATAAATATATTTCAGCAATTAAACAATAGATAATCGAGACAACAATTTAGTTTTGTTATTAATTATTACAAAATTAAATATACAAAATTGTCTAATCTCATATCATATAATCATTACAACTTTTTCAAATTTTCATATAAAATATAATAAATAATTTAACTTGTTTAAATCTTAAAACAAGATTAATATTAAAAAATTATATTATTTCATCTCATCTAAACTGTGTAACCAAACGAGACTTACTGACATTTAACGACGAACATTCTCATAAGCAAGTTTCAAAAAATAAAAACATTTACATTAGTTGACTAAATAGTAAATATTGTCACGAGTTTTTTTAACCATAACAATGAAAGCATGAAACTCAAAACCGACTTTATGTACGTTAGCCGAAAGTTAGAAAATAGGTAAATATTTTTCAGAAAATGAAATTCCATGAAAACAAATATAGCCTAATTCAAGTGATTTTTGTCCTGAGTGGAGTTAGCATTTTACTAGAATGGTCAATGGGGTATTGTTTTTGTTATGAATATTATATGTACTTATAAGACTAACACCCATTTTAAAATATTCAAAATATTGGGTGTCGGTTTGTCACCTTGTCTCTCTGTCAACACCCACCAACCAGTCACAACTACTAAAAATAGCACACCCCAAAAATGGTCACAACTAATCACTCTTTGTTGTTATTTATTATCTTAATTTTTATTATTTTATTATTATTTCATGATATAATATTAAATAATTAAAAATTATTTATTATATTTTATTTGTAACCCTATAATTTAATACTGATGAATTTTTCCATTAGACAATAAAAGAGAGTATAGCCTTATGAACAATAAATTTTCTTTGAGAATTACATTTTTTTCATCTAATTCATCATTAAAAATATAATTAAATTCTATATTATTCTGATATTAATTCCTCATAGACGGTAGATTCTATTTAAGTTCACACCATCCCCACTTGTACAAATAAGTTTTTGGCCTCTAATTACATTTTTGTCCTTTAATGCGTAATTAATATTTTCTATCATTCTAATAGTAATTTTTTTTACAGTAAAAACGCATCCACTTTCATTAACCAAATCCGACATTACAATCCCACTAATACAATTTGGTACAAATCCCTTATCGACACAGTTAGAAGTTAGAACTACATAATAAACCATGTTTATTGAACTTATAAATAATCTAAATTGAAAATTATTGTTTACTGAACTTTTGTAGAACAAATTAAAATTTTATAATTTATAATATTTATATTAGATTTAAAAATAATACTATTTTTTGTATATAATATTATTTGAAAAAATAAAAATTATCTTCATATTATTTTTCATAGTAATTCATAAAAATAAATCATAGTCATTGGACTAATAACATTTTCATTTTACAAAATAGAATTGTTATTTTAGGTTCCAATTTTTGCATTAGTTTATAATTGGTATTTATTTTATCATATTCACTATTTTATTTGTTGTGGCAACGCATTTTATATTAATCTATTTGTAGTGAATTTTTTAAAATTATTATTAAAAGAATTAATAACACTTTTTATCCTTTAAAAAATTACTTTTAAAAGAACATTCTTTTATTTTCTAAGATCAATATTGCAATTCCAAATTTGAAAAGAATAATAATATTATATTTAAGTTAAAAAAATGAAAATATTGTATTTAAATTTAAACAATAATATTTTATTACAATGGGATATCATTTCAAAAAAATTATAATTGTCTTCGTATTATTTCTCATAATAATGAGTCATATTGAATAACATTTTTTTAAAGTAACGTTATTTTCATTTGGAAAAAAACATTGTACTTTTTTAAATTTCAAATAAATAGTCTATTTTTACATTTTATCATTCCAATAAAAATAATATCCAGTAGTTTTCTTAAATAATTAAAAATAATATTATTTTATTTCTTTCATTTATAAGAACAATAATATTATTATTATTATTATTATGTACATGTCTAATTGGTTTTTTATAACAAGTAGAGCAATGCATGTCCTATTATGATTTCAATAAAATGAGTTCTAACATTTGATTAATGTGTTAAAAAATTTTACATTTTTAGTTTCCTTTATTTTTTTCAAGTATAATTATAATCATTTATAAATTTTTCTGAATAGATTTATGATTATTTTTATATTTATCATACTTGTTCTAATTGATGTATATCTTAAAATTTATATTTACCATATCTAAAATACAATAACACTTTCAACAGGGAATACATGCCTTAGACGTAAGCTCTTACTTATATATATATAGATTAAATTTAACTTTGGTCTGTGAAGCAGATAATTGTCATTTCATTTTCGTAGCTTCATTACAAATACAAAATTAACCAGCTCATTAAAAAAACATGGGAAAAAAGTGCTTGCAACATTGTCTTGCTCTTTTGATGAATTTAATTACTAATTAGTCATAACTTAGCATTTTTATCACTTAATACTAGTAGAGTATTAGGGATGAACTTTTAAACCAAAAAACCGGCCGACTCAGATAGAACCGGACCCGTTGGTCCAGTTTTGAATTGGTGAATAAGTTTATATATTGTAAAAATCGGTTGGATCCGATTCAGTTTCGGTTATGTACTTTCCGTTATCGGATCGGACTGGTTTAAAAAATTTATATATAAATTAAAATTTTAATATTATATAAAATATTTTATATATAATTTTTATATATAATATATAATTATATATAAATTTATATATATAATTATATATCATATATAAAATAATTTTATATTATAATTTATAACATAGAATTTTAATATTAAATATGAACATTTGTAATTTGTTTTATCACATGTTATAAGAGCTATAGCATAATATAGTGAACTTAATATGTTAGTATTAATACCATCATATTAGTATAGTATGATACTATAATATATATTAGTATTATACTATAATATTAGCATAATATTATAATTTATAGTAGTAACACTATAATACTATGATATATTAATATATAATATAAATTCACACTTGATTAAAATCTAAAAATTAGACCGAACTTGATTAGAACCAGTAAAACTAGAATCGATTATTAAAAATGTAAAACCGGTATAATCGGTTCGGTTCTAAAAATTTTATAAAATCGGAATAGTTACACCCATACTTAATGGGATAAGGTTGAGTTTGGCAGCGCTTGCTAAGAGAAAATACCAACATTTTATGTACATTATATAAATTATTATTTATCTTAAATATTTAAACTGATTGAAAAAAATAAATGTAACCATTTAAATTATGTTACGCTAGAATTTAAGTGAGTCCAATATATGAAATAAAGTCTGAAGTTGAGATTCTACACCATGGTGAAATACTGTATTTATTTATTGTTTATTTCAAAACTTAACTTAATAAAAGAAAGGTGAATTTAATTTTTTAGACTATATTATAAAAAGATTTACGTTAGGAGATGATTAAAGTTAGGAAGTAAATTATATGTCGGCATTCGTACTAGAGCGTGGTAGGCAAGTATGGTCCACGAACACCAAAAAAGCACAAAAATAAAAGACATGTATGGGGGAAGTGCGAGAGGACAGGGCTATACTTTGACCACCTGTAACAACGGGTGGAGTTATTAGTGAAGTAAATCGGAGTAGAGGTTGCTCCACTTCCATATGTCCTTATTCCCATCCCTTTCAGTTTCTTCACCCACTTCTTAAAAAAAAAAAAAAAATCCAATGCCAATGCTTTATGTGTTTATACTATTTTTATTTTTATTTTTTTGTCTAATATGAAAGTGTGGATTATGATTTTCTAAAATTTTATGATATAAATGTTTTTCAATATTTAGAAATATAAATAAATATAATATGTAGAAAACCAACCAGTCTGAACGGAATCGAAAATGTGTATGATCGATTTTTGTCCACCATTTGTGGGGTTTGGTCTGGTCTTGAGGTCTATGGGTTTTTGACTGGACCAGACTGGACTGAAACTAACCAAATTAGTATATATGTATTTTTAAATATATTTATATATAATATATTATTTTATATAGTCATTGTATAAGTTAATTACGTAATTTTCATCTAATTTATTATCATTGACAATATAAAATGTTAAACAATATATGTTATAAATTAATAATGTATCATAAGTCATATAATAATATATGTGGATACATAATACATTCATACATACTCTACTATTTACACTTAATTAAAGTAATTATGTAATTTTTTTTAATATCTAAGTTGCAAGCAAGCATTAATAATCTATGTACATAGAAATTATTTGATATTCATTAACCATATATAAAATGCAGGACATTATTAATAATTATGCATACTAAAGAGTAAAGTCTAAGTTAGTAAGTAGTAACTATCAACATCATAAATATAATTATAGTTAAATATGTTTTTAATAGGTTAGTTACATAATCCACATTAATATTTAACTTAATTTTAATTTTAGTAATTTAAATAAATTTTTATTAATTTTTTTGAAAAAAAAAAGAAACAAAGTAACAAAATAACTCGGTCGGACCAATCGGATAGGACCAATAGCTACTGATATAGTCCTACGAAAGTTTGGTCTAGTCCAAGGTGAAAAAATCTTAAATCGAAGAGGTTTGGTCCAGTCCCAAAACCCCCCTCTAAACCAGCCTAATTCACCCTTAATCCTTAGGGAGAAGGTTTTTATGAATTTGTGGGTTTTGGTTTTTAATGTTACTGCCAAGAGTCTTTAGTTATAATCTTGGTATTCTTTTTATATAATTCAGAATGCATTAGTAAATCAAAGAAAAACCCAATGCCCAGATTTGGGTGAGATATATTTATTAAGCAGTGTAGGAAACTGGGCCCAACAGGCGGAAGCACAAACCTAGCCGAGTTCACTATGTCTGTTGGGCTGATGGGCATCCAGCCTCAAACTCAAAATGTTGTGTAATTAGTCCCGTCAATTTCCAATTGGCGACAAAGATTTTTTTATTTTTTATTTAAAAAAACTTCCTTTTATTTGATCTAAGATAAATATAATTATTTATTTAATTCAATAGACGGGCCTTAGAAAGGATAGCCCTCCCCCTCGCTTCCAAACGCTGTCTTGTCTCTCCATATTCGATGCACGTACCGTTTACATCACATTACAAAATAATACACGATGCTAAATATTCTATCACGATATCAACATATTTTTATCAATTAGAATATATAACTTTGCTTGACCCTACAATCACATGATTCATCAAAACATCTTACCTAAAAAAAAGGAAAAAAAACTGGGTCTTGACTAAGCTTGCATTCCACGCACATATTGTCTTGGTTTTGGACCAGAACTTTTTTGGCTAGCCTTGCACTCAATTTTGTGTCCAGGTATTGACCATGCACAAAAAACCATATTCATGTTGTAGCTTTTAAGAGAAGTGCATGTGACGTTCGTAACAGTGATAGTTTGTTTTATGTCATCTCCGTTAATGTCTATCTAGTCATTGTGGAAGTGTATGTAGATGTAATTAGGACTGATGTTGAAACCTAAATCGACAACTATCTTCTTCTGCCCTACTTCGAATATCATCATTCATCCTAGCCATTTCAAAATGCATATCAAATTTATTTTAATTTATTTAATATAAGTAGCATTACTCTTAAAATTAATTATAATGAACATAAATAATACAAATGATAATTTTAAGAATATTATTCTTGAGATAATTTAAGAATTAAATCTAGTTTAAATTTAACAGAAATTCAACTCTATCTTTTATTACATTTAATTAAATATTCAATTAAAGATAATGAATATCACCTTACCTTAGAAAAATATTAACTTTCTTCTTACTAATAATGGCCGGAAAAGAGATAATAAAATAATAAGAAAAAGATGAAAATCAATCAATTTCATTGGTGACGCTGTCACATTCCTGAGTTTAAGTGGGAGTAATTCGACGCTTTTCTAATTTTTAATAGACAAAGATGTGAAAAGGGGTAACTGAGAAATACTGAGGCGCAGACAAGACGGACGGACGGTTTTCTGAATGGTCCAAATCAGAAGGACAGAGTGGGACGGTGGAAATGAAGCCACGTGGCGAGATACCGGCCTGGCATCGCGCCATTGACCGGACCGAGAGGTGGTGTCTCTCTCATTTAGGCCGACATGAATGACGGGCCAGCACTGCGATGCGCAGGCTTGCCCCCACAAGGGGCCAATTGAAAAGACCTACTCCTCCCACACCTCCTGTCCCTACCCTGTCTGCCCCTCTCTCTAGTGATCCAAAGACTCATCGACTTTGAGTGCGTTATTCTCGTACCTATGGTACTGTTTCTTCCCATTATTATCATAATTTTTATCTTTATTTTTTTTTTACAGATTCTTTATGTACGTGAAAAGTCACTGAAAGTGATTGCCCCTCCCCAAAACCACTGCTGTATTTCAACGTAAATTTACTAACTACTCCACTCATCTGGTTTTGATAATCATTGGAGCCCAATTTGGGTGCGGTTTGTGCGTTGAATAAAATTGAAAATTAAAAATTAAATAAAATATTTTTAATAATATTATTAAAAAATTAAAATTAAATTATTTATTATATTTTATGTAAAAATTTAAAATAAGTACAAGATGACTTGATCAAATAATTTTATTTTTATTTTTATTTTTCTCTGTAAAAAATATCTAATAAGTATCCACTACTTGGTGCTTGCAAAAGGAAGAGGTGATTTTTTTTTTTTTTAATGCAAACGTGCTCCGAATACTTGAAAAGGTAAAACTATTGTTTTTAGACGTCAAAAATCAAATCAATCGCTCTCTCTCTGTCTATGTATATATATTTATTAGGATAAACTTGAGTGTGAAGAAGGGGAAAAAAAAATGAACAAGTGAGATGTACGATGCGGTTTTCTTTCTAGAAACAGGTGAGGATTGATCATATATCCATGGTATTTCCACAAGGCTAGGAAAATGATAGAGTATTTATTATTTTTTAATATTTTATTTAATAGTTAATAAAGTAATTATTAATAAAATTCTATATATATTTTAATTTTTTCTTAATGATTAAAGATGTTAAAAAATATTTTAAAAAAATAATAATAAAAATTCTAATAACTAGTAAATAAATAATAATATGATAGTAATCCTATCAATACCTTTTGTGAAATGGATCAATGGACAATGGATTGAGATGCATGCATATCAATTCTCTTTCTCGTAGGACCGGCATGATAAGCCTCCGATCCAGATAGTGTGGTTTGATCATGTACTTGGTAGGGCTATCAACTCACTCTATAGTAGATCGATGTTGAAGGTTTTTTTCTTCTTATTTTTAGCTTTTCCATCTCTATGAGCAGCTAGCATGACATGGGAACAAATATATATGCATTAGGAGGGAATGATAGCCTCAATAAACAGTACCATATTACAATTTTCATAATATATGAAATAAACAAAAAATGTTTAAGAAAAATTATAGTAAATAGACTTACACTACACATATTATGAAAAAAAATAAGATAAAAAAATTATTCTACTTAATATATATGTATGTGGTGTAACGCTACTTGGGAGAATAATTCAATAATAAAATAATATTCAAGACTAACTTATCAATCCGGCCCCACATTATCACAAATTTTAAAGTTTCTTTTTAAGGGCAAAAATGAGTCACCTATATAATGTCTCGAGGAATTTCACCGATTTATGTTTTATTTTATTTTTTAATTTTTTTACTTAATATTTAAGTAAGAGTATTTTAATATTTTTATGATTTTTATTTTTATTTTTAAATGTTTGAAGGGTGTAAAATAATGTTTGAACAAAAAAAAAATATATATATATATATATATATTTTAACCTTCTCGGTAAGCATCCTCGGTGAGGATGTCGACAACTGTAGCATGGCTCTTTTAAGGGATAACTATCCCCTTACATATATAGGACTAATTTCTCATCCTTTATTTCTAACTTTTTACACACGATTAATTGTCTCATAACTTAATTACCAATAATTAATATTGTCTAAACCAAACCAAGATTTTAACCCCTACACTAGATTATATATTGCCCTACCATGCACATTTTCTTAGAAAAAAAATGAAATCTAATTTTCTTTTGTGTTTAATAATTTGAAGCTCATAAATTAATCAAAAGCTTGGATTACATATTCCGTGGTGATCATCTTCAATATTATGATATATGATTCCATTGTTAGGATCATTGATTTTTAAACTGATCATCCACGAATGATTTCACAGAAGTTCAAGGGATTTTATCTCTATCTAGACAGCTAGCAAACGCGCGTTTGACCTAAAATGGGGAAGCTCAAGGTAATCTTTTTAATGGAACACTATAAATTGATCACTATTCCATTGGAGGAACTTTAACATTTTCAATATTCTAAATTACTTGGAAAATTCGATAATATTATAAGAAAATGATAACTTGTATTCCAATTGAGTAGACCTGCAAGGAGATTCCCAACACTAATCACTTACAATTGTTCTAAACAAGCTAATATAGAATAAAAATGCAATTATTTCTGAGGGCTCAGTGCTGATTTGGAATTATATAGTACGCATGCGCCATCGATCGACCTTATTTATTTCTACGTGTACGTAGTACATGAATTTCATTAATTGTTTATTGAAGATGATTAAATTCCTGATCGCGATGTGATATATATCTCAAATTTGGGGGCAAATATTAAGACCTTGGAACATAAAATGATCTATTCATTCCGGACATCGATCATATAACAACAAATTAAGTAGCACAAATAGTTATAATCCGTACTCTTGTTGCTAAGAAGTATATATGTTCAATATCTTGTTTAGAATCTGGAGTACTGGAAGCAAATTAAACTGCATACTCCAAAGTTTTTGAACACTGAAAATGGCATGCACAATGTCGAAAGAAATTTCCAAAGCATTCATTCTATAATTAGCTAGATTCATTAAACTCTATATGACCCAGAATAACGTTACCGAAAGCTTTATATAATGAGTTAATCGCATAATATATATATATATATATATTTATATATATAATGAGTCAATCTTCCAGTCAATCTGTTTACCTCCAAATTAAACAACATCTCTTCAATGGGTGAGTTCTACGTAGCCTACTTACTTTAACTACCACGTGCCTCTACTGCATGAGATCATGCACGCTGACTCCCTCATCCCCTCTCCATTCTCTCCCATAGAACCCAACGGATTTGTCTTCTTCCCCTCTCCCCCAAGTCTCTTCACCCCCTCTCTCCATCGTCGGACGAGGAACGTGAGCCCCCCTATTCGCCACTCTCCCCTCCCTCTCTGCTGATTATCGCATGGAAACCCCCCTCTTCAGAAACCTCCTCATTTCCAGCCTCGAATCGTGATCCTCCCAGTGTCGCTGACGAGAGCTAGAAACCCTAATGACCGATATTCTTTACCCAGTGCCGCCGCCGATGTCTTTCTGGCATCAACCCAGTGCCACTGACGACGTCTTTCTAGCATTAACCCATTATTCTCTATAGCTGATTTGAGATTGTGGGTTTGAGAGTGGGTTTGATTGTGGGTTTGTTTAGTTGCATGAAATTGCAGTCTTTGTGCGTTTTCAAGACGCTGGCTTATGTTCTATCTACCTAGTGGGTTTGATGGGCGACAAAGATCGGCGATTGAGATTGGCGGCAACGGCGGCAAGAGAAGAGAGGTGATTTTGTTGTTGAGGTTGAATGTGAGGGATCTTTGGGGCTTAAAGGTTATGCAGATCAATATTCCAGTGTGATGCACCTCCTTTGACTTAATATGGAATATGTGACGTGTCAAAATTTTATTGGTGTATGTTAATCCCTCAACAGCAGCCCGATCGCTCCAAATCGGGATTGTTATATAATATGGTTTATGATAAAAGGAAACCATAAATTCAATCGTCTCTACTGGACGCACTTGATGATCTCAACAAGCTGGCCGAAAACTCTTCAACAAATTAACTTAAGAACTCTCCTTAGCTAATTTATAAACTAACTCGTTGTGTTTGAAAGCGTGCATTTTAATACTAGAATTATAAGTACAATATTATTATGCATTTTATGCGTGCGTTTGTTTTGATTCTATATAAGTATATATGGCTTGAGGGTCGTTGCTGCGACAAGATCATAAAATTAAATGAAAGCTGACAAAGGTAAAAAAGGGTTGTGCAAGCGGAGCTAGCGACATTGGCACCGGCAAAAGGGGGAGTGGGAGGTGGTTGGAATCAGTTGGATTGCACTGTAGGGGGGGGCTCAACAGTCTTAATTGTTAATTAGATTAAGCTGCGATGGAAGGGGGAAGAGTGCGATCTAGAAAATGCATCGTCGATCTAAAGATTGATTTTTTTGTTGATCAGTCAAACATCTGTCATTGACTTCGCTTTTTCATCGATCCTCACCAAACAAATCATGAAAGCCAGAAATTATGATTTTCCCACCAAAACAAACATAGCCTAAGAACAAGTCGCCAGTTTTAATTTAGACCTAAATGCAGATCAAGCCTAACGCACGCTAAGAATGCAGAACAAGCCTACCGAGCTGATTAATAAATCTATTAACTCGTCTCCTTTGGACCGTCGGTTAATCCCTTTTTAATATAATATCATTGCCCCAAACTTGCACTGAAAGGGACGTAAGACAGTTGATGAGGGGAGCCAAAGCCACTACAACATATTGAACTTTTCCTAGCGATTAATAATCGCCGGCAAAAGCTCAAAAATCTCCGCCATATTTATTTCCTGGCGATTTCCAACTCGCTGGCTGATCGCCGGTACTATTAAGCCATTTCCAATATACTACGGCGGAAAACTAAAATCTCTGGCATAGATACACTCTTTCCCGACGAATACTCAATCACTGCCAAAGGAGTTCAAAAACAGCATATCATTTGGCAGTGACAATTAATTCGCTGCCAAATTCTATACCAGCGATTTCATAATCGTTGGGAAATATGATTCATGTTCTGAGGTAACTATGCCAGCGATTAAAAAATTGTTGCTTTATTGTATACCAGCGAGTTTAGAATCGTTGGGAAATAATTTTAAGTTATTAATTTCTTTTCCTAGCGATTAATAACTCGCTGGTATATAATAAAGCAGCGATTTTGTAATCACTGGCATAGTTACCTCATTTTCCTATTAACTATGCTAGCTAACCTATTGATATTCTTGACATTATTTTAATGGGAAATTAATGTAAAACAAATTAAGGGCATGCATGTAATTGTTTGGGTAATGAGATAAGTTGAAAATTTTGTGAATAGCAATGAATTGATTTGTGAAAAGTAGTGAAATAATTTGAGTTAAGATGTTTTATTAGATTTTGAAAAATGAGAAAAAAAAATGAATACAAATATTATAAAATTAAAATATTATTAGAAGATAATTTTTTAATATAATTTTTGTTTTGATATTTGAAAAATTGTATTATTTTTTTTGTTTTATTTAAAAGTTTGAAAAACTTATAATGATTGAGTCATGATTAGATAAAAAAAATTAAAAGTTTGATATTAAAAAGTATTTTAATTTAAATGATATTTGAAAAGAATATTATAATTTTTTTTTAAAATACGACCAGATCATCTCACTCCTCGGCAAAGTTCTTATACTAAAACTCAGAGGCCCTTTCCTTCAGGATTTACGGACGATTTTGCAAACACACCAATTAGTTATAATAGGTTCAGGTTCTATGATTTACAAAAGCACTAGAAAATAAATAAAGAAATCCATACCTTTCACAGGTGGTCAGAAGTTACTAGATTTTGGTGCGAGAGAAATATTTTTTGTTTTCAAAAGTAAGTTTACAAAATGATTCTTGCCTTATTATGACATATCATATCGTAAAAATACTTTTTATTATAAAGTCGATTAATTTAACCTATTACATTTTTTTTATTTTATAGAAACAACCAATTTCATTGAAGATAAACAATTATAGAAAATTATCAAATTATAAGGCTTGAGAAAGAAAGTCTGGAATACTATCCTACCACATCTTAATATCCTTCACTCTCCAAGCATTTTTAGCAAGTTTATGTGCTGTCATATTTCATTTTCTATACACATGGGTAAAAGAAACATTTAGAAAGCAACTAGACAGTCTCTGCACTTTAGAGAACAGGTTACCAAGCATAGAATTAAGCATGTTATTTTGTTGTAAATCTTGGACTAATAGCAAACATTCGCTCTCAATTTCAATATGTGAAATTCTCATAGTAGAACACAATTGCATCCCTCTGAAAACAGCCAGCAACTCCACAGCTTCTGGTTCAATCACCTCTAGTTCAAGCTTAGAGGTAGCCATAATGATTTTCCAGCCGAATCACGTAATATAACCCCAATTCCAGCCTTATGAAGATCTGAAAACATGACACCATCTGTGTTGAGCTTTAGAACCTCGGTAGGAGGAGGCTGCCAACAGAAGTGATTTTGAATCTGATGCTGGGATTTAATAGAAACAGATTTATAGCTCTGCAACAGTCCCAAAGAATGAGATATTACATGACAGGGACTAAAGCAAATATTGTCAAACTCCAATTTGTTTCGCCCAAAACCAGAAACCCCAAGCAAGACAGAAAAAAATAGCCAATTGATTAATATCCTATGCATCAACAATAGTCATCGCCAACTCTACAAAACTGGTGGGTGAAAGGTTTGCCAAATAAGGGAAGTACTGGCCACATGAATCTCGAAGCTGGCAACAACCAAATAATGCATGCAATAGATCCTCAACATAATGTACACAGAAACGACATGTAGAGGCTGAGATCACCTGTTTTTGCACCACTTTATCCTTAGAGGGTAGACTATCTTTACATGCCCTCCATGCAAACACTTTTATTTTATTAGGAACTGGTAGCCTCCATAGAGCTTTCCATAATCTCATATGTCTCCCTATTGAAGAGCATTTGGCTGTACCAAATCCTGACTTATTCATAATAAGTTTATAGCAACTTTTCACAGAAAATTGACCACTTCTTTCTTGACTCCAAATCAGTTTATCAGTAGTGCCTTGTGGAAAAACCATGACCTTCATAATGTTAGCCACTAACATTGGATTGAAGAGAGACCTAAGCTTGGATAAGTCCCACCCCCTATTGTCTTCAAGAAGAATAGAGGCCACTACATCATCACTCGGCTGCATCTCAGAATCCAGCTCAACACTCAGCGGCCTATGCCCTGGGACCCAAGGATCATGCCATAGTTTTGCAAATTGCCCATCACCAATCCTCCAAAAACACCCCTCCCTCAACCATTTCTTAGCCTTCCAAATGTCCCTCCATGTATAAGAAGGACAATGCCCCAAATTGGAATCCATGAAGTTGGATTTAGAAAAATATCTAGCTTTAAGAAGTTTATGAAGAACAAAATCCGTATTTTGCATTAGCCTCCACTCTTGTTTTGCAAGAAGAGCAAAGTTAAAACTTATTAGGATTCTTAAAACCCATTCCTTCTCTATTCTTTCCTTCACACATGTTTTGCCAACTAATCCAATAAATCCTTCTTTCCTCCCGTTGTTGCCCCTGCCAAAATTTGGCCATTAGCCCCTCTAACTCTGAACAAAAACTAGCAGACAAGAGAAAACAACTCATAGAATAAGTTGGGATCGAGAGTGCAACTGCCTTCAACAAGATCTCCTTACTTCCTTGAGACAACAATTTTTCCTTCCAACTTTATAACTTTTGCTAAACTCTTTGTTTGATAGATTGGAAAGTCCTGGATTTTGATCCTATCTTAGACCAGCTTGATTCAACAAACAAGAAAGACCTTCAGTACAAAACAGAAAGATAAGGGGACAAAGGATCCCCTTGTCTCAACCCTCAAGTAGGAAAAATTGGTCCTTTTGGTTCTCCATTAACCAACACTAAAAAGGATACTGTTTTGACACAGAACATCACCAAGGAAATAAATCCCGACTGGAAACCCAACACCTCCAACACCTTTTGAAGAAAACTCCATTTAACCCTATTGTAGGCCTTGCTCATATCCAATTTTAAGGACATATACCCTCATTTCCCACTCTTCTTGTGCTTTAAGAAATGTACCAATTCATAGGCAATTAATACATTATCCGTGATTAAACGACCAGGAACAAAGGCACTTTGACTATCCCCAATTATGCTAGGAAGAACAATCTTCAAGCAGTTCGCAATAACTTTAGAAATAAGCTTATAGGCCACATTACACAAACTAATGGGTCTATAATCAGCAACAACAACAGGACATTTAATCTTAGGAATAAGAGTGATGTGGGTATGATTAAGGGATGAAGGAAAAGCACCTGAATTCAAGGCCTGAAGCACTGCATCCTAAATTGAATGGCCCACCACGTGCCAATATTTCTGATAAAAAGCCGGGGACATCCCATTTGGACCAGGAGCTGTAGAAGGGTTCATTTCAGACAAAGCCCCATGGACTTCAGCTTCAGTAAACCGCTAACTGAGATCCTCGTTCATAGCTGGAGTTACTCTACCAGCAAGGCCTTCAAGAAATTCAGTAGAACTCCTTGGATGTGAGCTCTCAAAAAGATTCTTAAAATAATCCAGCAACACCTTATCCCGTAATGCACCCGTTCGCCAAACCCCTTCACCATCCTTTAATCTATCTAGCTTATTTTTTCTCCTCCGCTGTGAAGCCTTCGTATAAAAATATTTGGAATTTTTGTCACCATTCTTAAGCCACAATGCTTTAGATCGTTGCCTCCACATCATCTCATCTCTTTCTAACCATTTTTGGACTTCCTCTCGAGCCCGATTATGATATGTGATAAACTCTCCAACCGGGTCAGAAATAGACAGCATTTCCATATGTTGACGAGCCCGATTTAGTTGCTTCTGCACATTACCAAAACAATTCTTATTCCAATTGTCTAGTTGATTCCCACATTCCTTAATCTGAGACATAACCTCATCCATGCTATTGCTCCTTACACCACTTCTCCAAGTTGCCTTAATAATATCCTCACAAACCTGCTCTCCAATCCACATCTCTTCAAATCTAAACTTCCTTCTAACTCGAGATGATCCCCCTTCCCCTTCTGTACTAACCCAGATAGGAACATGGTCTGAATAGGCCACCAAACCATGTATAACCACAGCATTTGGAAAATAATCTAACCATCTCTGATTAGCCAGAGCACAATCTAACCTCTCAGTAGTACAAAGAGACCCTCCCCTTCGATTAGACCATGTAAATCTGTTACCCTTAAACCCCAAATCCCTTAAACAACAGTCATTAACCACATTCCTAAAAGCTGAGATTTGCCACTCCGCCCGAGGCCTTCCTTCCCATTTTTCATTATGGTGCAATAATTCATTAAAATCCCTAATAACAAACCAGGCCTCACCCCTATCTTGACCTAACTGTCTTAACATATCCCAGGTTCTAAAGCGCTGACCCACTTCAGGAAAACCATAGATACCCGTAAAAAACCAAGAACCCTTAACAGAATAATCCTCAATTAAAGCATCGATATGGCACTGTGAATAGTTAAGAATCGATAGAGATATGTCCCTACCCCACAACAAAGCAAGACCCCCTTTCCTTCCCCGATAATCAACTACTAAACAATTCACAAAACCTAGCTTAAATTCGCATACCTCGAATTCGTGAGATCTAAGCCGCGTCTCCTGTAGAAACAGGATATCAAGAACTTCCCTCTTCACCAAGTCGCAGAGGGTTCGAATGCCTCGTGGGTTCCCAAGCCCATGGACATTCCAACTTAAAATTTTCATTTGGCACGGCGGTGCTATTCAACAGCCACCGCCGATACGTTGGGAGCACTTTGAGAGTCTGCATTTGTAGATTCACTAGTAGTAGTGCCTCGCTTACTGGGTCTACCATCTCAACTGCCATCAATATGCAGAGCTTTTCACTTGATGGGAAGATAGGGCACTTTTGCTGCCTCACGTTTGGAACTAGATGAGCAAGTAATGAAAGAGAGTCGTTTCCATTTCTTGCTTGAACACCCATCGGGTCTTTCCTCCTTTACCAAGATTGAACGATTACTGGCTTTCTCTAGAAGGTTACCATCTGATCTGTCCCCCTTCTCAGCACCCGATCGAGAACTATCATTCTCTATAGGAGATCCATCTGCTTGAATCGGCCCGTTTACATGAATAACTTGAGCATTGCCTTCATTTTGAAGGCCCTGAACTAACCCATCCACTTGAGGACCCTGAATGGACCCAGAGATGGGAGCGACTCGGTCTGGCCCATCCCCTTTAGCGTTTTGGTCTGGCCCATCCCCCTTCGCTGGCCCATCCATTGTCAATGTAACGGTTGGAATAATAGAAGTCGCAACAGAAATAACTTCCATCATTTGAACCGCTTCTGCAACGATTCCTGACTTCTCTCCTTCATCTACAACCATTTCAACATGACCAGCCAAACCACCAGTAACTGTCACGTCCACTTTTCCGGTCATCGCAATGCCCCTGAACCTAAACCTTCTGGTGGAGGAGTGTGTCTACTAGAGCGGAGATTGTCCCTTCTCTCCCATGAACGGATATCACGAAAAGGGTCACCATAACTGGTAGCCCTCAGCCACGTCCCATACGGAAGTGAAACATTCGTACCGTCCTGAACAGCATCCTTCCACAAACCGCATTCTAGGAGTGTCAAATCGTGTTAACGGGTCATATAGGTCAACCCTAACCCGACCCGTTAAGCTTATCGTGTCAAAATCTCAAACCCTAACACGACCCATTAACATAATGGGTCGTGTCATGTCAACCTGTTTTGACCCATTAATGAATATTACGAAATATGTTTTTTTTTATAAGTAAACAAAGAAATTAAGAAAATATTACGAAATAGGTTAATACGACACAATACAACTCATTTTAAACTATTTATGTAAATGGGTTGAATAGGCCTGAAATTAACCTTTTTAACCTGATTAAATTTAACATAATTTTATATAAATATTAAAATCACAATATCTATAAAAATTATAAAACTAATTATAAGTCCAAAACTACAATCCAAATAATAAAAATATCGAAATTGAAATCCTAACAATTTTATTTTTAAATATAAGGGTATAATTGTAACTTTAACTTTCTTAACGTGTCATAACGGGTTGACCCGTTATCAACCTGTTAAGCAATCGTGTCTTAACGGGTCAATCCATTTTGACCCGAACCCTCTATTAAAGTGTCGTGTTCGTATTGGGTTAACGGGTCGTGTGACATATTGCCACCCCTACCGCATTCCTTGTCACCATGGCCCAGACGACCACAAAAATAGCAGAAGTTGGTTAAGCTCTCATAAGAGAATCTAACCCAGCAGGATGCATCATTCCACAGTGCAAGTCTAGTTCCTCGTAATAGAGGCTTCGACACATCCAACGTAATACGAACACGAAGGAATTCGCCCCAAGCCAACTCCCCTTCATCCAGATCCACCTCCTCAACCCTGCCTATTTTCTTACCAACTCGAGCCCCAACACGTACATTTCGAGCTCTTAGAGGAAGGTCATGAAGTCTTACCCAAAAAGATGCTTCCCTAAATTGGATTTTATGCACCTGTTTACTTCCATCAACCTCCTGAACTAACACTAAGTGCTTATCAAAGGACCACAGACCCTCACGCAACACCCTTTCCTTATCACGCATATCATCAAATTCGGCAAAGAAATGATTTATATTGAGATCATGAAAATGCACTCCTCTCACCGCCCACCGTGCTCGTTTCATAGTTAACTTGAAAGCCTCACGATTTGTAATGTTTTTCGGTAAAAAGGCTTAGAAGCAAACCCTTGCCATGAACTAAAGAAACATCTTCCAACTCGCCAGATTCCACAATCACTGCCTTCTCCTCTTGTTCAGTCAGAGATAACCTCTGATATAACCCATCAAAATCTTCCACCATACCACCTTGCGTACCAGAGAACAAAAAAATCAAAGAATACAAAACTGCACGTAGGCAGAGAGAAACCTCTACTCAGACCAAGCGTCGCAGAGAGGAAAATCGAGTAGAATTCAGAAAATATATATATCAACCTATCACATTTAATCACATTAATTTATGAATTCTACTTTTGTGATAAGCTCTCTTTATGAATCTAACACTTATCTTAGTCCAAATATACAGTAATTTAAAACAAACAAAGACAATCAGAGATATGTAACCAAGATCGAATTGAACAAGATCCATCAATTGAAAGGATGATAATAAGCTGGCACCATATCTGGGGTATACTAACAAATTAATATCTCGACCGGCCTCATGCTTGGTGATTACCTGAGTAAGGTTGTATGGATCAGCCAACATGAGTTTCTTTTACCTAGTACTTGATAATTAATCAATGTCGATCTTACTGGCCAAACATTCATTGTCAACAGCTTGCTTGAATTTGCATGAAAACATGGTTTTATTTTATTTTATTTTAATTAATAAATATGTAGCCAAAAGATTATATAAGCATTGCATGGTAACCTGATGGTCCCAACCATCTACAAGTAGCACCAAGAGTACCCCCTAAAATGAAATTATTAGGTTCAATACAACATTAAAAAGACTTGGGAATGATTTTGAGCCGGCCCTAATATTTCTAGATAGAGAAGCTCTACCTTCTCTTCAGAAATCCAAACCGAAAATCATCCCAGAGGGGTGGGAGCTTTGGCTCCTCCCTCCCTCCTCCCAGATGCAATTTCTCTAGGTGTTTAGTTTTCCAGTGGCCAATGGCCATCACACTCCCAACCGTGGGGTTCCTAAGTCGCCGATCTTTTAGATTGCTAAAAGTTCACCAAAAGGTGTAGCGCGTGCTCCACACATGCGAGTTAAAATGTGTGCATGGCCTACACAAGCCATCACACAGAGAGCTATGTTGCCACCACACGCGGCATTTCTGGAGCTAGCAATTTCGGTAGCTTTAGGATTGACGGTCCGACATACTCCGAGTGTGGTGCATGTCCTTCACGTGCCATTACAACCTCCTTACTCAGTATTTTTTTAATTTTTAGTGTATTTCAAGTTTCTGTTTTGTTGTATTTATGTTTTTTCAATATTTCCTAAGTATTTCTATTTTGTTGTTTGTGTTAGATAAAAAAAGAAAATTAAAAAAAAAAAGGCAATTGAACTTATTGTCCATAGCAAGGGAACCCTTCCTCATTTGGAGGATGATGGATGGTTTTCATACTCCTCCAAATGGAGGGTGTATTTCCCTCTCCTTATTTAGAGGATGGAGGATGATTATTTCTGTTTTTCCAAAGTGTTATATTCTCAGACAAATAGGAATTGAAATATTTATTTTTACAGAGTTTTATATCTTAGAAAGTTTTGTAATTAGAGAGCTTATAGAAATTAAGACAATGCTCATCACAAAGAAATTTATGTGTAGGGAAGCCCCAAACAGATAAGTAGTGGCTTGTAATCTGGGCTTTTTCCTGTATTTATTAATCATAGTTGTAACTTCGGTCTCATTGAATGAAATGAAATTTATTTCCTATATAAAATAAAAGAGTACCCCCTAAAACTAACATTTTTACAACATAAAAACAACAACATTGGTACTAGATATTATCTCTAAGGACAGTTGTAAAGGGCTTTTTTCCCCGGGCCAAAGGCCCAGAGCATGAACACAATACCATGAGAGGCCTAGGCCAACTGAACAACACGTCAGCCTAATCAAAGGGTCCTTGGCCCTAGAACAGAAGGTGGTCCATGACCTTAAATGCACGAAAAACCCACTATAACACAAAGGAATGAGAAACACGCCACCTCGACAGAGCTTAATTCCATGTAGCATTGAGCAAATAGGTGGGTGCAGATCGAAGGGAGCTTTTGATCCTTTGACGGATGGGAAAGCAAGAGCCTAATGGCATGCATCCACTGGTTGAACAGGACAGAAGGCCACGTTGCATTTTTGACCTCTGACTATGGACACGGTTGAGGCTGCATGTACCTTTGACACAGGCAATGAGCAGTTGACCCCCAGAAATTAGGTATATAAGGCGATCATTAGGTACTATGAACTCTCTACATACTTGCACTAAACTCTAAAACAATACTGACTTTGACATCAGAGACTCCCGCTCACCATCACGACCCCCATCTTGCGATTTTTTTTTTTTGTGTTAGTGGACCCAAGATCAAAGACCTGAGTTGCTGAGAGCCCGCCCCAAAAGCATGCGAAAAACGACGTTAACCGATAGCAAATAGAAAAAGAAAAAACAAAACAAACAAACAAGCAAACAAATGAGGTTTAACAATTATCAACATATATATCCCTAAAGCCACGACATATCAATTCATTTTATACATTTTGCATCTTATATTGCTTGTTTAATATTATAAAACATCATAATTGCCTTTTGATTGACGACCCTCTAAACACTACGCAGCATTATGAAGCAAAATTACCAAAGTATAGGATCTGAAGACACTTGTTACACAAGTTGAACTCCCTTCACATACATAGAATATTCCTAAATTGTGTCGTATTGATATAGCATATGTTAAAACATCAAGCAACATTATTATTAGCGGGATCGAATTACACTTTCTGTGGTATGCAAGCGCTACTGCTTACAGTAGACTTCATTTAATTGTCACGTTTTCAGCACTCCCTAAATATATGCAGGTTTAAACATAATCAATGAGATCTCAATATGTGCGAAATTCAGGTAATATAGGCTGAAGTGCCTTTGGACTTTCAAGCTGGGGGAAAGACCACATTGACAACTGCAGGATCTACTCAAGCATCCTAGCTTACAACCAAAGATTCAAAAGAGGTGCGTGGGTGGAGAAGGATAATAGATAGAAAGGCTCTAAAATCCCAACAATAAGGACATGCAGAATAACTTCCTTTCTGATGATACTACAGATGTACTTTGGAAGGAAAGATCGAAGAGATTGAGTTATCATGGAAAATAAAGGTGAAGGTTAAAACAACTGCATGCTTAGGCATGACATGATTTGCCTCTAATGGCTAATCACTTGCATATGTATAAATCGTGATACGAGACTGTCAAATTCCTTGAAAAACAAATTAGATATTAGGACACATTAGGCAACACAACTATTCTTAAGAACTTTAAGGTACTTTCTTGATCCCAAACATCCCTCAAATATAAATATTTTTTAAGTTCAAATTTTTAACTTTTTCATCTAATCCAATTTAATCTAATCATTACAATTTTTTCAAACTCACAAATAAAAATAAAATACAAAAAATAATACAATTTTTTCAAATATCAAAATAAAAATAATATTAAAAAATCATATTCAAACAATTTTTTAACTGTTTAATATTTTTATTCAACTTTTTCTCTCTTATTTTCTAAAATCCAATAAAATATTTTAACTCAAACCATTCCACTACTATTCACAGAAACACTTAGATATTTTAAATATCCAAATGGGGCCTTAGTCAGCTTTAACGTGCACGCTGCATGCCTGTTCAAAGTCTAGCTCAATGGGTTGGTTTGGTTTAACAAAACAAAACTATCTCATCTCATCTTATATAATCACTACAATTTTTTCAAATTTCTACACAAAATATAATAAACAATTCAACTTTTTCAAATTACAAAACAAAATTAATATTAAAAAAATTATATTATAACAATATTTTATTCAACTTTCAACAAAACATCTCATCTGAACTGTGTAACCAAATGAGGTTTGAATCACTGGAAATGCAAGTTTATCTAAACAAACCAACTCTATGAAGTAGTTGACTAGGAGTGAAGTAAAAATTAGAATTAGGCCAGCCTCATCAAGTTATCATATTTCAATCATATATAAGAAAGTGGAGAACTCTTCTTAAGAAAGCTATGATGTATAGGCTTTTTTATTTTTTATTTATTTATTTATTTTATGGTACGCCCAAGCAAGCCAATTTTGATATTTGGCTTGAGTGATCGAATTGGCCCCTATATATAGTTCGCTACCTTAGTGTTCTATAATTCCACCACCGCATACGATAGTCAAGATAATAGATCCGTTGTAATCAGAAAATTAGCTACATGATCAATTTCAAACAAGAAAGAAATTAAGCATCTTAATAGCCATTTCAACATGAATAAATTCTCGTTCTAACTAAAAGTCTAGGTACGACATGCAATGAATTGATGGCAAGAAAAGAAGAAACCTAAACAAAAGATGAAGTAGCATGTTCACAATCAAGAAGGATCACCAGCAGCACGCGATTCTTGTTGAATCAAACGACTTAACAAAACCATATATCCTGGTCTGACGTTTAATAAAAACCATATTTCAAACATTAATATGGCGCGCGCTGCCTGTTGAGATCGATAAAGATTAACATATTAGAGATGGCAAGGAAAAGTTATAAGTCCAGTATGCAAAGAAAAATACTCCTAGTATCATAAAGACATTGCTATCATAATTCCTTTTCTTTTTAGATATGTTAATTCCCATAGATGCAGGGTCCCTTGATTCGACTGAAACAAGATCTTGACGGAATCCGATATATGTAAGACCTGTATGAATGGTGAGAAAGTAGTGCTGGCTACCATAGCATCTAAAATTATTCGTATCACCATGAACTCAAAGTACATGCACAATTATTTAACTCATTTAGAAGAGTAGGGTTTCTTATTGATGGAGCTAATTGATCCAAATTCATGAAGTTATCAGATTTAATCGTGGCAAACAAAATTACCATTCAGCATGATGATCTGCTAACCATAGAGCAATATATAGTTCATGTTCAATTTGTTGTAGGCTATATGTAGTAAATAATGCCCCCAAGTCACCAAGATAAATATATTTTTATTTTAAAAAATAATAAATAAATAAATAAATAAATAAGCAGAAAAAGGGCACCTGCTGAATCACAGATACCAATTTCGTACTTACCCCTTGAATATTAGCCCGGCCTTATCCAACTTACAATACTTTTAATTAGCACCTATGGAGGCAATAATCTGCTTGTTGGTTTAATTGTTGTTGGAATTCGCCTTCCGTGCGAGATGATCTAGAAGACCTCTAAATCAAATTGAAATGCCTCCAACAGAAAATCAATGTATATTGGGGTCCATAAATTTACTTGAAAAAAAAAAATCTCCTCTTCATTTAAAACTGACATGACACAATGCAGAAATGGGTATTGATTTGCATGATAATTGGAGACAGAGACTATTTTATGACAGACCCATTCTTTAGTGTTAATGAGACGAGAAGACTAGGAGCTCTAACACTCTATTATAAGCGGTCTAGCTCTTTGCAGTTAAAGTAGTAAAACAAAAGGAATTTTTAGCTTCTGAAACTCCATCCCATTAACATAAGACACTACCTGTTACACGACTGTTTGAGCTGTTAAGAGCTTTGTTCTAATTTTTTCACTCAAAACCCATAGAAAAGTGCGGTTATAGGAGAGGCTAAAGGAAAAAGCAAACTGCCCCACATATATATATGAAACCAAAGAAAAAAAAAAAAAAAAAAACCCTAGTGCTAGACATATCTGACACATGATCTTTGCAAAGTTATATCCACCTTTTTCAATTGCTGAATGAATGAATTCCCAATACCCGTTAAAATACTAGAAATGCAAAATGAAAAGAATTTAGAAGAAACACTCGAAAAAAAAACATAAACAATATATGCAAATCTATTACTTGTCATAGACGACCTTTCAAAGTACACATCTATGACAGATTGGATATTAAGTCACAAAGACTTTAGGCTACACCTATTACATGCTTGACTTCTACTGCTACCACGATTACTACTTCTGCTGCTGCTGTTTGCATTACGGAACCAAAGAAGACCCAACAGTATAATACCCACCATTAAGCATAGTTTCTGCAACGACATAAAGAAACTTGAACTACATAGAGACGATGTAATGAAAGATTAGAGATGCTTATTGAAGGCTAGAGCAAAGTAAGAGCTACTGCTCGAACTCTACTACGAGATCATGCGATTTCCCACCCAATATGATCTCATGCAGAATGATTTGATCTTACTGACTCGTATTCGGAGGCGGTGGCAATGCAGCTGGCGGCTGCGGCGGGCGCTTGCGCTTCTTCTTCTCGTAGCTAACCCCCCTTGCCTTGGATTGCGAATCACGAACCTCACGTAGATAGAGCCTCACCGCTCGAGCTCCGAACGGGTTCGCCTCGGGCTTGCCCCCGTGCTCTTCAAAGGCCGCCCTGAGGCGGCCGATGAGGGCGTCAAGGGACCCCCAGGCTTGGCGTAGCGGGCAAGGGCACGGCGCAGGTGGGTTTGGGTGCCCAAAGAAGGGACAGAGCTGAGTGTGGACCTTGGTCTTGCCGAACTGGTCCAAGTACCTGAGGAATTCAAGCACATGAGCACCGCTGCAGCGAGAGAGAGATAGCGGAGGGCGGTGGTTCCGGAGGTACTGGCCGAAGGTATTCCAGTCCCGGCGCTTCTGGTTCTCATAGCGGCTTAGGGTGGAGGATGACGAAGATGGTGGTACGGGGTTAGCTAAGGTAGTTGGGTTTGTGATGATGGTATTTGTGCTGAAGTCGATGCTCGGGCCGTCATCTGTGTTTGAGTTGTCAAATTCGTGAAGTGAATCCATGTTGAAGTTTATCTGTTTTCTTGGATCTTGAAGTGGAGTGCGATTCGGTTTTCTCTTTTCTAATTAAAGTTCTGGTTCAAGGGTTTTTTTGGGTTGTGAGAGTAGGTTTCTAGGCCCAAACAGGCACTTGGGAAAGAACTAAAAATAGAAAGAATAAGATAAAGCATAAGGAGATGGAGTTTTTTTTTTTTTAACAAGGAGAGAATGGAGTTGATGAGATGATGTGCGTTAATGGGTGCTCAAGATATAAGATCTGGGATAATATTGAAACTAAACAAGTTTTGGGGATCACCGTTGTCGAAGAAACGGAACATCGAAAACAACTTTGATCACTAGTAAATTTCAGCTGGACTAGATTTCAATCCTGTCGTGGGAGGGAAAGAGAGACAGGAGGCGAGCACAGAGACAGAGAGAGAGAGAGATAGAGAGAGAGAGAAAGAGAGATTTCGGTGTAGGGGAAGATCATGATGACGGGATTGATATATAGGGAGGAGAAAAATAGGGCTACATCCTGGTTTTTAATGTTTTAATTTCCTTTTATGTATTTTTTAATCTTTGTTTGCTTGAGATTCTTTGAATCTTTTATTTGATCAATCCTAGAAACCTTGAAAGGCTTATGATCGATGTTGGGTGCCTTTTCTTTAACTTGGTTTCTGAAAAATGTTTTGGAGAAACTAGCAGACGATTTTCAAAAATTTTCTTCCTTTCAATTTGATATTATTTTATTTCCGAGAAAAGGGGAAGCAAGTTCCTCCTAGGCCTACCAAGTGAAAGAAGGTGGACAGGGGATTAGTGTTAATTCATAATTGGGTTAGTGGAAGGAAGTTCTTTAGGGTTTTTTTTCTGGGAATTGAAAGAGTCTGACAGTGAGGTGGAGAGAGAGAGAGAGAGTTGATAGATGGCGACAAGACAAAGTTATTGGCTTTGCAATATAGGAGGGAATAACATGATTTTGTTTCTTCACTCTTTTGTTGATTGACAACACCTTTTTTTTCCCAAAGACCACTTTACCCTCCACTGAGTTTCCTTCTGGACCAACTCTCATCTAGTATTTCGTCCCTTAAACCATGGCTGTCTCATGCTCAAAACAGTAGATTCACTGCACAATGCACATTACCACCACAGATACACGGTGGCTCTGATGTAGGAGAGAAGAGCCAGTGTCAATTATTAGCATCTCCAGCTACTAAAAAATTACTACTTTTTCGTATTAAAATATTGTTATAACTCGCGGGTACGTAACAGTTCTCAAAGAAAAATAAATTGCAATATGAGGAGGTAGCGACACTCCATAAAGACTTACTACTGTTTAGTATTAATTTTCTATAACTAGGTTTGCTCATGATGGTACGATTGTTGATTTCAATGATTTGCGAATATGGTGATCATGTGTATATCATAAGATAAAAGAGTAATGCGGAATACAATATCAAGATGAGTAAGATATACGTACTCCATTAAAAAAAAATTATGACATATTATTAAAAAAATAATTTTAAAAAGCCCTACATATTTACTTTTAAAAAAATAAATAAATATAATATTCACATAAAAAAATTATTTTTTAAAATAATAAATTCAATTTTTTTAAAAGAGGATACACGAATTTTGCACATTATAATATTGTATCTAATATTAATTGCAAATATTATTTCTCTAAAATATATTAATTACTCGAGTGGCATTACATGCATATACGGCATGCAAATACTAATGCGTGAGGAGTAATGCCTTATCATATATTTGAAATTGAAAAATATTTATATTTGAATTATATTTAAAATGAGACGAAATGAGACAATCTCTACAACTAAACGGGACCTAATTCTTGCCTCATGCAGTAAAAGAACATTATCATTTTGATGCACATTTGTAAGCCCTATTACTAATAAAACGCATAATACGGAGAACGAGTTGACCAACCCTTTTTTACCTCTTTTCTATTTTATGATTTTATTTTAAGGGAAGATGTGGACATGACAAAATAAAGGAGACATTACATATGACTTTACGAGTACAAAGTGATACATAGTTTTGCCAAATTTTGAGCAAGGATACCGTCCAAAGGGATCCTCAATCATCAACCTAGAACACAGGTGACCTGGTGGTAATTCTCAAGAAACTTCTCAGTGTACATATTCTCATAGAGATTCTCACAATCGACACTCTAAGGGCTGGTCTGGTATCATAACTGTTTTAAAATATTTTATTTCTAAATATCAGTCAAATATTAAATATTTTTTTAATTTCAAAATTTTAATTTTGTTATCCAATTATTATAACTTTTTCCAACTCCTAAATAAAACATAAAAAATAATACTCTTAAATTTCAAAATAAATACAATATTAAAGTAGAATATTAAAAACAAATTAAGTTTATAATATTTTTATTCAATTATTTATCTCGTTTATCAAAACTTAATAAAATATTTTAAGTTAAACCATTTTATTATTATTTACAGATAAATTGAGATATTTTAAATATCTAAACGTACTAGCCTAATATTCTCGTCAATTGACAATAAAGATTTTTGCTACAGAACAGTCACTGTTTACTACTCCACACCTAATATGGATTTTATTTTATTTTTCCTTAATATTAAAACATCGTTTTGAGAAGAAGAAAAGAGGCATTTCGAATTTGCTAGCACCAGCGTAGCCCCTCCCTCTGCCCAGCACCCGCATTCCCTTCCAGCATTAGATCCTTTTGATTTCCTATTCCAAGGCACAATTTTGCTTATTCCATTCTACCATACATTTTTGCTTTTGCCGTTTTGTAATGTCTCCTTAAGGGTTGTCAAGCAAGCCTTACCTCCACCTGTGCTACAGAGCAACACCATATCAAACATCTTAGACCGTAAAGTTGATTCGATATACACAGTGGCTTGCTTACTATGCCTCTCATCTTTTGTATCTCTATCATTCCCTCCATGAGGATGCTTCTTTCCCCTTGAGCCAGTAGGTGAGTCCTCCCCCTCATCCTCCATCTCCCCCTTAACCTCCATCTCGCCCCATCTTGACTTGGGCTTCTGAAATTAACAACCAATCTGCCGCCAAGTTAACAAACAACTTACTTCTGGGCGGAAGAAACTTACTAGCCTCTACAACCCCCTTCCTGAATTGTCAAACAGATTGGTTCTTGCTATTTGAAATCGGACTCATAACCGTTTTAATGAAAGAAGCTCAGAATGGTGATGGGGCACCCAGACCAAGTTCGTCACATCACATGTGCATTGTAGGAATTTTAAATCGATTATTGGTAAGAATTTTTCGGTGTAAGAATTTTAAATTGACTACTGGTAGGAATTTTCCAACAAAAAAATATCATCTCATTTCTCTATGTGTACGCACTAGCTTGAGTGTCCAACTCTTAAAAGTTTCGTCAAGAACACATTCTCATCTAATCGTTGGAAGAGGAATCGTTATTCTCAAGTGTTTGCGAGTGTGGTTAGATTAGAAGGCCAATTAAATTTTCAAGATCAAACATTTGTAAAAGCAATTTGATAAAATTGAATATCCAAGTAATATGTTTTGACAACGCCACAAGATACAAGGAATTATTTTCCCAAAACAAAAAATCATATACAAATGAAGTAATTAGAGTCCGGAAATTAGTGGATCAATGAATACAGATAATATTGGTATACATAAGAGTTAGACAAACAAGGTGTAGATGCATAAAGTATAAATAGAAAGTCTCAAACATCAATCAAATCTGATATACACACGATATATGTCAAGTAGGATCCACGATATATATGGAGTATAAAAATCGATGTAAAATAATTAAAGAAAAATTATATAGCCACCAATGAATCCTACCGACAAAAGTCGTCAAAATGTGTGTGTGTTTTTTTTTTCAATATTGTGTTTTATTATTTTTTTAGGATTGTGTTATCTTTTTTTAATTTAGAAAAATACATGAAAAAAATGCTGTAAAAAAAAAAAAAAAAGATAATAATTCAACACTATTGGTACAAAAACGAAATAGTTTTTGTCGGTTGACGGAGCAGACTCGATCCATAATTAAAACAGGACTTGTTTTGCGTTGGAAAAGAATGCTGCTGGCCAGCACTGTATTTAATTTCTTGTTCCACTGCGTACCTAGAATAACAAATTACAGAAGTTGAAAGTGATTTCTGTGAGAAACTGCATCAGTATACAGTCAACTTCTTCGTATCTTACTAAATAACAAATAAAATTATAGAGAAAAAAAATAAAAAAAGCTTCTTTAATTCCACCGGCATTACTGCATACCGGCATCCATGCAAAACGATCAATTTAGTAAGTAGGGCATATTTTGGATATTTTTTTTTTATATAATTTGAGTTAAAATATTTTATTTAATTTTGATAAACGAGAGAAAAAAAGTTTGAATAAAAATATTATAAAATTTAAAAAAATATTTGAATATAACTTTTCGAGTTTAAAAGTTTGTAAAAGTTGTATTGATTTTAATGTTTTATTTTAAAATTTATAAAAATTGAATTGATTTTTGTGTTTAAGTAATGATTATTAGATAATGATTAAATGAAAAAATTTTAAATTTTAAATTAAAAAGAATTTTTAAAAATTATGAAAATTCTCTTATCGTCTAAACATGCTCTTGGAGAAACTATTTGATATAGTCTCATGAGCTGAACGACGCGATGCTTGTTACATCCTATTAATATGATATGCATGTAATTAAATTTGCTTATATAAAATATCAATTTTAACATCCAATTAGAAGATGTGAGTACCACATTATCAGAAAAAATGATAGACTGTATTTTGTTGAATCGAATATATGGTATATGTGAGTACTAATATTCTGGGTTTGAATGCTGAGATGATTTCAGATGATTTGAATTGATCTATTGATATTAATGTTTTGTAGATACCATCGACATGTGTTTGAATATAAATATGTTAAGATATATATTTGAATATAAGAAATATCATGTTTAAATGAATTTAACTTTTTTATAAAAAGTTTAAAAAGTATTAAGTACTATAAATTATGGGTTTAAGATGGGTTGAGATCACTTTAACAACCAAACATAGACGCTATATGATCAGCTATTAATTCTTTAATTTGGGACGTTTCTGTACTGCATAAAGGGAGATATACCTCTTATATTCTGAACTTCTTTAAAAATATTCCTAACAAAAACAGGGTTGTCAAATAATGCATATTAAAATAGTTTCATGATTAATAGGAAAAGGCCAATACGTATAGTATCAGATTCGTGATGATTTATGTGACTTCTTTTTTTTGGGTACCATATACTACAAAGCTAACAAAATGGATGTAAAGTACTTCATAAGCGCCCAACAAACACAAACTCAACGATTAATTTGTTCTATAACTAGTCTACTTGATTCAATATGATTTAAGCATGAAGAAAAATGATATTTGCAATCATGTAGTGTGCAGACGCCGAACAATACTTTTAAAAAAAAGTGAGTATATGTGAGATCCACGTAAGAAAAATTAATTTTTTTTAATGGTAGACTTTACTATTTTTTAAAATGATTGCGCGATACTTACATACTTCATACTTATATCTAACATCACTCGAGCCAAAATATTGTTTGTTTATATCTATTTGAATCCTATTATCCCATTTTTTATTTGAAGGTAAATAATTTGTATAGTTGTAAGTTATGTAAGTCTTATGCACTTATTTTAAAAAAAAGTTGACAAATTTAAAATGTATATGAAAATATAATTTTTAATGATAGATTCTATTTTTTCAAAGGCAGTGATGGATCTTGCATATCCTAGGATTGTAATTTGTATCTAGCATTAAAGTTCCAATTTTAAAGAAATATTAAATAAAATATCATTGATGATGAATAGTTTTTTTAAACTTGAGTAATTTTATATACAACCGTAAAGTGTATAAATGCCGCGTAATCTTGAAAAATAGTATGATCCACTATTAAGAAATTAAATTTTTTTTCATATAAATCTCATATTTTATTTATTTTTTTCAAAATAATTACGTGACAGTTGCACAATTCACAGTTGTAAATATATTTTCTCTTTTAACTTTACCAACACCTAAACTAACATAAATTGGTTGCGAATAGTTTTTTCGTTGCAATAAATTAGTCACAAAAATCTATTTTTCTTATAGTGCCTATTTCACAATTGTTTTTAATAAAAAAAAATATAAAAGAAGAAGAAAAAGAAATGGATTATTCAAATTAATCAAATTGCGAGGCCAATATAAAATCAAAGCCGTCTTCTATCATCTTTGTGACCCAAAAAGAATATACATTAAAAGATGGAATTTCTTTGATTACACGCTACCTATTAGCCCTAATCATTGGTAATGTTCGATTTGGTACGAACATGGTCATGTTAATTAGTACTTTAACCAAAGGGATTAAGATCGATGTTACAGCAAGATATCAAGAGAACAAGATACGGGTAGAGGACAAAGAGGCAAACCCTACCCGCATATCTTTTGTCTCTTTAAACCTTTTCTTTTACTCTTTGATGGAAAAAGCATAGTATGGGCATATCATGGATGTCGCGAATATATTCAGTTTGAAATAATAAAAGTAATATTTACAGTTTTAAAATATATAAGGCAAGTATATACTCTTTGAAAAAATGATTAAATATCAAATTCAAATGAAAAAATTATTTTATTAATGCTAGACCTTAATTTTTTCAAAAAAAATATACAAGACTTACACACTTAAGATTGTATATAATACCACTCAGAGTTTGATTAAGCAGGTAATATGAGTGTTGGTTGTTGTTTTACTCACTGAATGGAACGTGTCTTGATCAATAAAAATACTCAACTAGCTAGTAGAATTCGATAATCTCTTGATCATAAAATTAGTTGCCAGTTATCATTGATCAAATTATCCATAAAATGCTGATATGAAATCTCAAATTTATGCTACTTCTCACTGTGACGACAATATATATTTGGGCTGTTTGGATTGAAAAATACTTTCAATCTATCTTATTTCATCTTTTCATTACAATTTTTTTAAATTCTTATATAACATATAATAAATAATTCAACCTTTTTAAATTTTAAAATAATGATAATATTAAAAAATAATATTTTAATAATATTTTATATGACTTTTATTTAAAATAATTTATTCTCATCTTACTGTTCGAGAAGACCTTCCTCACACCTCCAACCTTCCTTGCAGTAAAACTTCAAAAAGTTAAAGCACAACAGTTACAATCTAATTTGCTTGCACCCAAAAAGCTTTTCCTTACTTTTTGGGCTTGCATTGACCAACAAGCGGCTTGAATGGTAAAATGCAAATTAATAATCTCGTTAATTCTAAAGAATAGTACCGAAGCAATAAATGTACAAGGTCTTACACTAGTAATTCATCCGGCCCCCTGCCTCTTTTTTTTTTTTTTTTGACACGGTTCAAAATTTGGATCGAAAAATCTAATTACAAATATAATTATATATTAATATGTACATAAATTTATTATGATTAGTCAAAAAGTAAATTTTATTAAAAATAGTGCTAATTTAAATTTTAAATATAAAAAAATAAGTATTAGTACATATTAGTACACGATTTTATTTGTATGTAGCAAAACTCAATCTAGATAATCAGTTCCTATTACAATTTTTAGCACAGGTCAAACTATCAATAAATTTTAATTTTAAAATAAAGTTTCGATTTGTATTCAGTCAAATTTCAAGATTAAAATTGACATTTAACGAGAAAAAATATCATTTAGGAACTTTATACTATATTGTGTGTGAACAAGGATGCGCTTGCCTCATTTACTACAAATAGTTTATGCCAACTAATTTTTCCTGGGAAACTAACGGAAACCTAGTACCTAAATAGGCTAAATTTAGCAATATTGAATATCCATTAATTATTCGGTATATACAAAAGAAGAGAGAGAAGAGGAAGACATGATAACACGCTGGTTAGGCGCCAACAACACGTACACTGTTCTGGCAACACATATAGTAGCGTAAAAGCCGGTAAATGTAAAGCAGAGCAAAAAGAAAAGGGCAACGTTTTCATTGGTTGAACCTCCAGGAGTCAGACCAAATTCATTTTTCGACAACTCCAACATTCGAAATCATGAGTAATGACTATCTTCAGCTTAATTTGTGGTTGACAATGAAAAATGGCCAGCCAGGTACGTCATAGCTCCTCCCTCCCTACGAGGGCTTTCCTGTGAACTCAAAAAGTTTGGCACCAACAAATGAGAAAGGAAAAATATAATTGTAAGTATAATTGTATATTAATCTGTATATTAATATAATGTGATTGATTAAAAAGTAGATTTTATTGAAAATAATATTAATTTAAATTTTAAATATGAATAAATCAATATTGATACACAGATTAGTGCGCGACTGTACTTATATGTAGCAAAAATTAGTATGAAACTTTATAAGTTGAGGGTGCAAGTGTTATTAATTATTGTAAAAATATAAATAAACATGAAAATTATGTAAAAAAATTAATTTTTTAATAATAAATTCTATTTTTTTTTAAAAATTATACAACGTTTATATATTTAACTACTATAAATTAGTATTAATCCTGATAAATAGTGCATGCATGGGATCCTCCTGCAATGGCCACTCTTCCTAGCCAGCGGCCTGTCCTCTCTACTGCAATATTCTTTCTAAGCGCTTTAATCATATTAGTGGCTGCTAACTAGTTGGTTCAGCTGGCTTCACCACTCAATATTAATAATAAAAAAAACAAATTAATCTTCGTACTTACCTTTGAGTAACGTGCCTAGCTATCCGCCACACCCATTTGCCCGATAGTACGAGGATGAAATTCAAAAGATCAGCAGCGGCTAACTCTTGCTGAAAGATTTTCATGGAAAGTTGAAAGTACGTGGTTTTAAGATATAGAGTACCCTACATTAACATAACCGATATGACCTTGGAAGTTTTATTTCCAATTCTCTGTATCATTTTACTGTGTTGCCTAAAGATCATGCACCTGTTTAGCTAAGTTTGGTATGAGTCAAATCAAAGTTGTATTCAGTTTTCTTTCTTTCGCCATCCTCCCCCCCCCCCCCCCCCTTTTTTTGTTTTGTTTCCATATTTATCTTCTATTTCCATGATCTTTTTAACTCCATGGAGTAGATCTAATATCCTCTCTGTTCAAAGTTCAAACGCACCTGAAAATTCGGTTTATCTATCACGTCTATCATGGTTTGTTTTGTTTTGGTCCTGAGCTATGAGCTAAAATTTTTTCGTACATGCCCATTTATTTTGCTCATTATAATTTACCACCGAAGGCAATAGGGGTAGTGATTTTAAGTATTTTTTTTAAAATTTTTAACCATGAAGAAAAATTTAAAAATATATATAATTTTACTAATAGTTAATTACTTAACCATTAAGTAAAATAAAAAATTAAAAAAATTAAATACAAAAAAAATAATAAATAGATAGTAAAAATGTAGTAAACCTATTATTTTTCAGGTGAGCGCAGCGCACCTAGACTATTTATGTCTGAGATCTGTACAGCTCTATGATGCGAAACAATTTCGATTTTCAAATTATCCTCAATGCCTCATAAAGCCCTACCAAAGTCTACACGTATGACTTGAATGAAATCCTTGGCAAAAGAATAATATCTCTTTCACCTGGCTCCCCATTTCAAATTTTTTTTTTATAAATTTATATATATTATTTTTTTATATAGTATAGATTCAACACTGCTTATCACCATCTCACGTTGTCCTCTAATCAAATGGTAATTTTTTTTCTTTATTGCAAAAAATAAAAATACGGTGAAGGATCATGGATGCACAGCACAAAACCAGAGTCGTGATCATATTCAGAACTGATGCACAAGCATTGCGTAGTTGAGTCAAACGGACTTGCGCAGATATGTAACGGTTTGGTGGGTTAAGGCTTAATAGAGAAGTAGAACGATTTGTTGGGGATGCTGAAACAAACATTAATCGGCAGTGATAAAGCATTCACGAATTAATTGCTTATTAAACAGGGAATTTGGGTTACAGTTGGTTCATTTTACAAGGTCTGCCAGTGTGCTTTGAAATATGTGTTTTATTGAAAGGGTTAAAACAACTTGTAAAGTGGGCGTGGCCACGGAGAAAGCAACTCCGGGACCCCCCCTAGCTAGGACATAGACCCCGTCATGTTCGTGCACCTCCTGGTAGCTGTCATTGTCTTGTTGTTATTGTTAATGCTGCAACTGGCAAAAAAGATGATACTGGACAACTCTAACGCAAATAATATATGCAACAGTATTTTTTACACCAATCTCAATCTTCCTGGTCTCAATTAAGGCCCATACACAAGAATATTGTATAGAACTATTGGCTTATAACTTAAACTGCTTGTTTTTAGGTAAAATCCCAATCATGCTCTGAATTCTCCTGCTCCAATAATATCTGTAAATTGTCCACACACACATACAAAGTACTAGAAGTAGAGTATTTCGTAGGCAGCTTAGCTCTTGTGCTTCTCCTTCAGAAGGCATAACATCCAGATAGACAGTACCGATTTCTCCTGACAACTTTCTCTACATGCAACTTCTTTTCACATCTGCATAGTTAAAACAGTTGATAAATTACTTTTCCCTTATTAGGTTCAGGATACCACCTAGAGTTCACTGACTTGTACCACCTTGTCCCTGAGGTTATGAGATATCACTGGCCTCGCAGACCTAGAGGTCATAGCACCTTCCTTCATTGGCGATATAGATCAAAGTTCATGTAGCTTACCATAAACGCAACAGAGGTAAGTGATATTTCAGAGACCACGGTGCAAGGCAATAATATAGTCAGAAACCCTCAGGTGAGGTCCCCAAATATTCAGGAACTGGTCTTCCTTACAGAAACACAAACAAAATTCGTTGTAGTGTCCAAAACCCACTGACCATTTAAAGCTTCTCCAGATTCTGCCTGAATGGTCAAACAGCATACAGCCTTACAACCTGGTCAATCTTGGCACGACAAACAGGGCAACCCCACTTCTTGGTCGTGATCTCGTTCAAACAAGACATGCATCCAGCCATGTGGCCACATGGAATGCATGCCGCCTCAACTGGAGCATCCAAACATATCACACATGAGGATGCACTTCCATCATCTTTCTTTTCACCTGTTGTAGCAGGTACATCCTCGTTTACTGGGGACAAGAAGTCAACAGGAGTGGAATCAATTGATGGGTATTGAATAGGACCATCTTCTATAATCTCATCAGCGATTGATGGAGCTGATGGGATCAAACCTGGGTCGGGCTTTTTTTGAGTTGAAGTAATGTAGTCGTTGTTCTGGGTTTGCTGACTTGAATTGTCTTCTGGGCCATTTTCATGCACTGCCCACTCGGAACTAGTATTTGGAGCAGATGCTATTGGTACATCCAAACCACTATGACTGCTCATGTTCATAGGGTTATTCCAACTCATGGATGAGCTTGCTTCAGAGCTTGGATGGGCGTCGAGAAGAGATGGTCTCTCCTGTATAGCAGACTGAATTGAGGCACTGATTGCCATTGCCATTTCCAAATCTTCAGCAGCTGGCGGTGCAGTGGCTGGAACAACTGGGGCCTGATTATTATGCAAAAATGCAGGAGGATGCATTGCCTGCAATGTCCCACACAATTATTCATTATTAAAGGTGGAAAAAATGTCCAAAGCATTCAAGCATCCTTATAAATATCTACCAAACAAAAGTCGACATACAATTTTTTTTATATCAGTAAAAGTCTCCATACAATTTTCAACAAACGTTCCACATATCTTAGCAGAATATTCCGAGTAAAATGCTGAAGTTCCTAACCAGGTGAAAATTATTAAAATAGTCAGATATAATACTAATTCAATCAGGGAACACACAGTGTAGTATTTTGAGAGGCTCGTTGCCAACTGAGGATATATATTAGCAAGCAACCAATCCACATGCACACACATAAATGTCACATGCTACAATATTTTAGCCAAATTCTGTCTGCAAGGTAAACAATTCCAGCCAAGCTGAACTTTGAGCTGTTTGACAAAGTAATGTCATACTAATTATTTATGTTCTGCATGCGCCAGAGAACCAAATAATTGAAGCAGGGTCAACATGTCAACTCTTAACAGTGTATGAAAGTTCCAAGCAAAGCAAATTATACTAGGGAATTGGTAAGGCTTCATAGACATGAGGTTCCATGAAAGGCTAGTTAAAAAAAGAAGCAAGCCACTTCTGAGCTGAAATTGAATTAAAGCAGGAGAAAAATTAACTGAAGGCAGATGATAGGGCATTAATGCCCTTTTATCCCATTGAAAGGCTTCTCTTTTAAAACAAACAAGATTAAAGTCCTTTGATATCTTAAGCAAGGAAAGCTAAATAATAGCGAGAACTTTGGTTTTCTCCTCCAAAGACTCAATATGCAACTTCGAACAGTCAAACCTCTTATTTTGTGTGTGTGTGTGTGTATGTATCTTACGTTGTGTAACATTTTCACAATTGTTGCACCATTAAGCCACCACCACTGTGTATGATCTTTATGGGCCAACAACTCATTTTTAGGTATAAACCAAATTATTGTGTTGAACCCAATGGCAAAGCCAACTTAAAGCACAGAAAGGGCAAGTCTATTTCCTATTAGGTTCTCTGGCCTGGTTTAGATAGTGAGTTGAGATGAGATGAGTTAAAATTGTTTTTGGATAGTAGTGAGATATTTGAATTGAGATGAGATGAGTTATAAATGATTCAAGTTAAAATGTTATATAGGATTTTGGGAAAGGAGAGAGAAAAAGTTGAATAACAATATTATAAAGATATTATAAAGTTAAAATATTGTTAGAATATAATTTTTTAATATTATTTTTGTTTTGAAATTTGAAAAAGTTGAATATTTTTTTGTGTTTTGTTTGGAAGTTTGGGACAATAATAATTAGGTAATGATTAGATGAAAAAGTTAAATATTTGAAATTGATAAGAGTTTGTATTTGTGGTGTTTGGATATTGAGATGGGATGGGATGATATGGAAGCATCTCTCTATCCAAACCAAGCCTTATGTCTTATGTTAGGCCACAATTATTAACTGTATGTAGAACAAGCCATAAAAATATGTAATATATGGCCTCAGTAAGGAATGTTTCAATCATTTATCACAACCTCCGTGCCCTTACCCCTGCTTATGATCATAATGCCTCAAGTTACATGTAGAATTATGATCTAGTGCAACTTATCTAGAGGAAAAGCATCAATCTTACAGGCTTTGGAAAAGGTGCTTCCACATTTATGCTTAAGGTAAGAAAATCATGGAAGCTATTCCAATACGATTACAAGAAGTTGTAAATACTTGTTTAAACAAAATTGCTTCATACACTTGTGAAAGGCTGCATTTGGATGCTAAGGTGATCTTAGATGATTTGAGTTGATCTGTGAATAGTAGTGTTTTGTGAGTCCCATTAAGAGTGTTTGAATGTAAATAAGTTGAGATATGTGTTTGAATGTATGATGTTGGTTGAGATGGATTAAACTTTTTAATGAGAAGTTGAAAAGGTAGTGGGCCCTATTAATAATTGGTTTGAGGTTAATTGAGTTGATTTCAACAACCAAACACATCCTAAGTCTCACATAAGAGTTCTGCTCTTGCCCTGTACATCAGATGGAAGAATAACATTCATAAGAGAAGGGTGCATGTTACCTGTGGAATTCCCTTGCATGCATCAACAAACCATCGAAGTTGTTGTTTGTCACTTTCACTTTCACTAGCAGGTGCAAGCTTAATGCGAGTTTCTGCAATGGAAGTATCTTAATATCAACATAGAAATTGGAAAAGCGAACTCACAAGCATAGCATAAATAAATAAATAAGATTTGATTTTTACGGAGACTGTATCAGGCAAGACTACTATGGATTTGAGGCTGGAGAACGGAATTGGAATAATAATTTCCCAACTTCTACTAAACTTTAAATAGAGGATAAATGGTCTAATGATATGCTCTTCTTGAATTCTCTAATTGTTAATATTCTTATCGCAACTATTTATTCAATTTTATTATTTCAGTATAGGTTTGAACAATTTAACATTCACTATACTTACGCCTAAGTTTTCGAGGGCTACACCTCGCCTCTCGGGAGGTGTAAACACATCGTCTCCGCCTCCTGCCTCTTGACACTATGCATGAACATAAAATTAAATTATGATAAAGATACTATTATTATGTGACATAAAATCAAAGATCCCCAAAGGCAACTTTCAGAAATGAGAAATTACTGGTGGAGGTATCATGTACTATCACTGAAGGATCAGATTGGAGTAGATTTGATTCTTCCAAATTGGCTTTCCATAATGGGATAACTGCACGTGGCTGGGCAACCTGTTCATTCATCAAATGGCTATATAAGGCTATTGACAAAAGAGACCCATTAATTAAAGACAAGCAAAACATAATAATGAGAGACACATTATTGTATCGATCAGTGTAAACAGGCATTAGATATATTGCTTCACAATAGGCTAAATCCAAAGATTGTACAATAAGATGGTGAAGATATTAGCAAGACTCAAATTGGGTATCTTTTTCATAACCCAAAATTGCTTCAAAGTACCCAAAATAAAAACTGAGAAAAGGGAACAGAGGAAAATGGTGATTCACAAACTTCTGAGAACACGTAGCTTCAAGTGGCTATTGATACAGAACCAGACTAATTGCAACTATAGATAGATATTGAAATAGCAAAACAGAGGAAGTGAACCAGAGTTGGATGCACGTGAGACCCTGGAGGGATAGCTACTGTACAAAACTAAAAGACAAGTGAAGATACGATCTGCGCAGGAGAAACCCGTAAAATGGAGGAATTTTGCAATATAAATTTAATAGCATTAGTAGAAGAAAGAGAGGTAATATCGTAATAGCATATTTGAGAGCAAGGTTTGCACCGAGGATTATCTTACGAGAATAATTTATCTGGTTTCATTTTTTCAAAATTCTAATCCCAGGAATGTGGGGTGAAAAAAACAAATAATTTGATCATGAAAACCATTGTATCGAGCTTGAAAATTAATTTGTAGTCTTGAAACAAAGCCTGAGCCCAACAGGTAACATTAACTGTGAAGAGAAAATACAAGACCAACTAGATTTACAAGAGAAAAGTATGATCTAAAAGTGACAATTGTTTTTTGAAAAATTCTATTCATCATCCCCACACACCACACTTTTTTTCTTATTTTTATTTTTTTCTTTAACTAAATGTGTGGTATATGGATAATGAGTAAAAGAATTCAATTAGTTTAAAAACAATAAAACCAAATTTTTTTTTTTAAAAAAAGTGTGGTGTGTGGTATGTGGGTATGATGAATAGCAAAGCTCATTTTAGGAGTTTTGAAGCATTAAATTGAGTTAATTTAGCTTAAGAAATTATTTAGAAGCATCCCTCATAATAGTGCCTAAATTAATCATATGTGAATCAAATACTTGGCCAGAATAGTTAACAAAATTTATTATACCTGTAAACTAGGGTATATTGCAAGTTCCAGCTTAAAAGGCTTCATAGGTTTACGTGAACCACAGGGTAAAATGACAACCCAACTGCAAGAAATACAATAATAACAGGCATGAGGGACTAACAGTTGTGAGAACACTATCCTATAAATAGTCCAGAAAACAAGGGGTAAATAAAAAAAATGCATCAATGTGAGCCTATGACAAGTCACCATAAAATTAAAGAGGGTTTTGGGAGCGGGGCATAAAAAAATGAATGGGTAAAAATGAACAAGAAATCCCATGAAACCTACACTTTTCTTGAGACTAACTGGGGTGCGAATACTTCAAGAAAACCTGGCCCATAAAGCTCTCGCAGCCAACCAGAGAATAAGCAAATATGACCCTACAGAGAGATGGAAAAATATATGCTTTGGGATTAAAAGAAGGAAGGGAAAATTCTTTCCAACACTAAATTTCTTATAATATACCTCAATGGCACGAACTACGTTACTGTGCCCCTTCGCCCTAGCAACATCAAGAGGAGTTTGGCAATCATCATTCATTAACAGCGCATTTGCTGAAAGTTTTGCAGAAATGATCCATTAGTGTACCAAAAATGGGAGGAAGCACCATATTTGCTGGTCTACCGTAAGATTTAAATACAATTTCAATAGCAAATCTTTGCTGATATGATGAAAGTACAGCCCACCTCCATGCAAAAGTAGTAACTTCACAGTATTTTCAAGGCCTCTTTTAGCTGCATGGTGTAAAGGAGTTCCAGCATGGCGACCTACGACACATTAAAAAAATTGATGGATGATGTGAACCCAAGATGACTCAGCACAAACACACATGCATGGCTCTGCAAATATATGATATCTATAATTAACAAAAGCAAGCATGGGCTATTAAGCACTATAGATGAGTTTTTCTATGATACCTTAAGCACGAATTTCTTCATTCAACAAATGTAGCAAGCATAAGTAATAAAATTGTATCAATTGAATTAAGAAAGACAGCACAGATCATAAATATTGAGAAGTAAAAATCTCAATACCAGGTCGATAAGCATTGATATTGGCGCCGATCTCTATCAAAGTTTTTGCAACATTATAAAGGTCCGGATTCAAACATGCTACAATCAAAGGGGTTTTCCCCTCTCTGTCAATCCACTGCACCATAAACCACCAGAATCAACACCAATCCCAACAATCACTCTCACCAATTACACATATTTTCCAAAACCACCGTCCGCTGAACTACCAAAGAAAAAGGGTAAACCAACAAAACTATGATCGAATTTTTTTGTTTTCACGGAATTACCTCGAGGCCTGCACCTTCTCTGCAAAGGGCTTTGATGCCCTCCGCGTTCCCATAATTGACTTGCTGGTAGAGCAGCTCTTCCTTGGATTGCTGTTGTCCCATTTTGAAACCAAGAGCGTGAGATCCCACGGGTTTTAAAGGAAAAAGTAAATATATTTTCCAGAAAAGTTGTGAACTTTTTGCTGGAAAATATACGGATCTAGAAGTATAGAGGAACACACACTCGAAAGCCTTACGGCTAATCAAGAGAGAAACCTCCAGGATAACAACGTTTCGACGATCGAAGGCTAATAATGGAACAGCGATGGATAATAATAATTAAATATATTTATTTTGATAATTAATAATCTGGTTCGCATTTCTTAGCAAAGAAGGATGTTTGGGAAATGAAGAAGAAATTTCTAAGTTCTTTCCCTGAGAAAATGACGTTACGGCAATTCAGCCCGTTTGTTTAGATGGGTTGTATTGAACAGTAATAAATAAAATATTATTATAATATTAAATATTATATTAATATTAAATTAAAATTTAAAATAATTAAATTATTTATTATATTTTAAAAAAATTATAATAATTAGATAAAATAAAATTATTTAATAGCCAATCGGCGATATTTTATCGCTCCTTCTACGATAGTACCATCATACCATCGAACTTACTATTCTTAAGTTATAATTGTATAGCTTATAACCTTATAGTTTATGTAATAAATTTTATTATTAAAAAATTATTTATTGTTAAGTACTTATATATTTAATTTTTTTTTAAAAAATCATATTATATTATATTTGTTTAAAAATAAATTAAAAAATACTTTTTGAGATAAAAATGAAAATTATTTAATCTTTTAAAAATTATAACCATATATTTAAAATTTGAAAGTTGTAATTATCTAAAAAAAAGTTTTAAAAGTTTAATGATATTATTATTATTTAGAGAGATGCTACTCATCATCTCATGCTATACATATTCTATATTCTAATTTAATTTTTATTTTATTCTTATTGAACTAATTGAATTATTCTATTCATAATCTATATACCATATACTTTTTATGAAAATAAATAAATAAATAAAAGAGATGTAGTGTGTGGTGTATGAGATTCTAAGTAGAATTATTCTATTATTTGAGATTGTGATGGAAAATATAACTTATAACTTTAAAATTTATTGCTTATAATTTAAGTAGAAAGTTATACTATTAAAAAGTTATTTTCTATTTAGTAACCATGTGTTTAAGACGCTTTCAAATATGGTTGAAAACAGACATGGTTTGTGTGGTTTCAATGCAAAATAGAAGCAGCATCAATGAGTTTTGGAGAGGCATAGAACCGGCCGAACTTGCTAATTAGGGTAGAAAAAACCGATAGCTTAGATCTCAGCCTAAATCGATGCGGCCTGTTGGTTTACTATTGGTGTCTTTGCGAAGGAGGAGGGGAACGATGGATTGTGCTTGGAGAAGAAGAAGAAGAAGGGGGGTATTACTTCTGGGATAAAATCGTGCCTTTTCATCTAAATTTTGTTTTCTAAAACTCATAACTAAAACGATGCCATTTCACTTACGTGAGAGGGCGTCGTCTTATATACATATAATATTTTATATATATATATAATCACTGGTTTAATGGTTTGGGCTTAGTTCATATCAAAATCGAACCAACCGGCGTCAATTTCCTCATTATTATTCGACTGCCGACCGGTTCTCTATTGGTTCCGGACTTTGGCGGTCTGTCTGCATCAACAACAGTTGGTCCCGTCAGTTTTCGTAGAGCCATACTTTCAAACATGTTATATTTGTTTAGAAATAAATTAAAAAAGTGATTTCTAATATAGAGAAGAAATCAGTTGATTTTTTAAAGATTACTATTATATTCTTAAAAATTTAAAAGTTGTAATTATCTTAAAGTTGTAATTATTTTAAAGTTATATGAGTATTTTCATCTATTAACTTTTTTTAAAAAAAAATTAAATTACGTTCAAAAGTACTTTCTAATGTAGAGAAGATGATTATTTGATTTTTTAAAAAATTATGACTATATTATTGAAAGTTTAAAAGTTATAATTATTTTAAACTTGTATAGGTATTTTTACTTATTGACAGTTTTTTTAAAATTTAAATTACGTTCCGAATTATCGAGAAAAAAATATTTAAAGAAAATGATATTTTTTCTCAAATGTACTTTTTAACTTATTTGATATTAAAATAATATCAAAAGTATTTTAATATGTATTGCCGAAACAATCTTATTTTTTTTATTTAAGAGTTTTTAAAAACTATTTAAATATTTTTTTAAGAGTACAATCCCGGCCTTTATTATTTTCGACATTGAATAACGCGGTGACAAGTCAGATCTCGGTTGGCAGATCTACTGTATGTTATTGAGTGGGACACGCATGACAATTTCTCTTCAATGCATCTATATATTTTGTTAATTTTCTCCTTTCTGTTTTTTTTCCCCTTTTTTTCAATGATGTCAATACTTGCATGAATTCTTTTTCTCCTTTTTCTTTCGCCATCCCTACTTTGGTGAAAAATATATGGGACTAGTAGTACTTCAACATTGGCATAGATAATATTATCTACAGATACAAACAATTGATACCGATGAACATGAATGTGGCATGCAAAGCAAAATAGCTTGATGCTTAAACACTCTTGAGAAATCCATCACACCATGTTTAGCAGTCAAAATTCAAGATGTTCTTGATAATTAAATGGTGATATTTTAATAAGAAGTAGGCATGGAAAGCTAGAAAGATCAGATTTTAAATGTGAAAGATGGCTTAACTGCATTGAACACTCGGGGAATGTACAACTGATTTGGCAAATGAGAGCTACTACTGATTTTTTAACGTTATCATCTGGCAAAATTATTAGCATAGTACACTTTCCAACACCAGAGAATGAAACATCACAAACAAGGCTTTGCAATAACCTGGAAAGTTCATTTTCTCTTCTGTACAACAGTGAAGGTTAAGTGCCAGGTGCCAAAAATGGTATATGGGAAGAAAAATTAAGAAAAAAACGAATGAAAGAATTACAAGTAAGCTGTACCATTCTTCTCAAATTAAGTCCTCCCTAAGTTGTTCAGAACACGAATATGTTTACACCTAATGGATACTTAATGCTGCCATTCTAAGGCAGTTCACGCATATCGTAGAAGATTTAGTTATAAATCTAATTAGTTTGGGAAGGTTCTGATGCCTCGTTATTTTCCTGATCAGCAGGTGCTGGAGTGCTAGATGATCCTTCATCATCAGGTGCTGGAGTGCTTGATGATCCTTCATCATCAGCAGGTGCTGGAGTATCAGCAGGTGCTGGAGTGCGAGATGATCCCGTTAAAGTAGGGCTTGCTGTTAGACTGTATCTCCTAACTACTCTATCTTTGTTTTTACTCCACCATTCCTCTGCCTGGTGCTCGTTAAACCTTCGTTTACTGAAAAAAGGTTTGGATGCAGATGCATGAGGCCACGAAGATTGAATTCATTAGATACATTATATTATCATCAACAATTTCTTCAGAGGATGGAAACATACAGATAGACAAATATGAGCAATAGGTAACTCAAAGGAGCTATATCTGATTTGGACATATATCAAACACCATCACTTTAAACAAGTTTAGATAGAAGCATAATACAGCCAAACACGTCCATATGCAGCAAAAAAAAATGTTGAAGATAATTTGTAGTTTTGGGTTTCTAGCTTACATGGTGGAGGCACACCCACATACATACAGTGATGGGCTTCAATGCAAGTAATGAAACACTTGAGAACCAAAATGCATAGATATATGTGGAAATGAGCTAGGCATGTGGGAGATCACACTGTACAAAAAGTGAATTATTGATATTTTTTGTTGGGTCAAGTATTTACTGGAGTACCTGAATCTCACTCGCTTAAAAATTTTAGTACCATCTCGAAGTAGAATGACTGTAACATAAACACCAGGTTCAAATTGTTCAATAACTTCTTTTTCTTCATTCCTCATTGTTGATGATCCAGGCAATCTTGAGCCAGTTTCTGAGCTTGGTTGAGATAGAGGACCTCTTGTGTCAGAAACAGATAGTCTATTACTCTCCTGAAGAATATTTCTCCCATCCTCCACAACTCTTGCAATATTTGCATGGCCTTGAGTCATTTTATCTCGCATCTTAGAAGACTCATTGAGAGAGGATCTTATATGAGATGCGTATTGTTGGTCAGACTCTAAGTCTTCAGGCAGAGATGAAGATATATCAGATGTTGCAGTTGTGTTTAAAAAATCTTCAGTTTGAGAATGCATGGCTTTAAAGGTTTCACTGTCAGAAACCTCTGGAGGCACCTTCTCTATCACTTCCTTCAACTGAAATAAAAAAGTTCAGCAAGAACAGTCTAAATAGCATGATTAACTAATGATTAAACCAATATAATGAAAGGGGAAAATACAATTATCATTCCATTCATGTTGCAAAATCTGAGAACCATGCAATTGAATTGTAGTTTCGTTTCCCCAACAATGATTCAATTGCATGCTACTAAGATTTTGCAATATGAATGGAATGATCTAATCTAATCCCTATTATTTATAAAGAAAAAATATATATTTTTATAAGTAAGGACAATTTTATTAAAACGAATGAAGTAGGAATTTGTATTCAGCAATTAAAATACCTGTTCTGCAACAGACTTGACAAGTTCCCTTGCTACTGTATACTTGGAAGATTCCTCTTTAGCTAATGAAGCAGCTTGTCTAGCATTTCTATGTAAATTCTTAAGCTCCACATCTTGTGCATCGCACTTTTGCTTCAAATATCTAACCTGAAGTGAAGGAGAGGAGAAAAGGAATGAAATTATACCTGTGGGACAGCCTCACAGTTTAAATCCCAAACCAATAAAGTAACAGGATGAAGAGAAGAATGTTATATTTACAAAAGGTACATAAATCTTACATCGTTTTGCAACTTCAAGACTTCTTGATTCAATAGTTCATTTGTCTTCCTGAGACCATCAATAAGACTCCTAGAGAATGGGGGAGTGCCAGAGCGTGGAGGGCTTGGTTTCCTCAAGTATGGTGAAGCAGGTCTTGAGTTCATGTGGAGATGAGGCGGTGATGGCCTTACAGGCTTCAAAGCATTTTGAAGAGCACTGAACGAACTTGGAAATGCAATATCTTTCAGTTGTAACAGTGACGGAACTTGAGAAGCCCGCACTATAGAAGGAGAATCAGATCTAGTCCCAGGATTTCTGGACTTGATCTCAAGGTATTTAACTGGTTCTGTAGTGGGAGACAGCAAAACCCTCGACGACCTTGCCTCTACCCTATCTAATCTTTCCCTGGAATCTATTGAACGGTGAGGAACTGTAGTTTTTCTATTTGTGTGAGAAGTGTAGCCAACCTCAGCAGTTTTAAGTTTTGCATAGCAAGCATCACATACACGATGGGGTTTGCCAGGAGTTGGAGCCAATGCTGCTTTCAATGCCTTTCTTGAACTACAAGCATGGCAATGCACCAGTCCACAATTATAACAATTGTGCCTCTTTCTGGTAAAACCAAATGCTTGCCGACAACCAGAGCAAACGGATTGGTCTGCTCCAGAAACCCATTTATGGATGCATATACTTGAAGTAAAGTTTGAGCCACAATATATATTCTTTACATGTCTATCTTTTAAGGCTTCAACTAGTGTTGGATATTTCTGGTCTTCTGTGTTCCCATGTCCCAATCTTCCATTGGCACCTCTCCCCCAAGTGTATACTTCACTTCTAGATGTAAGGACAGCAACATGATTTGCCCCACAAGCTATTTCTTCAACAAATTCACCAACCAATTTATCTTGTACCAAGCAAGGTACCCTTCCATCAGAGGTTGGATTGCCGAGCTGACCATATGCAGTGGCACCCATGGTAAACACATGACCTGATGTAGTGAGGCCAACAGTCAGTGTATGTCCACAAGCAAGCTGGTGGAAGTTATAATCAATAAGTGAAGAGACACAGGTGGGAAGAAGATAAGTGTCCTTGCTTCCATGGCCCAAACGGTGTTTGTCACCGTCACCCCAGGTGAACAACTTTTTAGACGAAACATTGGCACCAGTCTGGCCGATAACCTCTACAATGGCTGCAGTATGCCATACTCCACAAGCAATCTTAATAGTCTTCAGTCCACTCAATGATTGTACCTCCTTGGGATAGGAAACACTCTCGCGATCTCCATGTCCCAAAACACCATATGTTCCCTCACCAAATGTGAACAATTTTCCATTGGAAGTTGCCAATGCTGAATGCCATGTGCCACATGCAACAGATAAAACCTGAAGTCCTTCTAACGGACCAGTAACCCTTTTAGGTATCCAATGGCTAACATCTGTTCCATGACCAAGAAGTCCAGCATTATGGGTACCATCACCCCAAGTAAACAAATCACCAGATGTAGATACAGCACAAGTATGATACTCTCCACATGAAACAAAATCTACATTAGTAACTGCTAAAAACTCAACAAGATGGGGGCGGCTAAAGTCTTTATCAATCCCATGACCAAGCCTACCTCCAGATTCCTCTCCCCAGGTAAAAACCTCACCTTGCCTTGTTACAAGAGCAACATGTCGTACACCACAAGCAATCTGGTGAACATCAAGAACAACATTAGACTCCAAGGGCTTAGGAGTAAGGACATCAGTTTTTGTGGGAACTTGACTCATAGAACTATCATGTGAAATCCCATCGCTCAATACCTCCCCCCATACATAAATATCTCCCAATGATTCTATGTCATCTGGTCCAGATCCTCCACTAGAACAACTAGGATTGCTGGAAATACTAAAACGAACACCATCTCCAGAACTTGTTCTCATTTGCATATTGACACGCACTGAATCCACATCTGAGCTTGCCAAGTTCAATGAAGATTCACAAGAATTCCAAGCACGAGATGCCCTGCCTTGAGCAATACTTGAAGTGAAATCTAGTGTTGCACCAAAAGGACGGCCGTTCTGAATAAAGTCACCACTTTTATCTAGCTAAATAGGAAAAAAAAAACTAAATTAGATGTTCTGAAAAAACTTCACCACAAACAAGTGTTCAAAAGTAGTTCGGCCAACAGTGTGTTGTTACATTCTTCACGTTCGTATCAAGATGGCTCCATAAAATGCATGTATGGTGCAAAAGATGTCATAGAAAACTTAATACGTCAATCAGCATCTAATATCAGTTAAGTTGGCCTGGAGTACTAGATTAAAGCCAATTTCAAACTAAGTTTCAAAGGAGCAATTTCAAACTAAGTTTCAAAGGAGCAATATGTTGTGATAAAACAAAGGAGAAAGCTCTTGTAAATAAAAATCAAAACCTCCACAGGTCAGTACAATGGTAGAAAAGCATGAATATTAGTAGCCATTGGAAAAAAGCATTTTATATTTTTTTAATTGATTTATATGTATTTTCATGTTAGAAAAATATTGTTTTAGTTTATTTGATGGACGCAATTCCATAATATCTTGACGATGGTTGATAAATTTTTTCTCTTCTGGGGATATATAATCTAGGAGTTGGTTTAACATATCATTGAAATGTAACACACAATGCAGTTTCTTGCCAACCAGAACATTGAACTGGAAAAAAATAAAATAAAATTCTGGAAAATTACCAACCAGATTGCTTGTTAGCAGCTGATTCCTGGATATCATCATATCACTTAAAATGGACATAAGATTTAATATGAATATGACCTCCCAACAAGGCAACAAATTAGTTTCAACCAGAATAATAATTATTTAATGTCCAAGATTATTAAAAGTGTTGGAACACAATTTTCAACTTTCAACCACAAGGTAAAGGAAATCTTACAAAGTATATATTGTAGTTAAAAAATAACTCCCTCATTGGTGGATTTGTGCTAAATGGTAACTCACATCCTTCAAAGTATATATAAAAAAATAACTCCCGCATAGGTGGATTTGTGTTAATGGGGACTCACATCCGAAAGATCACTTCTAGTCCTTCTACTATGCTGTTGTCCAGTAGAAATCAATGCCTTAAGGCCTGCAAACCATACCTCTGCCTCAGCGTTGTCTTTGCAGATCTATAAATATGAAAAGTCAAGGATCTGGAGATGAACTTTTCATCAAGCTGACATAAAACAAACCAAAATGATTAATTGATCTCTACTAACCAGATCAAGTGATCGTTCCCCGTTATTATATAGAAGGGAAAATGATAAGTAATCCTTTTCAGGACGCAAATATCGTCTAAAAACAGCCTGTAAAAAGTTGCAAATAGAAGTTAGTTCATGCCAGCTTTGGGAAACAAAATTCATGACCTATGTCAAAAGAGATCGGTTCAGTGATACGACTAAATCATCAATTAAATGCGAATAGAAGTCTTTAACTCACAGTTCTCTGTCCAGGGATAATCCGTGAGACTGAAGATAATTTCAGATTCCTTTCTTCTCCATTTGAGTACCAGACCAGTGTTGTTTCATCCTGTTGATACAACAAAATGTAAAGTCATTCATACACAGTATACTTGAGAGTTATGTCGTGACTATCCATACTGGAGAAGATGAAGCTGGTACATAGAGATCACAACACGCCTCGCATTATTACAATCCAAATTATGTAAGTCTACTTTGCTATGCATACACATAGCAACTAACAAACGTGACACATTACCAAGAGTTACAGCAGGCACAAATTCCACTAAAGTCATACTGAGTCAACATCCTTCTTGCCAATTACATACTCTCAGCTCCTCTTTAAAAGGTCATCTCTTTGACAACAATCTGATCATTTCTACTTTTTTCCCCATCTGAAAGTAGCTGGCCCATATATGCATCGTGCATCATGTCTAGAATGAAGAATTTTAAAAACACGAAAACAGTATTTGCTCTCATAGAAATTAACTCACCGGAGAAATTCTGAATGGGCAGAACTTAGGCTTCCCTTTCCGACTATACTTTATTAATTGAGTACCTTTTTTCAAAGCAATGAGCGCCTTCAAAAGAGGTAAAAAAAAATTAAAATAAATAAATATTAAGAGCACTCAGACATGCCAAGCTTTATTAACTTGTAACTACCTGAAATCACGTGTGTTAACAGCTCTGTGTTAGTGAAACAGTAGGCTGGCATACCATTGTAACATCAAGTAACTTTTTCATTGCAACATAAAAAATGCTCAAAAGTATTACAAAGTGATAATTGAAGTGACCACATAATAAGGCATCCTATTAAAAATTCGACCAGTTAATTAATAGCATTCTATTGTTAGCTTTTGATAATCCCATACAGAAATGACAAAAGTTAATTTCCATATGGTAGCTTTCCCATATTATTTTCCTGTAGCTTTTATGTATGAACTGTTAACGTTTTGGTATGATTAAAAATCCAAGCAGGTTTCTTACTTGCATTTTTCATCTACTTGCATTTTTCATCGATGGTTCTATAGCCACAGCTATAATTACTTTTATCTCCCATTAATCGCAATTCTAAGCTTTATCACAGCCAATGTTATATTACAATTAGGAAAGTAACAATTTTATACATATTTTTGGCCTACATATGCAACACATAAAGTCTAGGTTCTTATTCCTTTGACACGAACAATTCACTTTAGAAAATATCACTTCAGAGAAATGATATACACACTAATGACTTCTACAAAAAATAAAAAGATGCATATTGATGAAGTGGTGGCACACCCTGTGCACAAAATGAACGGAGACTTAAATTTGCATTAGTAATAGTCTTCACATCATGAAGTCTACCAAGATATTGCAAGAGTTATTTACAAAGTTTATCGTTGTTCAAATAATTAATCTTACAATCAGGGTTTCATTATATCTTATATTTAATATATTTGTGCTTAATGTGGCAGATGATACCGTTGTGCTTAATGTGGTGCCTATGGTCGGAAAGGAATGATAGGTGTTTTAACAACAAGGAGCGGGTAGTGGGGGATATCTGGAATTTTTTTGTATTCTCTCTTTTCCAATAGTTTTCTGTTATTGTATTGAAGGGTGGGAATGTTCATGAGTTTTTATCTTCTTTTCAGTTCACTAGAATGTAACTAGGTGTCTCACTCTGTATACTTTCTGTGTACTTGGGCACTGCCAAATTTCTTTCTAATCAATAAAGATTATTACTTATAAAAAAAAATATACATATAATATTTATGTTTAATACGTATAATACTTATGTTTAACACGTTTAATACTTATGTTTAACAAGTTTAATACTTATGTTTAATAAATTTTATACGTACAATAGGTGTAATACTTATGTGCTAAACTTATAATACTTAATACGTTTAATAGCTATGCTTATACATACGTATTAATACATTTAATACCTATGTTTTATAATTATGTTTAATACGTATAAGGATTATATTTTATACTTATTTTTAATACATATAATACTTATGTTTAATAAATTTAATACTTATGTTTAATACTTGGACAATACTAGGATGACTCTCAAATGTGCCCACTAAATATGCCCCTAGTATAATTGCAGTTTTTTTTTTCTTTTTCTTTCAAACATTTTTAAAAAAATACATAAATTCGCTAGTAATCATTTCCTTAACTATTAAGAAAAAAATAATTAAAAATAAAATAAAATACACGAGGAGGCATATTTGGTGGGCGCATTTTATACCTACGCAGAATAGTTATGTTTATACTTATGTTTAAAATTTATGTTTAATACTTTTAATACTTGTGTTTATTAATACGTTTCAATACTTGTATTTAATATATTTTAATATGTTTAATACTTATATTCAATATGTGTAATACGTTTTAATACTTGTGTTTAATACGTTTTATACGTATAATACTACCAAATGAAAGGACATATAAATAATAACTATATTCATTGGCATAATTAATATTATCACTATTTAACCATCCAATTTTCAGAAATTACGTTTTCATTTTCTTTTTTAGTATTTTTTTATTTTGGCATATATTGTAAAAAGTATGGATCTATAAATTTGATCTGGGTATAACTTGGTGTTCATTTAAAAACCCTTTGAGAACATAATTATACAAATACACTGGAAAAACCCTCCTTATGAGTATGTTTTAATGCTAATAAAACCTATGACATAAAAGACCTAATAAACTACAATGACAAGTTATATGAATGCATTGTTATTTAACAATACAATGATACATTAGATTGAAGAACATAACTAATCCCTCAATTCCATCTAAACTAAACAGAAAAATCGAAGGAAAAAAGAAAATTAAGGCCGAGTGAAGGGAAACTGACTTGCTCAATGTCTCGCTCATGTTTCCCATGACTAGCAGGATCTGCCATTCCATCTGAAAAGACAATAAGGAAAGCGCGGAGGACGAAGCTCAACCGAAAACTGCATCCGGAGGTAATGCGGCGGCGACTTGCGAGCCCCAGTCTTCATAGATGCATATGCTTTCTTCTTTTATGTTGGCCTCTCATCAAAATCACTCTCTACACTCAAAATCAAGATTGCAAAACGAAGAGCAATGAAAGGGAAAAACAAAATCACCCCGAGAAACTCAAATCTCAAAGATCACGGCGGCTTCACACTGGGTGTATTCTTGATCCGCAAAACATCGATCGATGAGCCAGATAACAGACTTCATAGAACCTGAGTCATGTATGATATATCAGGAACTTGGTTTACGATTTCACAGTGTTTGACCGAATTGGACATGCAAAAGGATCATGAACCCCAACCCAATGCAGATAGATCGGAGAGAGAGAGAGAGAGGAGAGAGGCGAAATGAGAGGGAGGTAAGCGGTCAGATTGTCGAGAGAGGTTTGCAGCTTGAAAAACACTTGGGACGAGATATTGGCGCGCATCTTTAACTGCTTCCACGTCACCAACTTTCCCGTTTAAGCTACACTCTTTTCTTTTTCGTTAGGTTCCTAGAAGTACGAAAATAATATTATAAAAACATATATTATAAAAACATATTGCATATCTGCAATCATAGATGGCCTATTAAGTTTAAATAAATTATTATTTACTACACTTCCGTAAGACGAGGTAACATTATGCATTAACTGTTGATTTTTTTCAAGAAATAAAGAATCCTTTATAAAAAGTACGAGATAAAAATATAGTATATATCGTTACTCATACTTAGTTAAAATTCATACTAAAGTATCGCTTCTTACTAGTGAAATAGGGAGAATTTATAAATAATACAAACACAACTATTACTAGGGTGCACAAAAACCGATCAGAATCGGCCAGAATCGATACGAATTGGCTGTCGAAGTACGAAACGAGTCGAAATTGACAGAAAATCGGTCGGCCGACAATCCAAATAAATTAAAATCGACGTTGACTGGTTTGATTCTTGTTTTCGAACCATTCGATTATATATATTTATATATATCTTAGATAAAACGACGATATTTCCCTATGTTGTTTTACACATTGTTTTGAAAAAGAAAAATAATGAAACGATGTCTTTTGATTTAACATATCAAACAATGTCGTTTCAATTTAGGATTTAATACCCTCATCATTTCTTCTTCTTATCTCGATTTTCATTTTCTCTTTTCTAACACGTGGCAGCACATCTCTCTCTCTCTCTCTCTCTTCTCGCCGTCTACGACACATCTCTCTTTCATCATGATACCAAACCATCTCTCTCATCACGCTAAATCATTTATGAGTTTCAAATCATTTGACGATTTGCGACATTGAAATAGTCAACTTTTCGTCTCATCACGACACTGAAAGGAAGCCAATGACTGACTGAGATCACGCCGATACAGATGTCACTGATTTTCTTTCGCTTTACTAGCTGGTTTCGACTGATATTATCCATGTATATAAGTTGTTCGGTTTTCACTCCTAACTATTACAGCTTCAACACAATTCCTCAGGAAAATGTTACTATTATTAAAGTTCAAACAAAGTTAAAATAATGTGATCAATAAAAATCTTAGAAAATTCCAGCTTTTTTACCCATAAATTGGGTTATTTCTTTGTAATATTCTGAAGTTTGATTTCAAGAACTTGAAGTTCTACAAGTGCCACTTCCTCCTCGGTTGCCAAGTCATCCTCCTTTCCCAGACTCTCCATCCCTTCCTCCTCCTCCTCCTCCTTTTTATCCTCCACCACCAGCAGTGGTTTACGAACTTGCCCCTCTATGTCCCCACCAGGTCTAGACCGATTTTAGAAGAAATAGTAAACCTAGATTGCTAGTGGGGAGGCCAAGAGAACTAGCAGCATGGCTGCGAATACTTAAGAGAAGACGTTGCTGGGGCTAGGTATGAAGTCGTAGGCTAAAAGGTAGACCACGATCACTATGGCCAAGGCATTGAAGACCCAGAAGTAGTGGGACTCCTCTTATTCCTAGGCGAATGTCGATTGTTGAGGTTCACCTATGTGCATTGGAAAGCATTTAGTATCTCCAGCTATGGTATGTGTCCCTCCACTATGTTATGTTTTGTGAAGGGAGAAACTCAACCTCTCCTATAAATAAGAGAGAACTGTTGAAGCAAAAATCATCCAAGAAGAGGAGTTCTGAGTGTGAGTTTGTAATGCCATTTGAGAGATAGAGAGTTGTTTTGAGAGTGTTTGTAATCTTGTACAAACACATTGAATATCAAGTTTAAGCTCCAGTGGATGTAAGTAAATTACCGAACTACTTAAATATTGTCTCTATCTATTTTGTGTTTGTTTTCTAGGCGGCCCTGGGCACAACAATTGGTATCAGAGCTTCGTTCGTGCTATCCAGAAAATTCCAGTTGATCAAAATCAACTTTTGATCACACCACAACATTCCTCTCGTCAAGAAGGATCCGTTGTCGCAAACCGCATCGAAAACGAACACCGGAGGAGCCTGTACGCGCCTCTAGAAGTCGGAGAGTGGGATTCACGCACCTCAGTCGCAGCCAGAGGAAGAAGACGACTGAAACCCACACGTCCACGCGCCCCCATGCTCATCGGAGGTTGAAGATGCGTGTTCAACACTCTTCCACGCGCCTCCACGTGCCATAGGGAGCTTTCTACGCATGTACAACACGCGCCTAATGCGCCCCCCACTCGAATAGAAGCTGCCGCGCATGTACGACACGCGCCAACGTGCCCACCAGATGGCCTACTGTAGTGTGTGTATCTTATGCGCTAGGTGATCTACACCGTTCGTTTTTCAGAACCTTGTTGGGCTTGATCTAAGCCATTAGGAGTCCGATTTTAACGATCAAATAGTACTTTCCAACTATTTGGATCATTCCGGACTCATCTGTACTGTTAGAATTTTGAAATTTTTTGTCTAAAGTTTTCTAAATTCATATGAAAAGTTCTGGAAAAGATAGGAACTCTGGAAATACCAGTAGCTCTGCGCGTAGGTCCACAATCTCAAATGCCAAGTTTGTAGTTGAGAAGTTTGATGGAACCATCAACTTCGACATGTGGCAGTGAGAAGTTATGGACATTTTGACCCAACAAGAGTTGGATATTGCGTTGGAAGAAAGACCAAATGATATGACTAAAAAGGATTAGAGGAAGCTTGATACTCAAGCTTGTAATACAATCCAGTTATGTCTTACCAAAGAACATAAGTATTTGTCATGAGAGAGACAAATGCAAGGAAACTTTGGCAGAAATTGGAGGACAAGTTCATGAAAAAGAGCATTGAGAGCCGTTTGCACTTGAAGAAAAAACTCTTCAGATTCCAGTTTCGTGAAAGTATTTCTATGTTTGAACATCTGAATAGTTATAATCAAATTCTTACTGATTTATTAAACTTGGATGTTGAAATCCAAGATGAAGATAAAGCTTTACTTTTGTTAAATTCCTTGCCTGATACATATAAGTATTTAATTACTACTCTACTATATGGGAAGGAAAAGACCAGTTTTGACGATATATTTAGTTCTTTCTTTAATTAGCAATGAGTACTACAGAAAAGATAAATAGGTATAGCTAGATACATCAAGTGAAGTGTTAACAGCAAGAGGGAGATCACAGTCAAGGTACCCTGGAAAGAAGAAAGGTTTTCAATTGAAAACTCGAGTCACATCACGTGGTTTATCGGTCGGGAGAAAACTCGCAAGAGGCGAGTGTTCCTTTTGTCACAACAAAGGACACTGGAAGAAAGATTGTCCCAAGCTGAAGGGACAACAGCAGAATCAACCCACCATAGCCAATGTCGTGGACAGAGATTATGAGTCAGATTTTTCCTTGACAAGTTCATCATCTATTTGTCATTCCGATGAATGGATTATGGATTTCGGATGTACCTATCACATGTGTCCTAATCGGGACTGGTTTACTGACTTCACAAAGATTAAGGGTGGAGCAGTACTTATAGGCAATGACAGTGCCTGTAAGACTTAGGGAATAGGTAGCATTCGGTTGAAGATGCATAATGGAAGTGTCAAGACTCTGATAGAAGTTTGGTACGTTCCGGACTTGTGGAAGAATCTCATCTCACTTGGATCTCTGAATTCAAAGCGATTCAAAATTACCATTGATGACGGAACTCTCAAAGTAGTAATGGGAGTTCAGGTAGCTATGAAGGGTTTGAGGCGAGAAAACTTGTACTTCTTGCAAGGAAGTACTATTTATGGAAGAGCTTCCACATGCTATGAGAAGCTAGATGAGACTGATGCCGATACCACCGGTCTTTGGCATATGCATATGGGACACGCTGGAGAAAATTTTTTACAAACACTAGTGAGGTAAGGCTTACTCAAAGGTCCCAAGACTGTAAAATTGTCTTTCTGTGAGCACTGTGTATTGGGGAAGCAAAGGCGGATCAAGTTTGGAACCGCTGTATCAAGTTTGGAACCGCTGTACACAATACACAGGGGATACTTGACTATGTACACTCCGATGTTTGAGGACCTACCCAAAATGCATATTTGGGAGGTAAGCATTAGTTTGTAACTTTTGTAGATGATTATTCTTGTCGTGTGTGGGTGTATACGATGAAGAATAAAGATGAAGTGCTGAAAATCTTCCTTGATTGGAAGAAAATGATTAAGACTCAAACCAACAGAAAAATCAAGTGACTCAGATATGATAATGGAGGTGAGTACATTTCAGACCCTTTCATGGAAGTATGCCGGAGAGAGGGAATTGTTAGACACTTCACAGTACGAGATACATCGCAGCAGAATGGTGTGGCAGAACGGATGAACTGTACTTTATTAGAGAAAGTACGATGAATGTTACTGGATGCTGGATTCAGTAAACAATTTTGGGCTGAACCTGTGACATATGCCTGCCACCTCATCAACCGACTACCCGCAACTGCCAATGACGGGAAGACACCCATTGAAATGTGGAAAGGTACTCATGCTACTGATTATGACTCTTTACACATTTTTAGATGTCCTGCTTACTATCATGTTCAAGGAAGTAAGCTTGACCCTAGAGCCAAGAAAGCAAAATTCTTAGGCTTTAGTACTGGTGTAAAATGGTATAGACTTTGATGCATAGAGTCTAAGAAGGTTATCATCTGTAGAGATGTAACATTCAATGAGTCTGAGATGCTTAAGTCACATAAGGATAAAGATTCCAATGAATGCAGCCATGATAGCGAAACACCTGGTGATTTGCAAAAGGTGGAGTCTTCCACTCAAAAGGATTCAAGAGAAACAAATGGAGAGCACATACAAAATGAGGTTGATAGTCCAGTCACAACACCTCCAATACAACCTGAATCAATAGCAACCAACAGGCCGAGACGAGAGAAATGTGTACCGACATGTTTTGCAGACTAGGTGATATATGCACTACCAACTAAAGGTGGTGAGATCCCAACCACTTACAGAGAAGCCATACTGTAACAGCCCGCTAAAATTATCAATTTTGGATTATTTCCCGACAGCAATCACATCTCTCTCGTCTTTACCCTCATCTGGAATCACGNGTACATCGCAGCAGAATGGTGTGGCAGAACGGATGAACTGTACTTTATTAGAGAAAGTACGATGAATGTTACTGGATGCTGGATTCAGTAAACAATTTTGGGCTGAACCTGTGACATATGCCTGCCACCTCATCAACCGACTACCCGCAACTGCCAATGACGGGAAGACACCCATTGAAATGTGGAAAGGTACTCATGCTACTGATTATGACTCTTTACACATTTTTAGATGTCCTGCTTACTATCATGTTCAAGGAAGTAAGCTTGACCCTAGAGCCAAGAAAGCAAAATTCTTAGGCTTTAGTACTGGTGTAAAATGGTATAGACTTTGATGCATAGAGTCTAAGAAGGTTATCATCCGTAGAAATGTAACATTCAATGAGTCTGAGATGCTTAAGTCACATAAGGATAAAGATTCCAATGAATGCAGCCATGATAGCGAAACACCTGGTGATTTGCAAAAGGTGGAGTCTTCCACTCAAAAGGATTCAAGAGAAACAAATGGAGAGCACAGACAAAATGAGGTTGATAGTCCAGTCACAACACCTCCAATACAACCTGAATCAATAGCAACCAACAGGCCGAGACGAGAGAAATGTGTAACGACATGTTTTGCAGACTAGGTGATATATGCACTACCAACTAAAGGTGGTGAGATCCCAACCACTTACAGAGAAGCCATACAGTCTAGTGAATAAGTCGAATGGACAAAGGCAATGAATGAAGAGATGCAGTCTCTTCACCAGAACCAGACTTGGGAGCTTGTGCCGCTACCACAAGGAAAGAAGATAATTGGCTATAAGTGGATATTTAATCAGAAAGATGATCAAGCTGCTAAAAATGAAATGCGATACAAAGCTAGGTTGGTAGCCAAGGGCTACGCTTAGACATAGGGAATTGACTACAGTGAAGTATTCTCTCCTGTTGTGAAGCATTCATCCATTCAGATATTGCTAGCTTTGGTTGCACAATATGATCTTGAGTTAGCACAGCTTGATGTAAAAACAACTTTCTTACATGGAAATTTGGAAGATGAGATTTATCTGTCTTAACCAGAAGATTTTAAAGAAACTGGAAAAGAAAATTGGATCTGCAGTCGGAAGAAGTCTCTCTATGGCTTGAACCAGTCACCTCGGCAATGGTACAAGCGTTTCGACCGCTTTATGATGGACCTGAAATACACTCGTTGTAAATACGATCACTCTGTGTATTTCAGAAAACTTGCAAATGAATTTTTCATTTATTTGCTTTTATATGTAAATGATATGTAAATTGCATGTAAAAGCAAAGGGGAGATAAATCGTTTAAAAACTCAGTTGAGTCATGAGTTTGAAATGAAAGATCTAGGAGAAGCACAGAGAATATTGGGGATGGAGATCAAAAGAGATAGGTTGAAATGTATAGTTCACCTTACTCAGAAGCAGTATCTGAAGAGAATACTGTAACGCTTCAACATCGACTCGAAGACGAAGCCGGTGAGTACTCCTATGGCCCCATATTTCAAGCTCAGTTCATTGTAGTCTCCTAAAGATGATGAAGAGCGGGACTACATGAGGAATGTCCCATATGCAAGTATTGTTGGAAGCTTAATGTATGCTATGGTGTATACACGACCTGATATCTCCCAGGCTCTTAACTTAGTTAGTCGCTATATGCATAATCCTAGAAAGGCTAATTGACATGTGGTTAAGTGGATTCTACGATATATTTTAGGGACCGTAGATATTGGTTTGAAGTTTGAGAAGAGTGAAAATAATCTAGTAACTGGATATGTTGACTCAGACTATGCAGGTGATCTTGACAAACGTCGATCGACAACTGGATATATGTTCGCTATGGCTGGAGGACCAGTTAGTTGGCGATCAATTTTGCAGTCTACAATTGCACTATCATCCACTGAGGCTGAATACATGGTTGTAACAGAAGTCGTGAAAGAAGTCATTTGGTTATAAGGATTAGTAACAGACTTGGGCTTTAAGCAACAAGAGGTTACCATTTACTGTGACAGTCAAAGTGCAATTCATTTGGCCAAGAATCGAGTGCTTCACTCTCGAACAAAACATATAGATGTCTGTTTCCACTTCATACGTGAGATATTGGAAGAATGTGACATTCTACTTTAGAAGATTGGCACTGAAGATAATCCAGCAGATATGTTGACGAAAGTCGTCACTGGGATCGAGTTCCAACACTGCTTGGACTTGATCAATATCTCACACTGCTAAGCACCTATGGGTGCATTGGCGCCTTTGGGCACATTTGATAGCGGAAATCTTTCATGGCAAAAACAAACGAACATTTCGATAATAGGGTGCAATCATTGAAAGAATGCAACATGTAGTATCCTAGTATTGCACGCTTGGATGGATGAGGTAATTATTGCGGTCCACCCATGTGTTGAGGTCCACCCATGTGCATTGGAAAGCATTTAGCATCTCCAGCTATGGTATGTGTCCCTCCACTACGTTATGTTTTGTAGAGGGAGAAGCTCAACCTCTCCTATAAATAAGAGAGGATTGCTGAAGCAAAAATCATCCAAGAAGAGGAGTTCTAAGTGTGAGTTTGTAGTGCCATTTGAGAGATAGAAAATTGTTTTGAGAGTGTTTGTAATCTTGTACAAACAAATTGAATATCAAGTTTCTATTCCAGTGGATATAGGCAAATTGCCGAACCACTTAAATATTGTCTTTATTTATTTTGTGTTTGTTTTCTGAGCGGCCCTGGGCACAACAGTCATGGGAAGGGACTTGTGGATGAAGAAGGCAGCAATGATGCAGACTCTTAAAGGGATGACGGCGAGCATGAACAAAAAGGAGGGTTGTACATTGGTTGGTGAATATGGCGGTGCTCAGCCCTACATAGTCTTTCAGTATCCTCGAGACTGGGCCCCGGTTCATGCGGAAGGTTCTTATGCAGGTCACTAGCAATGCACTGTTCATCCATGTCGTGCTGTTGCCTCCCATGCACATGGATATGCACATCTGTCGTTGTGTAAAAACACTTGGTTTTCAAGGAGCATCGCGTCAAGAAGAAAGTGAGGTTTCGCTACGCACTGTTTCACTTGCCTAGAGGAAACATACCATTTGATCAACAATTTCGTTTCCCGCACTTCATTTTCCCCTCCCGCTTTAATGCTCTGTGCGCCAATTCATTTAGCAGCCAGCTGGGTTTCGTGTGCATGGGTGTGCGTGAAATTGTCTGCATTTAGCATTTTTCTTTCTCAAAATATGAGTAGCTCATAATAGAATCTTGACGTGTCACTCTTCCAGTAGGGGTGTAAAACTCTCTCAGACACCACATCTCCATCTAAAGATTTTCTCTTACTAGAAGAGAAGATAGACTTGGGTTCCCCCTGCATATGGTCCAGGGGCACCCCTTCTCGTCTTAATCTAGGGGTGCCTCCTAGTTTTGCTCCAGTGGGGCCATGGCCCTTCCCAGCACTTCCGGGTCTGTCCCTATTTCCAGGAACAATGATTCTGCAAAAAAAATTATGATGAAGTTCATGTTTTACAAATTACTATGGCTGATTTCATGAATTATTAAAAGAGATGAAAGAATAGTTTTATGATCGTGTAAACCAGTCAAAAAATACAGAACATGGAGGGTTATGATCAAGCAAATAAGAAAATAATACACTGACTCTCAAAGGATGGCAGGATCTTTGTATCTCTTAAAAAGATTTTCAATATCTGCCATCACTTCTGGGGGCAAAGGCCGCTCAGTTATTAGAAAAGCATCAATGTCTTCCTTTAGCTGTTCGACAGAGGTTGCACCAATGATTGAGCTGGTCATGAATGGTCGATCTCGCACAAAACCAAGAGCGAGCTGGACTGCAGTTAGTCCATGCTTCTTGGCCAACTCTAGATATTCTATCGTTGCTTCCTGTAATTGAGACGTGATATCAACACTAGCATTCAGCTGGCTGTTACACTTAAAAGTATTACGATGGGTCTAAAGTTGAGAGTTAAAAAACAAACAAAATGAGGGCAACAACTTCCAAAAACTCCAGCTTCTAATTGAGCCGTTTGCTTTAGGTCATTTTCAGTAGTTAGAGATTAGAAACCTAATGTGATGCAATGCAACTGCATGTTATATGACATATTGAATAGATATCACCAAATTAATTTGTTTACTTCACACTATTGAACAACATCGTGAGCTTTTTTTTTTAATTGATGAGGAACTCTGGAGATCGTGTAAATGCAGCATTTTTTTATTAGGTTAAACCCCAGAACTCGTCTATTGTGTCCATATCACACGGATCAGGTAAATCATCAACTTTTCATTAACGGGAAGTGGCCCCTATAGCTTTTTCGCACCTAAGGTTCAACCTTAGATTTGGGGGAGTATACTATCAAGATCAACGCCCTTAACATTTGAGCCAACTCTAGGAAATTCTTGACTGATTTTTCACAATAAAAAAGTACATTTGACTTCCTGTCACTGCTTTGGTGTGAACTAGAATTTATTTGCATATTACTATTATCTACATAATATTTATCACTACCAAATGCCACGATAGAATGATTACCGTACCCTGGCAACAGATTTGTTATATCTTTCCATGTAGCTGGGGAAGAGGTTCAGCCTTCCTTTTCGTGCAGGTTCAGAATTGCTATCTATATATTTACCAGTCAGTGATCCAGCACCCAATGGAGAATAAGCCAGTAAACCAATATTGCAATTGTTTGGGTGGCACACTTCTACAAGATCAACTGCAAAGAATCAAGTGGACAGACAAACTCCACGGTAAGAGACAGACAAACGAACATATAAAATCTCCACTATACAATGAGTTATTTCCTCCTTAACCTTGCCTAAAGTTTATAACTGGTTACCTATTTCTTAGAGTGTGGTAAAGGTTATTGTCCCTTTCACTCAATAGTTTGAGCTAATATTAGTCCCTTAAAATAGATAATGCAATTTGGATTAAAGTAAGATGAAGTAAAACCAGCATGAATTATCAGTTGATAATAATTTGTTTTGGCCAAAAAAAAAAAAAAGGAACCAAAACTATGAGCTTTGCTTGAAATATATTTGAATGAGACAACTGTGTGATCATAATATCTAAGCTTTAGCGGATAGCCTCGCCTCATTTGTAGCACTGAGCAAAATGGTAAGTTTCTCTTCTCTAGTTCAATTGCCTAAACATGTGCTTGGTTTGCATGCTTTAGATTGTGCAGGTGATCCTAGCTTTCAGCATTGACTCTAGTTCTTTATTCCTTTACGGATCCTTTGTAATCTTCTATTATTAATTTTCTCCTTTATTTTCTTTAGGAGCTTGGTTTTGGGATTTTAATTGTAACCCCATGCTCCCTTTGTATACAGTATTCCTCCACCATAAGTGAGGAGTAAAAAATAATTGGGAACGGTCCTCTTCCTTTAAAAAAAAAAAAAAAACTCTAACTCAAAGCCATAGACAGGCCTATCCATGTTCCATCGGAATCCCTAACATAAGAAAGTAATCCTCTCATTCATTATGTCAAATAAGCCCCTTTCTCCTTGATAATTATACAAGGTGAGCCTTGAGTGCTTCAGACATCATCAGCTGCCACATTGAGTAAATTCTTGGTAATGGCAACCATATTGGAAAAAAAACATTATCACCAAGAAATATTGGAGCCAACAGGGTGAGATACCATAGCTTTAATTCATCATTTGTTTACACTAACAAAAAAACTATTTACTTCCTAGAGTGGGCCAACTCATTTTTGGTATAATTATTGTCCCAATAAGCACTAAGGTCCTACTGTTAATAAATTATGGGGAAGAAAAAAGAAAAAACAGAATAAAGGACCTTTGTTGAATCTAAAACCATTCATAGTCTACGCATGCAATCTTAAATTCCAAGAGACTGAAACAAGACCAACTACACACCAAAAGCAAGATTTATCTATCCCTAAAAGAAAAAGGATATGGCTGCAGGAAAGTCAAAGATTTATATTTATCTTGAAATAACTATTTAGATATATATATATATATATATATACTAATTGTAACATTTGAAGCTTTAAAATGTTATGTTGAAAACAAATTACCATGTTGGCTTTTCTCTAATAACTATGTGAAGATAGTGTGATAAAACAACCAACCTTCAAAACAACATCTAACTAGCAAACTGTAGCTGTTTTGGATACTGACAATCTTTGGTAGCCCTTCAACTCTCGCTGCATGAACAAACTCCATCACTCCATATGAAGTCTCATTGGAGACACCAATGTAGCGTACCTAAATAGGCTCAAAAGCACAGACAGCAAAATACTTATTCAAGAGTAACAGTGACACTCCAGTTATTTGAAAACAAACAATCCAATATTCCAATTGTTTACATTTCATTGCTTCTATAAGAGTGCACATCCAGCTACCCAATCAATTATTTGCTTATCAGTACATTCATCAGAAGAAGTAAACTCAAGAACACTCCAATAATAACATGCTATTATCAAATTGACCAGACCATAGATCCGGAGAAATTGGTTGTTTTCACAGAGCTACCTAGCCTGTATATCAGGATATACTACATGAACAGCTATGAGAAGCCTGAGAGAAAAATTGAGTTCTTCATATTTCTTACCTTTCCTTCCTCAATAAGTTCTTGGAAAGCCCTCAGTTGCTCCACAAACGGCACACTTGACCTCCATTTTGCAGGATCGTACGAAAACTCACCAAACAATGCCACATAGCGATCTGGCCTGGGTTGAAAAGAAAGCAGTACTTTTAAGAAACCACACTTAAAACCATTTTTGGTGAAATTTCCCTTCTTAAAAGAAAATAGAAGGCTTAATATGACTGCTCCCACATACACACTACACTGAAGGCACTGCAGTGTATTGTGAAGCTGTCATTTTCTCCAATTAATCTGATACAGGGAAGTAATCGGGAAATTTGACATTGATAGAAGGCATCCAACTTGCTGAGAATGAACGCAAAATATAATAAACAATTCAACTTTTTCAAATCCTAAAATAATAATAATATTAAAAATAATATTCTAACAATATTTTATTCAACTTTTAACTTTCATTCAAAACCATCTCATCTCATCTCACCATCTAAATCGCACCTAAATAAATAACAGTGATTCAATTCCCCAAGATCCTCTTATAACTTGCAGGCATATATTAAACAATATAGAGATCGCATACATCACCAGAAAGTCACAAATCATCTCAAGAAAATAGTATTCGCGCCTCTGCTTTTGAAGGCAAACTTAACTTACCAATGAATTTGCAATAAATCAATGTAATCGGTGCCGAGGCGCTTAAGGCTTTTCTCTACACTTTCTTTAATATTTGCAGCGTCGACCCGTAAAACCTTGACATTATCTCGTATATAACTTGACCGTTCTGAATAACCGCATACTTTTGTGGCCAAAATAACCTATCCATGAAAGATAATAGCTAGTAACTTTAAATCGCAAAAGCTTCTTCTTCTTGCTCTCATGATTATTGCAACATAGAGCCACAAAACAATATTGTAAATTAAAAAACACGAAGCCCGCCTTAAGTAATCAAGATAAGAAGTTAAGAATAACGTATATTATCAAAGAAAATTACAACCAAAAAAAGCAATTTACTCACAAATAAGAGATTGAGCATCCTCCTATTTGAGATTAAAAAAAATAATAATAATAAAGAGAGAGAGAGAGAGAGCATCCATTAAAAACTACTAATACCTTGTCACGGGGTTGAGACTTGAGCCAGCTACCAATAAAGAGATCAGTTTTTCCTTGTGTCTCCTTGCTCATTGGAATTGGGTACTGCAAACAAAAATGCAATTGGAGTGTCCCCAAACAAAAAGTGCGTGGGTATGGGTTAAGAGTCTTGAGAAAGAACTCACAGCCTCGGCAGTGTCAAGAGCATTAATGCCACGCTCAAATGCATAACTTAACATTCCATGAGCTTCTTTCTCTGTGTTTTGCTCTCCAAATGTCATCTGAGATATTACATAGAAATGTAATACGGAAACAGTCGTCTAATCTTGAATTAAGAACAAATCCTTCTAATAAATTAGACCAAAAACACTAGAGAGAGACAGAGAGAGAGAGAGAGAGCTAGAGAGAGATTTTACGGTTCCAAAAGTAATTTCGCTAATCACGAGGTCTGAGTCCCCGAGTTTCTTATACTGCAAGGCGCTCTTCTCACCAAGTTTGGCGCAAATGCGCGTCCGCAGGGAGCCCCTCATCCTGCTTGTCCTCATGAGCGTTGTAGTTCCAACATGGCTGTGCCTGAGGCCGTAACTGGAGTATAGGAAAGCAGGAGCTGCAGAGAAGCAGGTGAAGGTGGCGTTCGACGAGGCCATCGCGTGTAAGAATGGCCTTATCGGAACGGAGCCGTTCGTTCTAATTCAATCTCTTGAGAGACTCTGCGTATGTGTCACACCGTCAGCCCCGAATTTGGAACGGGACCGACCAATCGTGTGTGGTCTAGGGGTTACAACTAGGGCTTCCAAGTTTACAACCTACGAAGGGGGAAAGGCAGGCCTGTTTTCTGGCATAATTAACATATTTTGGGCTTAAACGGGCCTTGTTTCCATCCTACTGGGCTTGCGTTTCAAATTTCGGGAGGGAGAAACCGCACTGTTTCTTGACTCGACCCGACATTACTTCAAGAGAAATTATAAAAGAATAATTGCTATAGACATAAAAAAAATTACATAAAAATAAATATATAAATAGATATAGTTTTATATGATCCATTAGATTTACTTTACATTAAAAGTAATTTTACAATCTAACGTATTATATCAAACTACGTCAGTTTGTAAATTCATTTTTATGTAATTCATTTGTGATTAAAGTATTTTTTTAATAAAAAAGGACAATGTTAGGGTCCGCCTAGTGTAAAGTTGGTCGTGCCCTTAGTGCATTTAAGTTTTTTTTTTCTAAATATTTATTTAACATATTTAACTATTAAGAAAAAGAGCAATGATACAAATTGTAATACAGTGTAATTTTATTTTTAAATTACAAAAATATCCTTATTAAAATGATATTTTTTAATTTAATAAAAGGCCTGCACATGCAGTCTTCACTTAAATTTTTCAAAAAGATATAATTTTACTAATAGTTCATTCTTTAATTAATAAGAAAAAAATTAAAATATTTAAACGATAACTTTAAACCATAACTTTGTGAGTGATCAAGTATCATTTTCCTATATATATATATATATTAAAAATAAATAAATAAATAAAAAGGAACAGTAGTCTTGTTGGAACTTTTTTTAATTCAACATAGGTATTTAGGTATGGTTTGGTAACAAAAAAATTTTCATCTTAAATTTAAAATTTTTATCTCATTATTACAACTTTCTCAAATCCTCATATAAAATATAATAAATAATTTAATTTTTTCTTAAAATTTTTAAATCTCAAAATAATAATAATATTAAAGTATAATATTTTAATATTTCATCTTAAACTCAAAATTTTCATCCCACTTACCAAGCAGAACATAAAATTTCATCTTAGTGTTTTTTAATAGAGTTTTTAGGGATGATTTTATCTCTACAAGAGGAAAGAGTTGCACATTGATTGTTGATTGCTAGCCTGGAAGTACATTGTATAATTTATAAATTAGAATTTTGGAGGATAATGCAAATTGCCTAAAAATGAAAATTTGTGCATTTTTGTCTAAACTAGATGAAATCGAATATACCCTGAACCTTTCGCTCCCTTCGGTAATTCAATCATGTCCGTCAACAGCGCGCAGATTTTTTCTTAGTTTATGGATCGGTTTAAGACCCAAGCTATCGGGTTAATTGACACTACAGGAGGCCAAATATTTGTAAGAGTAATACTACTAATCTTTTATTTTGCCAGTTATTATTTATGATGTGATATTAAATAATTAAAAATTATTTATTATATTTAACTTATGAGTAAATTATTTAATATTATATAAAAAACATGATGAGAGATTGATAAAAAGATCTTAACTTAAACATCTTAATTCAGAATTTTTTATTATTATTCACAAATTTTCACTTCATTTTATCTATTCTCAAACCACCATATGCTAGCTTCTCGGTTAACGATTGCCACATACCCTAACTGAAAATATTATGTCTTAGCAAGATGGGGTTCTGCAGCCATGCAACAAATAAAGACATGAACAGCAAAGAACAAAAGCCTTTAACAATTAACCATTCGCCGCGTGCAAAATATAAACCTACCTTTCACACTATAAATATCACTCTACCTATGCCCCCATCTTCACCATATAATTAAGCAGAGAGTTTTAAATTAAGGGAGTTCCACTATGGCTTACTCTTTGTTGCCCTATCAGTAGGATTTGCCATGAATTGGCTCAAATTTTGTACATTAAAACAAATAGCGGGTTGAGAGACTGTAAGGTATAGAAGCCTTCCAATGAGACGTCTATAAACACTCGGATCAGGTAATGGAGTGCCAGTTGCCTGAGTATGGTTGAGGTTTTGCTGCATTGGAACCTTAGCAGGGGTGCTGCCCAAGGTGCTAGAATCTGCAAGAATATCTAGTGTATACTTCATTTGGCAAAGATGGATGACTCTTGATGATTGCACAACTTCTATGCCGAGAAAGTAACGTAATGTTCCAAGGTCCTTTATCTGAAAGTGCTTATGAAAGAGAGACTTCAACTCGGGCAAGCAGCAATGTCACTGCTTGCAACCAATATGTCGTCGACATAGACAAGAATGACGACAAATGTGCCATTAGTATCACGGGTGAAAAGGCTATAGTCAACCTTGGACTGAGAGAAACCCGCAGCAAGAAGGACATTGGAAAACTTGGAATACCATTGCCTTGAAGCTTGTTTAAGGCCATACAAGCTTTTTGACAATTTACAGACTTGAGTGGGTGACCCTTTTGTGTAGCCGGGTGGTTTATTCATGTAGATATCTTCATTCAAATCCCCATGCAAGAACGCATTATTTACATCGAATTGATGTATATGCCAGCCTTGAACTGATGCAATAGCTAAGAGACATCTTATGGTAACCAACTTGGCCACAGGAGAAAAAGTCTCTTGATAGTCTACTCCCTCAAGTTGGGTGAAGCCATGAGCCACTAGTCTTGCTTTGATCCGTTCAACACTCCCATTGGAGTTATACTTAATTTTATAGACGTATTGCAATCAATGAGAACTTTGCTAGGAGGTAAATCCGTAAGTTTCCAAGTCTGATTCGATTCCAAGTCTGCTAATTCAGTATCCATGGCTTTACACCATCCGAGGTCTTTAAGGGCTTGCTTATATGTATTGGGTTCAACGTGAGAAGAAATAGTAGTTGAAAAAGGTTTATAAGTTGGAGAAAATTACTGATAAGAAATGGTGTTGTGTAGAGGTGAAGTTGTACCTGATGGTGAACATAGTAGCGTGTCCAACGTCGGGATAGGATGAGTTCGAGTAGTTTGATAACAATGGTAATCTTGCTGGTACTCAGGAGCATGCCTGGTTCGAGTTGTTCTGCGAAGAGGCACTGGTGAAATTGGAGATGGAAGGGTAATAGAGAAATGGAATGCTGTGGTGGGAAGGAAGTAGGAGGGGAAGTTCTGGACGGGGAAGAATGATTATCGAGAATGATGAGTGCAGGTGAGGGAGGAAGGAAGTGGGAGGAAGGACTAGATTGTGTTGGAGTAGAAATAGGAACTGAATGAGGGAAAGAAGAAAGTAAATGATGTGTGATAGAGCTGGAAGGTGGAACAAAAGGTGAAATGATAGGATGAAATGGAAAAATTAATTCATGAAAATGGACATCTCGGGATAAAAATATTTGATGAGTTTGTAGATCAAGTAATTTATATGCTTTAACTCCAAAAGGGTAGCCTAAAAACACACATGCTCTTCCTCTTGGATCAAACTTTTTGCGCCCATGGGATAGGGTAGAGGCATATGCAAGGCAACCAAAAACTCTCAAGTGTTTGTATTGGGGAGGGGTTTGGAAGAGGGATTCATAGGGTGTTTTGTTATGAAGAAGAGGGGTAGGGGTACGGTTAATAAGGTAAACTGCTGTGAGAACACAGTCAGTCCAATATTGGGGTGGAAGGTGGGATTGAAACATTAAGGCTCGGGCAATATTCATTATATGTTGATGTTTTCTCTCGACTCTTCCATTTTGTTGGGGTGTTTCTACACAACTCCTTCGGTGGATAATGCCCTTAGTGTGAAAAAATTCTTTCATTTGGAACTCGGCTCCATTGTCACTTCTAATGGTTTTGATTTTGGTGTGGAATTGGGTTTCAATTAAGTTGTAAAAAGCCGTAAGGCAAGGCCTGGTTTCAGATTTATTTTTAAGCATATAAACCCATGTTGTCTGTGAGTAGTCATCAACAATTGTAAGAAAGAAGCGTGATCTATCTATTGCAACAATGGAGTTGGGACCCCATATATCACAGTGGACAAGATCAAATATATTCAAAGCAGAATGTGCATAAGTTGGGAAAGAAACACGCCATTGCTTAGCCAAAGGACAAATTGAACATGGTAGTTGATTGTGAAATGTTTGATTGTGTGTCACAATAGGATCAGTAATTAAAGATAGTCTTGAAAAAGAAATGTGGCCTAAACGATAATGCCATAAATCACACAAGGAAGTAGTGTGAGTAGCAGAAGCAGAAGAAAGTGAAGTTGAGTGAAGAAAGCGAGGCAGTGCATCAACTTGAGGAGATGGTGACACCAGAGATGTGAGAAGGTGATACAAACTATCTTTAACTTCACCCATCCCAATCGTTGTCCATGATGCTAAGTCCTGAAAAAAACAAGCATTGGATAAAAAAATTAGACAACAAGAATGATGTCGGGTAAGTTTCTTGGCAGATAGCAAATTGAATTTGAAAGAAGGCACACATAAAACATGAGTTAAGACTAGATGCTCAGATAATCTTACTACACCAATGTGAGTAACAGGAACATCTTGGCCATTTGGAAGTTTGACTTGATAGGAAACTGTGGTTGTGATAGATGTGAAAAGGGAGGTACAACAGATCATATGATCTGTTGTACCAGTATCAATAATCCAAGGTGAAACGTGTGTGTGAGGAAATGAGTGTATGTGTGTGCTAAAGCAGGTGGTCATACCAGAAACTCGAGAGTTGTTGACTTGAGTATTGGGAGAGGAAGAAGGTGGTTGTGTAACAGATAATGATGCCATGGCTGAACTAGTCTCCTTGTAATGTAAAAGAGAAAGCAATTGTTGGTATTGACTCCTGGTAAGCATCATTGATTCAATTGATTCCTCCTCATGATCACCATACGATAGTGCTCGGGATTGAGTAACAGCTGATGCAGTGCCGTTAGTTTTCCCATGAAGTTTGTGGCCAGGTGGATAACCATGCAATTTATAACATCTCTTAGCAATGTGACCAGTCATATTACAATGAGTACATTGTGGTGGATCGGCATTGCCAACCTTAAAGCAGTTTTCAAGAGAATGGCTAGGAATCTTGCAGTAAGAGCAGTATGGGCGATTATTTTTCTGGTGAGTGGTTTTGGAGGAATTTTTGCTGGAGTGAAAAGTTGGTTTGGCCATCATTGCCATAAGGTCAGGGAAATTGGTAGAAGGAATCATCAAATGCTGTCGTTCTTGCTGTTGGATCATGGAAAATACTCGATTAAGAGGTGGTAGAGAGTCAAGTAGCATTATCTGATCTCGAGTGTTTGAGTATGAATCAGTCAATCCCATAAGGAATTGAATGACACAGTCTCGGTCATATCGGTCATGAAGAATTTTTAGTTTCCCACATTCACAATCGGGAAGAGGGTCATAAATAGCAAGTTCATCCCATAATGCTTTGAGATGACCAAAATAGGTACTGACATTGTCTTGGTTTTGAGATAAGCTGGCTAAGTCATGTTTGAGTTGAAATATTCGAGGGCCATTTTGATGAGTAAAACAATCCCTGAGTTCCAGCCACAATACTCTTGAATCATCAACTAAAGCAAGACTAGATTTGACAGATGGACTTATAGAATTTTGTAGCCACGAAACAACCAAGTCATTGCATCTCTCCCGAGCTTCGAAAAGGGGGTCTGAGGGGTCAGTGGGTTTAGGCAATGTACCATTGATAAACGCAAGTTTGTTCTTCACGCGAAGAGATCGGGAGATAGTACGAGACCAACTGACGTAATTATTAGCAATCAGGATTTCGAAAACAAGGGCTGCAGCTGGGTTATCGCCAGTCTCAATTTGGAATGGGTTGAAAGGGTCAAAGAAATTGAGGTATTTGTTTGTGAAGTTTGTATCGTTGAGAGATTGGGATTCAGTTTCTTTACGAGCGTCGGCCATTGATCGGAATCTCTGGTACCATGTAACAAATGAATACAAAACAAAGGAAGATGAAATTGTAGGGAGAAATTTCCTCGTGTATCTGATGAACGATGCCAATCATACAATTATATACAACAACCAAAGAATATTCTAACTAACTTATCCTATACAATGACAATACTACCCTTTCATACAGCTCATTATAGAGGTAACAAATAACAAATAAATAGAGCAAGATAATTCAGGTAACCATGCCAGCCTTCTCTTCGTTGACGTGGTGTTGTGATGAGTCATCCTCTAATAAATTCATGCAGGTAGAGGTCTTCACGGACCTGCCATCCCAGGTTGTCCTGAAACGTTTCAATCGGAGTCCTCTTCGCAATATAGAGGAGATCAGGGCTCACAACGGAGGAGCAGAGACTTGCACTAAAAGTTTCGTCAAATACGAGAGGGTAACATCCTTGCTGTGCCGACTGGGCTAGCTCATTGGATTTATAACGACGGCGAATCACAGCTTATTTTGGTTGAACTCCACGACACCTCAAATCAGGCCAACTAGCTCGATGAGAACGCTAGAGTCAGTACAAATAATTAACCCCTTATTGGTTTTGGTTATTCACTGCTTATATTACATATACTTTGATATAATAAAGTCTAATAAGCAATGAAAACTTTTTCAAATTAACATCGTGAAGAGCTGTACTTATTTAAGTAATTTATGATTTAGAGGTTCTACCTTGCTGGGAACCCACAGCCACAACAACAAAGTGGTCGCCAGAGACACAGAGAGAGCTGGCAGGGAAGCAGGAGCAGGAGCCGGAGACGGAGCCGGAGCCAACGCCAGGAAGAAAGAGAGAGAAGCTCGCAAAGTGGTAGCAACATGTTCAATGGCTTCGACAAAGAGTTTCTGGCCGAAAGCTTCAACATTAACAAAGAGATGGCAATGAGGATACAGAATCGAGATGATCGAAGGGGAAGAATTGTCCTCGTTGAGGATGAACTTCGGGTGCTGAGCCCACAAAGAAGAGGAGAAGAACGAGAAGAGAGGGGATGGGACAGAGACAATGGCGTGGAGGAAACCTTCTGCATGTTGAGGCTCAAACATAACATCGTCGACCCACAACGTGCTGATGTTTACAATGAACGCGGCGGTCGCATCACCAGCCTCAACCTCCCCATCCTTAGGTGCATCCAGCTAAGTGCTGAGAGAGGTGTCCTCTACAGGGTAAGAGATAAGATCCCATGAATTTTTTTTATAAAAAAAAATCAAAATGCGAAACGCAAAACCAATAAATATCACTAACATGGTTAATTTGGTTATTTGAAATGTCCTAGTTATAATTACTAACATAGTTAATTAGGTCATTTGAAAAATGTGCAGAATGCCCTCGTAGCACCACACTGCAACATGAACTGCCACAGTATGATATAAGTAATCAGGGGCAACGCTAGGCTTCAGGTGGTCGGGGAGAACAACAAGAATGTATTTGACAGGGATGTTCGGGAAGGTCAGGCTTTGACAGTGCCACAAAACTTCGCCGTCATTAAAAAGGTAGGAAATTAAGGATTCGAGTGTGTGGCATTCAAAACAAACCACAACGCCAAAATTAACCCACTTGCTAGAAGGCTTTCGGCCATGCGGGTGTTAATAAATGCATACCGCATTGCCAGGGAGGAAGCTAGAAGGCTGAAGTATAATAGGGACGAGACGACCATGTTCAGTTCGGAGTCCTTTGGGTGGCAGCGTAGGAACTAAGCATCTGAAGTACTTGTATGCACCTAGTAATTTTCATAAAAACTGTATTAGTTTCCGTAGTATGGATGGAAGTCCTCATAGGAGTTGAGGCTAACTAGTTTGTTACCTACTACGTCTTACTTGTATCTGCGAGAATGAAAGTTTATATCATCTTTGAGTTAATAATAATATCCCCTATTGCACCTACAAAATATGTTTTTTTTTTGTCCAATTGAGTTCATGCTAGATGCTCTGCTATCGTTACATTATCCAAGATCTTCATATTACACTCGCATATAAATGTGGTCCTAAAAAGTCGACTGCTGGATTAGTGCACCCACTTGGGACTTTTCGGTGCGCGAAATATGCTATGTTTTTCTCTCTCCCTTCGCTGGTGGTTGGACTATAGAGGAATCTAATCCAACTTTACTCGACGGAGGCGTTGGGCGCTGTAGTGAGAAAAAGGGATGGATAGCCAGTGGAGAGGACTTGTGAAGAGTTCCTCAGTGATCATATAGAGAGGGGGATTAAAATACGATAAGTGATATCGATCAAACAACACTACTATCTTCGTTATAGAAATATGACTTAACAACATCGGTTGATGGCTAAAGGGTCGAAGGAATCTTGATTTGGCAGTAAATGGAAAATAAGTGACACATCATAATTGTGTCAGTCAAATTTTTATAAAGTGTGCATGTAGTGCAACTCATTACTAATCTGGGTATAAAATATGACAAAATTGATACTTTATGATTGACGCCGGACAGGATAGCGATTATCCTGCAGGCTAGTTCTAACAGATGATTCACAGGAGAAAATTCGCCCAAAACCAGAGAGAAAAGTCTCTAGGGTTTAACGGAATATTATAAAATCAAGCAATAATGAAAATCAGTCCACAAGCCGGACTGTTATAGCCAAAAAACGTGTTTATCCGAATTTTTTCAAAAATAAAAAAATCTCGGAAATCACTCTAAATTGAAATTTGAAATAAAATAAGCAATCTGCAAAAAATCCGGCCCAAATTGGATTAAAAATGACTTCCTAACTGACAAGAGAAATATTACTATAAATAGTAAAAACACTAGTGATTCGGAGGGAAAAACAGCAGAATTTGAGGTCGAAAAAAAGGCACATGGAGCTATGCTCATGTGGACAGCGTGCGTGCCGAAAGGAGCTTTCCGAATTGGGGTCTTATGTGCGATTCCGACATCCGTAGCCAAAGTTATGGCCAAAAGACTGAAATGCACTCAAAACGGCCACAATGAGGAACATATCACAAAATCAATTCCCGCCTTTGCGCTGATCTGCCAACTCATGGTATCTCAGCATCATCTGTCTCGGATCCCCCTGCATCAGTCACCCCAAGTTGGAAAGAACTCGTCCTCGAGTTCAGAGTAGTGTCATCAGAATCCACAAAACAAGGACTTAGGTGCTTCACATTAAAGACATCAGAAGTCTTCAAGTGACTGGGAAGGGCAACCTGTAAGCGTTATCATTGATCTTCTGCACGACCTCACAAGGTCCAATCTTCCGATCCTTAAGCTTATTATACTCGCCAACAGGAAAACGATCACGAGTTAATACAGCCCAAACAAAATCACCAACATCAAAAAGTACCTGACGACGATGAGTGTCAACCCGAGTCTTGTACTTGGTATTGCTCTCATGAATGGTCTGTTTCACCTGCTCATGGATACCCCGAAAATACTCTGCCATCTCATCTGCTTTAGGACTGAAACATCCTATACGTGGAATAGAGGCTAAGTCCAGCACCCCGGATGGGTTCTGACCATAGACAATCTCAAATGGGCTTAAACCTGTGGTTCTGTTTTTTGATCTGTTGTAGGCAAATTCTGCTTGAGGTAATGCCAAATCCCACTGCTTCGGCTTCGTTCCTGCCAAACACCTCAAAAGGTTGTGATAAAAGGTTAGAATTGCATAATAAAGTTGTTTAAATGGGTGATTTATTTTATCAAATAAAAATTGAACACTTAATTATGCATCAAATTCTAATATTGAATGCAAATTAATTGATGTCAATATTTTATATACATAAAGTTCTATATTTGCCTTTGAAAGAAATATATTTTTTATATACTGCAGGGCATTTATGAAAATACTAAAAGAGAATGGAACTCACGGCTGGAACTCAAGGGAGCAAGCAGAAAATCAGCACATGCAGAAAGATAGAAAGGCCACCCACTCCCAAGTTAGGCCACCCACTCCACCATTCTTCAAAGTTAGGCCACCCACTATCACGAGTTAATACAGCCCAAACAAAATCACCAACATCAAAAAGTACCTGACGACGATGACTGTCAACCCAAGTCTTGTACTTGGTATTGCTCTCATGAATGGTCTGTTTCACCTGCTCATAGATACCCCGAAGATACTCTGCCATCTCATCTGCTTTAGGACTGAAACGTCCTATACGTGGAGTAGGGGCTAAGTCCAGCACCCCGGATGGGTTCTGACCATAGACAATCTCAAATGGGCTTAAACTTGTGGTTCTATTTTTTGATCTGTTGTAGGCAAATTCTGCTTGAGGCAATGCCAAATCCCACTGCTTCGGCTTCGTTCCTGCCAAACACCTCAAAAGGTTGCCCAAACTCCGGTTCACCACCTTGGTCTGGCCATCCGTCTGGGGGTGGTAGGCGCTACTAAAATTCAACTGCGTTCCCAGTTTCCCCCACAGGCTCTTCCAGAAATGACTAATGAACTTGGTATCACGATCTGAAGTGATGGATCGAGGAACACCATGTAAACGCACAATCTCCCTGAAATAAAGGTGGGCAATCCGGACAGCATCCATAGTCTTCCTGCAAGCTACAAAATGGGCCATCTTGGAAAACCTGTCAACCACAACAAAGATAGAATCTGAGGCCGTGCGGGGTAAGCCCAATACAAAATCCATGCTGACATCGAACCAAGGAGCTTTAGGAACAGGTAAGGGAGTGTACAAGCCCGCATTGGTGAGAACTCCCTTAGACCGTTGGCACACAAAACAACGGTCCACATAATGGGCCACATCACTAGTCAACTTGGGCCAATAAAAGTCAAAAGAGATAAGGGCCAAGGTCTTATCTCGGCCAAAGTGTCCCTCATTATGAAGTTCACTTATAATTTGCTGCCTCAATGAACAATCTGGAATGCACAACTGTAATCCACGAAACAGATACCCATTATGCAAAACAAATTTTAAACTGGCCCAAATCGGATTTAAAATGACTTCCTAACTGACAAGCGAAATATTACCATAAATAGTAAAAAATAAATAAAACTAGTGATTCGGAGGGGAAAACAGCATAATTTGAGGTCGAAAAAAAGGCACATGGAGCTACGCTCGATGTGGACAGCGTGTGCGTTGAAAGGAGCTTTCCGAATTGGGGTCTTATGTGCGATTCCGACACCCGTAACCAAAGTTATGGCCAAAAGACTGAAACGCACTCAAAACGGCCCCAATGAGGAACATATCACAATCAATTCCCACCTTTGCGCTGATCTGCCAACTCATGGTATCTCAGCACCATCAAGGTGCAATCTGACAGCTCAGCATCATCTGTCTCGGATCCCCCTGCATCAGTCACCCCGGGTTGGAAAGAACTCGTCCTCGAGTTCAGAGTAGTGTCATCAGAATCCACAAAACAAGGACTTAGGTGCTTCACATTAAAGACATCAGAAGTCTTCAAGTGACTGGGAAGGCGCAACCTGTAAGCGTTATCATTGATCTTCTGCACGACCTCACAAGGTCCAATCTTCCGATCCTTAAGCTTATTATACTCGCCAACAGGAAAACGATCACGAGTTAATACAGCCCAAACAAAATCACCAACATCAAAAAGTACCTGACGACGATGACTGTCAACCCAAGTCTTGTACTTGGTATTGCTCTCATGAATGGTCTGTTTCACCTGCTCATAGATACCCCGAAGATACTCTGCCATCTCATCTGCTTTAGGACTGAAACGTCCTATACGTGGAGTAGGGGCTAAGTCCAGCACCCCGGATGGGTTCTGACCATAGACAATCTCAAATGGGCTTAAACTTGTGGTTCTATTTTTTGATCTGTTGTAGGCAAATTCTGCTTGAGGCAATGCCAAATCCCACTGCTTCGGCTTCGTTCCTGCCAAACACCTCAAAAGGTTGCCCAAACTCCGGTTCACCACCTTGGTCTGGCCATCCGTCTGGGGGTGGTAGGCGCTACTAAAATTCAACTGCGTTCCCAGTTTCCCCCACAGGCTCTTCCAGAAATGACTAATGAACTTGGTATCACGATCTGAAGTGATGGATCGAGGAACACCATGTAAACGCACAATCTCCCTGAAATAAAGGTGGGCAATCCGGACAGCATCCATAGTCTTCCTGCAAGCTACAAAATGGGCCATCTTGGAAAACCTGTCAACCACAACAAAGATAGAATCTGAGGCCGTGCGGGGTAAGCCCAATACAAAATCCATGCTGACATCGAACCAAGGAGCTTTAGGAACAGGTAAGGGAGTGTACAAGCCCGCATTGGTGAGAACTCCCTTAGACCGTTGGCACACAAAACAACGGTCCACATAATGGGCCACATCACTAGTCAACTTGGGCCAATAAAAGTCAAAAGAGATAAGGGCCAAGGTCTTATCTCGGCCAAAGTGTCCCTCATTATGAAGTTCACTTATAATTTGCTGCCTCAATGAACAATCTGGAATGCACAACTGTAATCCACGAAACAGATACCCATTATGCAAAACAAATTTTAAACTGGCCCAAATCGGATTTAAAATGACTTCCTAACTGACAAGCGAAATATTACCATAAATAGTAAAAAATAAATAAAACTAGTGATTCGGAGGGGAAAACAGCATAAATTTGAGTCGAAAAAAGGCACATGGAGCACTGCTCGATGTGGACAGCGTTGCGTCGAAAGGAGCTTTCCGAATTGGGGTCTTATGTGCGATTCCGACACCCGTAACCAAAGTTATGGCCAAAAGACTGAAACGCACTCAAAACGGCCCCAATGAGGAACATATCACAATCAATTCCCACCTTTGCGCTGATCTGCCAACTCATGGTATCTCAGCACCATCAAGGTGCAATCTGACAGCTCAGCATCATCTGTCTCGGATCCCCCTGCATCAGTCACCCCTGGTTGGAAAGAACTCGTCCTCGAGTTCAGAGTAGTGTCATCAGAATCCACAAAACAAGGACTTAGGTGCTTCACATTAAAGACATCAGAAGTCTTCAAGTGACTGGGAAGGCGTAACCTGTAAGCATTATCATTGATCTTCTGCATGACCTCACAAGGTCCAATCTTCCGATCCTTAAGCTTATTATACTCGCCAATAGGAAAACGATCACGAGTTAATACAGCCCAAACAAAATCACCAACATCAAAAAGTACCTGACGACGATGACTGTCAACCCAAGTCTTGTACTTGGTATTGCTCTCATGAATGGTCTGTTTCACCTGCTCATAGATACCCCGAAGATACTCTGCCATCTCATCTGCTTTAGGACTGAAACGTCCTATACGTGGATAGGGGCTAAGTCCAGCACCCCGGATGGGTTCTGACCATAGACAATCTCAAATGGGCTTAAACTTGTGGTTCTATTTTTTGATCTGTTGTAGGCAAATTCTGCTTGAGGCAATGCCAAATCCCACTGCTTCGGCTTCGTTCCTGCCAAACACTCAAAAGGTTGCCCAAACTCCGGTTCACCACCTTGGTCTGGCCATCCGTCTGGGGGTGGTAGGCGCTACTAAAATTCAACTGCGTTCCCAGTTTCCCCCACAGGCTCTTCCAGAAATGACTAATGAACTTGGTATCACGATCTGAAGTGATGGATCGAGGAACACCATGTAAACGCACAATCTCCCTGAAATAAAGGTGGGCAATCCGGACAGCATCCATAGTCTTCCTGCAAGCTACAAAATGGGCCATCTTGGAAAACCTGTCAACCACAACAAAGATAGAATCTGAGGCCGTGCGGGGTAAGCCCAATACAAAATCCATGCTGACATCGAACCAAGGAGCTTTAGGAACAGGTAAGGGAGTGTACAAGCCCGCATTGGTGAGAACTCCCTTAGACCGTTGGCACACAAAACAACGGTCCACATAATGGGCCACATCACTAGTCAACTTGGGCCAATAAAAGTCAAAAGAGATAAGGGCCAAGGTCTTATCTCGGCCAAAGTGTCCCTCATTATGAAGTTCACTTATAATTTGCTGCCTCAATGAACAATCTGGAATGCACAACTGTAATCCACGAAACAGATACCCATTATGCAAAACAAATTTTAAACTGGCCCAAATCGGATTTAAAATGACTTCCTAACTGACAAGCGAAATATTACCATAAATAGTAAAAAATAAATAAAACTAGTGATTCGGAGGGGAAAACAGCATAATTTGAGGTCGAAAAAAAGGCACATGGAGCTACGCTCGATGTGGACAGCGTGTGCGTTGAAAGGAGCTTTCCGAATTGGGGTCTTATGTGCGATTCCGACACCCGTAACCAAAGTTATGGCCAAAAGACTGAAACGCACTCAAAACGGCCCCAATGAGGAACATATCACAATCAATTCCCACCTTTGCGCTGATCTGCCAACTCATGGTATCTCAGCACCATCAAGGTGCAATCTGACAGCTCAGCATCATCTGTCTCGGATCCCCCTGCATCAGTCACCCCTGGTTGGAAAGAACTCGTCCTCGAGTTCAGAGTAGTGTCATCAGAATCCACAAAACAAGGACTTAGGTGCTTCACATTAAAGACATCAGAAGTCTTCAAGTGACTGGGAAGGCGTAACCTGTAAGCATTATCATTGATCTTCTGCATGACCTCACAAGGTCCAATCTTCCGATCCTTAAGCTTATTATACTCGCCAATAGGAAAACGATCACGAGTTAATACAGCCCAAACAAAATCACCAACATCAAAAAGTACCTGACGACGATGACTGTCAACCCAAGTCTTGTACTTGGTATTGCTCTCATGAATGGTCTGTTTCACCTGCTCATAGATACCCCGAAGATACTCTGCCATCTCATCTGCTTTAGGACTGAAACGTCCTATACGTGGAGTAGGGGCTAAGTCCAGCACCCCGGATGGGTTCTGACCATAGACAATCTCAAATGGGCTTAAACTTGTGGTTCTATTTTTTGATCTGTTGTAGGCAAATTCTGCTTGAGGCAATGCCAAATCCCACTGCTTCGGCTTCGTTCCTGCCAAACACCTCAAAAGGTTGCCCAAACTCCGGTTCACCACCTTGGTCTGGCCATCCGTCTGGGGGTGGTAGGCGCTACTAAAATTCAACTGCGTTCCCAGTTTCCCCCACAGGCTCTTCCAGAAATGACTAATGAACTTGGTATCACGATCTGAAGTGATGGATCGAGGAACACCATGTAAACGCACAATCTCCCTGAAATAAAGGTGGGCAATCCGGACAGCATCCATAGTCTTCCTGCAAGCTACAAAATGGGCCATCTTGGAAAACCTGTCAACCACAACAAAGATAGAATCTGAGGCCGTGCGGGGTAAGCCCAATACAAAATCCATGCTGACATCGAACCAAGGAGCTTTAGGAACAGGTAAGGGAGTGTACAAGCCCGCATTGGTGAGAACTCCCTTAGACCGTTGGCACACAAAACAACGGTCCACATAATGGGCCACATCACTAGTCAACTTGGGCCAATAAAAGTCAAAAGAGATAAGGGCCAAGGTCTTATCTCGGCCAAAGTGTCCCTCATTATGAAGTTCACTTATAATTTGCTGCCTCAATGAACAATCTGGAATGCACAACTGTAATCCACGAAACAGATACCCATTATGCAAAACAAAATCATGACGGTGACCCTCAGTTACCTCCTGAAATATCCTTCCAAAGGAAGGATCAGCTGCATACATATCTGTGAACGTCTCAAAGCCTGCAACTTTGGTACTCATGGTGGTGAGGAGTAAGGTACGACGGCTCAGGGCATCTGCGACGCGGTTCAGACTCCCTGCTTGGTGCCTCAGCGTAAAGGTGAATTCTTGCAAGTATGCCACCCACTTGGCATGACGTTTACTCAACTTGTGTTGGCCATTAATGTACTTCAGGGCCTCATGATCGGTAAACAGAATAAACTCCTTCTGTACTAGGTAGTGACGCTAATGCTTCAGGGACTGAACTATGGCATAGAACTCCAGATCATAAGTGGAATAATTTTTCTTTGATCCCGATAGCTTCTCACTGAAAAAAGCAACCGGACGACCTGCCTGACTCAGAACACCACCAATGCCAAAGCCAGATGCATCAGGAAGTGCCAAAACTGGTGCCTCGGTCATCTTCTGCTTGACCAGTTGAAAACTGGCCTCTGCCTCCTCAGACCACTGGAAATCACGCCCCTTGAGGCACTCTGTGATAGGGGCAATCAGAGTACTGAAATTTCTAATGAACCGGCGGTAGAAAGATGCCAATCCATGGAAACTTCGGATGTCATGTAAGGTCCTTGGTCTGGNCTGGCCCAAATCGGATTTAAAATGACTTCCTAACTGACAAGCGAAATATTACCATAAATAGTAAAAAATAAATAAAACTAGTGATTCGGAGGGGAAAACAGCATAATTTGAGGTCGAAAAAAAGGCACATGGAGCTACGCTCGATGTGGACAGCGTGTGCGTTGAAAGGAGCTTTCCGAATTGGGGTCTTATGTGCGATTCCGACACCCGTAACCAAAGTTATGGCCAAAAGACTGAAACGCACTCAAAACGGCCCCAATGAGGAACATATCACAATCAATTCCCACCTTTGCGCTGATCTGCCAACTCATGGTATCTCAGCACCATCAAGGTGCAATCTGACAGCTCAGCATCATCTGTCTCGGATCCCCCTGCATCAGTCACCCCTGGTTGGAAAGAACTCGTCCTCGAGTTCAGAGTAGTGTCATCAGAATCCACAAAACAAGGACTTAGGTGCTTCACATTAAAGACATCAGAAGTCTTCAAGTGACTGGGAAGGCGTAACCTGTAAGCATTATCATTGATCTTCTGCATGACCTCACAAGGTCCAATCTTCCGATCCTTAAGCTTATTATACTCGCCAATAGGAAAACGATCACGAGTTAATACAGCCCAAACAAAATCACCAACATCAAAAAGTACCTGACGACGATGACTGTCAACCCAAGTCTTGTACTTGGTATTGCTCTCATGAATGGTCTGTTTCACCTGCTCATAGATACCCCGAAGATACTCTGCCATCTCATCTGCTTTAGGACTGAAACGTCCTATACGTGGAGTAGGGGCTAAGTCCAGCACCCCGGATGGGTTCTGACCATAGACAATCTCAAATGGGCTTAAACTTGTGGTTCTATTTTTTGATCTGTTGTAGGCAAATTCTGCTTGAGGCAATGCCAAATCCCACTGCTTCGGCTTCGTTCCTGCCAAACACCTCAAAAGGTTGCCCAAACTCCGGTTCACCACCTTGGTCTGGCCATCCGTCTGGGGGTGGTAGGCGCTACTAAAATTCAACTGCGTTCCCAGTTTCCCCCACAGGCTCTTCCAGAAATGACTAATGAACTTGGTATCACGATCTGAAGTGATGGATCGAGGAACACCATGTAAACGCACAATCTCCCTGAAATAAAGGTGGGCAATCCGGACAGCATCCATAGTCTTCCTGCAAGCTACAAAATGGGCCATCTTGGAAAACCTGTCAACCACAACAAAGATAGAATCTGAGGCCGTGCGGGGTAAGCCCAATACAAAATCCATGCTGACATCGAACCAAGGAGCTTTAGGAACAGGTAAGGGAGTGTACAAGCCCGCATTGGTGAGAACTCCCTTAGACCGTTGGCACACAAAACAACGGTCCACATAATGGGCCACATCACTAGTCAACTTGGGCCAATAAAAGTCAAAAGAGATAAGGGCCAAGGTCTTATCTCGGCCAAAGTGTCCCTCATTATGAAGTTCACTTATAATTTGCTGCCTCAATGAACAATCTGGAATGCACAACTGTAATCCACGAAACAGATACCCATTATGCAAAACAAAATCATGACGGTGACCCTCAGTTACCTCCTGAAATATCCTTCCAAAGGAAGGATCAGCTGCATACATATCTGTGAACGTCTCAAAGCCTGCAACTTTGGTACTCATGGTGGTGAGGAGTAAGGTACGACGGCTCAGGGCATCTGCGACGCGGTTCAGACTCCCTGCTTGGTGCCTCAGCGTAAAGGTGAATTCTTGCAAGTATGCCACCCACTTGGCATGACGTTTACTCAACTTGTGTTGGCCATTAATGTACTTCAGGGCCTCATGATCGGTAAACAGAATAAACTCCTTCTGTACTAGGTAGTGACGCTAATGCTTCAGGGACTGAACTATGGCATAGAACTCCAGATCATAAGTGGAATAATTTTTCTTTGATCCCGATAGCTTCTCACTGAAAAAAGCAACCGGACGACCTGCCTGACTCAGAACACCACCAATGCCAAAGCCAGATGCATCAGGAAGTGCCAAAACTGGTGCCTCGGTCATCTTCTGCTTGACCAGTTGAAAACTGGCCTCTGCCTCCTCAGACCACTGGAAATCACGCCCCTTGAGGCACTCTGTGATAGGGGCAATCAGAGTACTGAAATTTCTAATGAACCGGCGGTAGAAAGATGCCAATCCATGGAAACTTCGGATGTCATGTAAGGTCCTTGGTCTGGGCCACTCCAAGACTGCATCTATCTTTGACTGATCTGGATGAACACCATCAGTAGACACAACAAAACCAAGAAAAGTCACAGAAGTAGTGAAGAAAGAACACTTCTTCTGATTGACAAACAGACACTCCGTTTTCAGCATCTCAAAAACAGCACGAAGGTGATCGAAGTGTGAAGCCCATGTCGGACTATAAATGAGGATATCATCGAAGTAAACTACAACAAATTTCCCCATAAAAGGCCGCAAGACCTGATGCATAAATCTCATGAACGTACTGGGCACATTGGATAGCCCAAAAGGCATGACCATCCACTCATACAACCCTTGTGGCGTTTTAAACGCGGTCTTCCACTCATCTCCAGGCCTTATTCTGATCTGGTGGTATCCGCTTTTAAGGTCAATTTTTGAGAAGACCTTAGAATCGGATAGCTGATCCAACATATCATCTAGACGGGGAATTGGAAACCGGTACTTCACTGTAATTCTGTTGATCGCTCGGCTGTCAACACACATACGCCAAGAACTATCTTTCTTTGGCACTAGCAGGGCAGGAACTGCACATGGGCTCATACTCTCTCGGATATAGCCCCTCTCCAACAACTCTTCCACCTGTCGCTGCAACTCTTCAACCTCCTTGGGACTGAGGCGATATGCTGGTCGATTTGGCAAACTTGACCCAGGAACAAGGTCAATTTGATGCTGAATATCCCTCATAGGCGGTAGCCCAGGAGGAAGATCCTCTGGCATCAAGTCAGAGAATTCTGCTAGCAGCTGCTGCACCTCTACTGGTAAATCTGTATCCACGTCTACTGCACTATTCTTGCAAGGTAGTAAAGCATAGACCACGCCTCCATGCTCAATCTCATCTAAAAACCTGGACATAGAAAGCAGGTTAATATTATTGGTTACCGGGGTAGGAGTGAGTCATTCTCGCCGGGGCGCCAACATAATCTTTTTTCCCTTGATGTTAAGGGAATATGTATTCTTCCGTCCATCATGAATGACACTGCGATCATACTGCCAAGGTCGACCCAACAATACATGACACGCATCCATAGACACAACATCACATCAGGCATTATCAAAATATTTTCTACCAATTGAAAAAGACACGAGGCATCGCCTATCAACTGTTACCTCACTGCCTTTATTTAGCCATGACAACTTGTATGGCTTAGGATGACGGTCTGTCTTCAACTGCAATTTCTGGACAACCTCCTCGGACACTACATTCTCACAACTGCCGCTGTCAATGATCATTTTGCAGACTTTATCTGCAACTGTGCAGGTCGTGTGGAAAATATTGGTTCTCAACCAATCGTCCCCTGAATCGCCCTTGGGAGTCAGTAGACTCTTGCGAACGACCAGAGTCTCATGACCATCTCCATACAGCACATCATCAGTCTCATCATCGTCATACACGGGCTCGCCAATCTCCTCAGTCTCGTCTACCGCGTTTTCCTCAATCAACAAATTTTTGCCCTTTTGATTAGCAGGCTTCCTGCAATCAGTCGCCCTATGCCCTTGTTCACCACAACGAAAACATCTAATAGTAGGGTTAGAATTACCCTGAGGTGGCTGCTGGACAGGACGGGAATCCTAAGGGCGAAGTGGCCGATTGTTGTGATCGCTCTTGATCACTGGTCTCCTGTTTTGCTGTTTTTCAACAGCAAGTGCACGCTGGTAGGCTTCCGAAACATTCCACAGTGAATGAAGGCTGAGGACATCTTGCAAGGGCTGGCGCAAACCCCCCAAATACCGCGCCACCATCTGCTCCTCCGTCTCAGATAAATCGTTCCGGGCGACCAATTGGTAAAACTCCTCCGTGTAATCATCGACTGATCGCGCGCCCTGCCTCAACGCATGAAGTCGCTGAAACAAGGTTTGCGTGTAGCCGAAGGGAAGGAAGTGACCCTTCATCTTCTTCTTCATCTTCTCCCAATCAGTGATCTTGGCCTTGGCCTGCCTGTCTCGTGAACGTCGCAACTGCTCCCACCACGCAGATGCTCTGCCCTTGAGTTTGATGGTGATCAGTTTCACTTTCACACGATCGGGGACTTCTTTATAATCAAAAATACGCTCCACTTCATTAATCCAATCCACGAATCCCTCGGCCTGTAACGTACCAGAAAACTCAGGCAAATTGACCTGAAAACCGAGGTCTCCATGACGCTCCTCCCGACCACGGTGCTCCCGGAATAGAGCACGATTGTGATATGGGTTTTCAAAAGTGGAATTAGAATCGTGATCAGAGGCCTCACGATCCTCGAAATCTTGCGCTGCCAGGTGCTGGGTTAATTCTGCGACTTGCCTCTGCAAATCCTCAATCATCGCATCCTGAACGCTGCGATCACGGCGTTGGGCGTCCTCATTCGGAACCTGCCCACGACGACCACGACCTCCAGCCATTGAAACTGGTGAAATTTCCCAGGAAGATGTTGAAGCTCTAATGCCAACTGACGCCGGACAGGATAGCGATTATCCTGCAGGCTAGTTCCAACAGATGATTCACAGGAGAAAATTCGCCCAAAACCAGAGAGAAAAGTCTCTAGGGTTTAACGGAATATTATAAAATCAAGCAATAATGAAAATCAGTCCACAAGCCGGACTGTTATAGCCAAAAAACGTGTTTATCCGAATTTTGCCAAAAATAGCAAAATCTCAGAAATCACTCTAAATTGAAATTCGAAATAAAATAAGCAATCTGCAAAAAATCCGGCCCAAATTGGATTAAAAATGACTTCCTAACCGACAAGCGAAATATTACTATAAATAGTAAAAACACTAGTGATTCGGAGGGGAAAACAGCAGAATTTGAGGTCGAAAAAAAGGCACATGGAGATATGCTCAATGTGGACAGCGTGCGGGCCGAAAGGAGCTTTCCGAATTAGGGTCTTATGTGCGATTCCGACATCCGTAGCCAAAGTTATGGCCAAAAGACTGAAATGCACTCAAAACGGCTCCAATGAGAAACATATCACAAAATAAATTCCCGCCTTTGCGCTGATCTGCCAACTCATGGTATCTCAGCGCCATCAAGGTGCAATCTGACAGCTCAGCATCATCTGTCTCGGATCCCCCTGCATCAATGATAAGATGGGATATTTCTATTATAATATATCATTTTTCAAATGCCAAATAATGTGGTATAATATATCTATGATAAGATGCCAAATTGAAACGCTCCGGTTTCGGATGGGTTGACGAGTTAATTCTCGTCACTTAAAATCGTATCTCGCAATATAAATATAAACTCTAATTTCTCAATTGCACATATGACTCTCTGTTTCAAATCAACTACTCCAATATAAATAATTTAAAACACCACAAAATCTCAAAAATAAACGTGGACTTTCCAAATTAGTAAATCATCAGAACACGACAAAATTACTAAATAAACTCTCCAATAATCATAGCAACCTTCTAAGCTTAATCCATCATGCTTAAATCATCTCATCATACTCTCTAATCTTGATCTTTAGTCGAAATATTCAAAATTATCTAAAAAATATTGTAGAGATAAGAGGCGAGTTATTAACAACTCAGTAAGCAAAACAAATATACTAGTATGTAAACATGAGTCTTTTAAGATAGTTTGATATGCATAAATAAAACATTTAATTTTCAGAGTACATGCTATCAAAACATCAAAACGATATTTCACAAACTATTCATATTCAAAGACCAACTGGCATAACATGACTGAACATTTTCATCTTATCATATTATTTCATATTGTATCATATCATATACCATGATTAACCCCTGTGGTAGGGTTGTGCTATCCCCAGTAGCCAAACCAGATAGTATCATATTGTGAAACTTTTCCTTATTCATTCTCGAAGTCCCGAATGTGCACACATAAAAGAACACATAGAAAAACTATTTTGTTTTCAAAGTGGGTGCACTCAAATCAAAGATGTTGGCACCAACTATATAACATATTTATAAGTATCATATCAGAACTAGAATCATAACAAAATAAGAAAATCACGCCAAAGGTTTTTCAAATGCATATATTAAATAGATTACTGAACATATTCATATCATTTTCATATATTTAAAAGCAGATTCAAAACGTGTTCATATAACATGTACAAAATTTTCAGATTTCATGTTCGCTCTTTTTGCATATTTCATAAACATATCAAAATATTACTCATGTCTATACTAATCATGCCAGGAAACATTTCTTTTTCATATAGATTTCATGAGAATTCAGGAACACATAACTGAGGTCATTTTTACATTTTCTTTTCAAAACATATCATGCACATTTTCAAAAACCAACTTCAGTTCATTTTCTTTTAATGCAAAGTCTAGCATAGGAATCCTGCTTACTTTGACTTTTAAATTCTCGAAATTTTCTTACTATAGTGCCAAAGAGTTATCAATCGTCACATATAAAATAAACATGTAACTTACTTAAATTTCCAAACGAACATGTACTTCGTAATTAAAACCTGAGACATATCATTCTATATTTCCTTAATGTTTAAAAATCCTTATAATCCTAAAATATCGTCACTTCCCAAAATACTTTGATTTTTATATAATTTCTCCAAATAATATCACAATGAATTCCAAAGATGACATTAACTCTATAATATTGACAATAAAATCATAGATCTAGTGCTCACGTGTCAAATTTTAATTCATTAGTAATACTCCAATAGAAAGCTCAAATTACATGGCTTATACTCCAAAATGACTAGTCAATGATATACTTAAAACCTCATAGGAACATTATAAAAAGTAAGAACTTTTCCTTCCCAACAATGTTAGATCACACCAAACCACATAACTTATATTCCAAAAGGACTAGTTAATGATACAATTAAAGCCCCATTGGAACGCCTTATAAAGAGTAAGAACTTCTCATTCCTAGGCAATGTGGGATTCCATACACTACCTACCATTATCCTTATCATATAGGGTATCACAGTGCACATGTAGTTAGGGGCAGAACTAGAAAATCTGATATGAGGAGGTCAAGTTACAAAAAAATAATTTATAGGTCAAGTACTAATTTTCATATAGTTTACTTTATAAAAACGTTTTCAAAATTTTAATTTTTATCAAATTTTTGGGGGAAAAACCCCTCAATAGTTCTGCCTCTGCATGCAGTGCAACTCATTACTAATCCGGATATAAAATATGACAAAATTGATACTTTATGATAAGATGCGATATTTCTATTATAATATATCATGTTAATTAAACTTGTATAATCAAATGTAATTATACAACATATTTTGATAGGATAACAGTACTAAGTGAAGGTTTAGATAGTAGGCCTGGTTTGTTTTCACAAACTATCTCATCTCATATCAACTCATCTCATAATTATAATTATAATTTTTCTAAATCCTCGTACAAAATAAAATAAATAATTTAAATTTTTTGAATCCCAAAATAAAAATAATATTTAAAAAAAATATATTCTAACATGCAATATTCTATCCAACTTTCAACTTTAATCTCAATTCATCTCAACTCATCTCCTCTATAAGATATGAGATGAAACAAGAGTTAAAAGTTGAATAAAATATTGTTAGAATATGACTTTTTAATATTATTTTTGTTTCAGAATTTGGAAAAGTTAAATTATTTATTATAATTTATTTGAAAGTTTGAAAAAATTATAATAATTGGATAAAATGAGATCAATTGAGATCAATTCATAATCTAAACAAGACCTAAGTAATTTATATTCCAAGAATACCTAATGCTTCTTTCAATATATATAATGAATATTAGATAATTTCAGAACACGGAGGACATAGTACATATATTGTATTGCAATGTATTGTGCAATTAAAATTACTTATTTGAATCTAATTTAAGCGGCCCTAGTTTCTACAAACACATCATCACTTATAAGCAAGGTATTTTAAAAAGTATTTTATATTTAAGTGATGGTTGGTAATGAAATTATGAAAAATTTTAAAAATTATGTACGTATAAGTGCAAACAAGCCCTTGATATCCCAACCTCACAAGACTTGTGTAATTTAATGATATATCTGATTAATAATGAAAGATAAACTATAATTGGATATTCAAAACAGAACCAGCAAAATTTAATACCAATAACAAAAACAAAACTTCAATAACTATCATCATTGAAAAACGTTGCACCTTGATCAAAGGCTCACCAAAACAAGTTAAAAAAGAGACAATTAATTAAGGTTTTCCCTCATCTCCTCCTTTTTATCGACTTCTTAATTAGTAATTAAGTATCGAGTTTTGTTACGTACAAGTAAATTAATGTACCGATTTGCATACTAATATTACTGACTTCATATTCAAAATTTAAATTAACACTATTTTTATTACAGTTTGACTTTCTAACCAATTACGTTAAATAGATATGCGTTAAGTACCTCGTACCTCGAACTGAACTATTCTTAGCATATCATCGCCACCTACCATAACCAAAACAAACTATGAAGCATATAGGTGTCAAGAATGTAAGGTCATCTGCCATCCATGCAACTAAGACACATACAAGTCTCATACGTGCACCTCCAGAAGGACCACAACCATCTGATCTATCATCCATCCCTACTCGTTACCAATCCTTCTTAAACCTTCATCGAGGACGATCGACCCTCCCCCACACCACAGCAGTCTTCCAAAAGTACTATATTCTTCTCAGCTAATGGGTGCCACATACCGTAACCGAAAATATTATGTGTTAGCAAAGTACTTCTTTGCAGCCATGCAACAAATAGAGACATGCGCAACAAAGAACAAGCATCTCCCCAACCCTTCGCCGCGTGCCAAAACCTGTCTCATTTTTTACCCCTATAAATACCACCCTAACCAAGCTACCATCTTCACCACAGCAGAGTTTTTAAGGGAGTTCCACCATGGCTTACTCCTCTTCGTTCACTCTTAGCCTTTGCTTTCTCGTTCTTTTTCCTGGCTGCCTTGCTCAGTTAGAGCAAGTCATAGGTCAATCCCAGAGGCAGCAGCAACAACGGTTCCAGACCGAGTGCCGCATCAACAACTTAAACGCTCAAGAACCCGGCAAGAGTGTTGAATCCGAGGCCGGTCTCTCCGAGTACTGGAACAGAAATGATGAACAGTTCCGGTGTGCCGGAGTTGATCTGGTCCGCCACAGTATCCAACGTAGAGGCCTATTGTTGCCTTCATTCTCCAATGCCCCTCAGCTCTTCTATGTTGTCCAAGGCACGTATTCCTTCGTTAGGGAGCTCCGCAGGGACGGCTCTTAGTTTTGTTTAGGACTATGCATGCTAATTCAGAATTATAAACATTAATTTCATCAATATCAATGCATGCAGGTAGAGGTCTTCACGGAGCCGCAATCCCAGGTTGTCCCGAGACGTTCCAATCGGAATCCTCAGCACAATTTAGAGGAGAACAGGGCTCACAACGTATGAGCAGAGACCAGCACCAGAAGGTTCGAGAGATCCGGGAGGGTGACATCGTTGCTATGCCGGCCGGAGTGGCTCATTGGATTTACAACGATGGCGAATCCCAGCTTATTGTCATGATACTCTACGACACGTCAAATCAGGCGAACCAGCTCGACGAAAACGCTAGGGTGAGCACAAAGAATTAACCCCTGCTTGGCCTCCTTATTCTCCCTATTTTTCTTACCTATAATTTGATATAACTAAAGTAAACAATGAGATTTTAACTTTTTAGTATTAACATCACGAATCACTGGGGCTTTTCATTAGAGATGTACTTACTGTAGTAATTTATGATTCAGAGATTCTACCTAGCTGGAAACCCACGCCAACAACAACAAGGTGGTCGCCAGAGACGCAGAGAGAGCTGGCAAGGAAGCCGTAGCCGAAGCCGGAGCAGGAGCCAAAGCCCGGAAGAAAGAGAGAGAAGCCAGCAAAGTGGCAGCAACTTGTTCAATGGCTTCGACGAAGAGTTTCTGGCCGACAGTTTCAACATTGACAACGAGCTGGCAATGAGGATACAGAACCGAGATGACCAGAGGGGTATAATCGTCACCGTCGAGGATGAGCTTCGGGTGCTGAGCCCACAAAGCAGAGGAGAAGAACGAGAAGAGAGAGACAATGGCGTGGAGGAAACCTTCTGCACGATGAGGCTCAAACACAACATCGCCGACCCACAACGTGCTGATGTTTACAATGAACGCGGCGGTCGCATCACCAGCCTGAACAGCCTCAAACTCCCCATCCTTAGGTACATCCAGCTAAGTGCCGAGAGAGGTGTCCTCTACAGGGTAAGAGATAAGACCCCATGAAAAAGAAAAAAAAAAAATTCAAAATTCAAAATGCGAAACGCAAAACCAATAAATATCACATAACATGTTTATTACCAACACGTATGAGTAATTTGCAATGTCCCAGTCATAAATTATGATTACTAACATGGTTAATTTGATCATTTGAAAAATATGCAGAATGCCCTCGTAGCACCACTCTACAACATGAACTGCCACAGTGTGATATACGTAATCAGGGGCAACGCCAGGCTGCAGGTGGTCGGGGAGAACGGACAGAACGTGTTTGACGGGGAGGTTCGGGAAGGCCAGGTTTTGACAGTGCCACAAAATTTCGCAGTCATTAAGAAGGCAGGAAATCAGGGATTCGAGTGGGTGGCATTCAAGACAAACGACAATGCCATGATTAACCCACTTGCTGGAAGGCTGTCGACCATGCGGGCACTTCCAGAGGATGTGTTAATAAACGCATACCGCATTGACAGGCAGGAAGCTAGAAGCCTGAAGTATAATAGGGACGAGACGACTCTGTTCAGCTCGGACTCATCTGGGTCGCCTATGCGTAGGGACTGAGCTTTTGAGTAACATGTAATTTTAATCAAAGCTGTAGTTGTACTGTTGCAGTTTGTGTAGTTTGGAATAAAGTCCTCCCTCCTAGGCAATGAGGCTATGACGTCTGGTTTGGTACCAGCTACGTCACACTTGTGTATCTGCGGGAATGAAAATTAATCTACGAGTTAATAATATTCTCCGTTCCACCTCTAGAGCTTCTTCCACCTGTTTCCCTCCAAAGCATTTTTATGCGAAATATAAACATGCTCTTTTCACCATCTTTTTCTTCAAACTCTTTCTAGATTCTTTGATCTACCCTTACTAAAAAAGGGGTACGGTGCTCAAATTTATTGATCATTATTACTCACTAAGAGTAGTTTTTATTTTATTTTATAGGGGAAGAAAATCTTTTATTGATAAAAGCTCTATAAAAGAACTTCCTCTACTTCAACGATGACATCAGAGATAGATAATGCATTTTGTCCTAGAGCATGAGAAACAACATTTGCTTCTCTCCTTACATGTTTAACAGGCAGCTATTATACTTTAGAAAACATTTTTATAACATCACAACAGAGCGAGCATCCCCTTATAGTATAATCCTCTTGAAACCCAGCTCAATACAGAATAAGCTTGTACAGTACGTGACATTATTGAAATTACAATATTTATATTAGATAACTAAATCTCAATTCTATTTGCTGGACGCAGTAATATTATTATTGGAAACTTTTAAGAGGTACGACAGGGCGCACACATACTGAAATAAACACTGCGAACCTAGCTACCCTAAACCACCCAAGATTTTCCTGCGCCCGTGAAAATAAACAAGCATTTTGTCTCTAGGTGGTAAGTTTTGCTTGATCACTGGGTGATTCAGAAACCTCTTCGACCAGGCAGTGGTGGCAGGAAATTGTGAAGGATCCACGATCTGCATAGATCCAACTTCCTCCCAAACAGGCAGCCAGTGAGCTATCCATCCCATTGCAAGGTCCAAATACCCAATGCTCTCCCCTCCCAAAAACTTCTTGTTATTTCTTTTCATCTCTTCCTCTATCTTCTCCGCCGCCTCGACGGCTGATTTCAGTGCCTGTTCTTTCTTCTCTCCGTGGGTACACATTGCAGTAAATGAATATTCCAGCAGCTATCACCCGAGCAGCCAAAACAAAATTATGTCAGACTGATAGATTAGAGAGAGAAGAATAGAGTGAAGCAATTTTGCTCTAATTTCATTCATGTATAAAGTGTGTTACAGTGCATGTTTTTATACACAACCATGACAGAATATTCTTTTCTAACAAACTTAGACATGTATACAATTGAAGAGTTATTCTAGATGTTTCTTTCCTTTAGCTGAGCTGGCTCCTTCTTCAATTTCACTAATACTCCCCGGCGAGCCAAGCAGGGCTGGAAGAACTGTGAGGCTTGATCTAAGAGTGCAGAATCGAGCTGTGGACAGCGGTTTGGTAAGCACATCAACAATTTGGTCTTTACTTGAAAGAAAGGAGACTTGAAGAGTCTTGTTGTGAATACGATCCCGGACAAAATGATAGTCAATATCAACGTGCTTGGTTCGTGAGTGCATCACTGGATTGACCGAAAGGTAGGTAGCTTCCAAGTTATCACAATAGAGTATGGGAGGTTTGGGTAAAAAGATGCCTAACTCAGAGAGTAGAGACTGGACCCAAATTAATTCACAAGTGGCATGCGCTAGGACCTTATATTCAGCCTCGGTGCTGGATCGAGCAATGGTAGACTGCTTCTTGGAGCTCCAACAAATCAAATTAGAACCATAGAAAACACAATGGCCCCCTGTAGACTTTCTGTCATCCGGACACCCTGCCCAGTCAGCATCGGAAAATGCAGACAAAGTTGGTGTAATTGATGACGTAATGACCAAACCATAATCCAAAGTGTGCTTTAGGTAGCGCAGGATACGCTTTACAGATTGCCAATGGGAGACACATGGTGCATGCATGAATTGACAAACCCGATTGACTGAAAAAGCTAAATCAGGTCTGGTAAAAAGCAAGTATTGTAGACTACCCACAACACTGCTATAAAGTGTTGGGTCTTCCATGGCAGATGAATCAAAAGCCGAGAGTTTCATAGATGGAGACATGGGGCTGCTTACTGGTTTACAATTGTCCATATTTGTCTTCTTAAGTAAATCCAAGATGTATTTACGTTGAGATAACAGCAGCCGAGTAGAATTACGATGGCATTCAACACCCAAAAAATAATGAAGGTTACCAAGATCTTTAAGAGGAAATTCAACACTCAGAAGATGAATAAGGTGAGAAATAGCATGCGGGTCCGAACCAGTTAGGATCACATCATCAACGTAGACCAAAAAATAGATGACAATAGATTGATGCCGATAAACAAACAGAGATGTATCTGACTTAGAAATCACAAATCCAAGCTCAAGCAATTTTCGACTCAACCGTGCATACCATGCACGGGGAGCTTGTTTCAGTCCGTATAAAGCTCGATTGAGCTTACATACATAGTGGGGAAATTGGGAATGAACGAAACCCGTAGGTTGGGACATGTAAACCGTTTCATCTAATAAGCCGTGTAAGAAGGCATTTTGCACGTCCAATTGGTGAATGGACCACTGAGAAGAGAAAGCAACAGAGAGAACCAACTTGATAGTTGCCGGCTTCACCACTGGGCTGAAAGTCTCGGAATAGTCCAGTCCCTCAAGCTGACTATAGCCTTTGGCTACTAACCTCGCCTTACGCCGTTCGATTGATCCATTGGAGTGAAACTTGGTTTTGAAGATCCAGCGACACCCAACGAGATTGTGAGATGGAGCCGGAGGTACTAGTGTCCAGGTATTATTGGAGAGCAAGGCTTCAAACTCGAGCTGCATGGATTTTCGCCATTCTGGAAACTTAGAAGCCTCGGTGACAGAGGATGGCTCATCTAGAGGAGTGAGAGAGGTAACGTGAGCTCTGGGTTTTGGCCAAGCAACAGTGCCGTCGGTTCTAACTTTTGGAAAATGAAGGTTGGATTTGGAGCGAGTTTGGACGGAGTACTCAGATGTAGGAGCCGTGATGGACGTAGACGCTGGGAGAGTCAGAGGAGCTTGAGGAGGAGAGGGATTTGATACAGTGGGTGAGGAAGATTCTGGAGGTGAGGTGATAAACCGTGTAGGACTTGAGGGCCAGGAAGATGAGTGAAGGGAAGAATTTGGATCGTGGGCCTGGAGCGTACGGTCAATTGGAGTATTAGATGGAAGATTCATGGGCCGAGTGGGGGAGGAGTTTGAAGGGCGGGAAGATGTGGTAGATATGGGCCGTGAGGGAATATGAGGTGTGGGCTGGGAGATAGGTGTAGATGAGGCAGGAGGAGACAAAGGTGAGATGGACCGGACTGGTAGGGAAATGGGTAGAGTAGCGTGAGAAGGATGAACTGGGCTGAGGTTGGATTTTTGAAGTGGAAAACTGTGTTCATCAAATAACACATCTCGGGAGACATACATTCGACCAGTTGGAAGGTGAAAACAGAGATAACCATGATGATGTGGGTTGTATCCAAGGAAAACACATGGAAGAGAGTGATAATCCATTTTGTGTTTGTTAAAGGGCTGGAGATTGGGCCAACAAGGACATCCAAAAGTTCTCAAAAAATTATAATTAGGAAGTTTATTCCATAAAAGTTCAAAAGGGGATTTATTATGTAACACAGGTGTGGGAAGCCGATTGATTAAATACACAGCAGTATTGAAGGCATCGGACCAGAATGTTTGTGGAGAAGATGAATGAGCAAGAAGAGTGAGACCAGTTTCGACTATGTGTTGGTGTTTTCGCTCAACCAAGCCATTTTGAGCATGAGCATATGGACAAGACAAGCGATGTGAGATACCAAAGGAATGTAAAACATGAGTGAGTGAGCGAAATTCACCACCTCAATCGGATTGGAGAGCACGAATTTTTGCATTAAGAGATATTTCAATATGTCTTTTAAAAGAGATAAAAGTATTGACTACATCCGATTTACACTTTAAAGGAAACAACCAAGTAAAACGGCTGTAGTCATCTACAAAAGACACATAGTAACGAAAACCACCCCGTGATAAAATGGGTGCAGGACCCCAAACATCAACAAATAGAAGTTGTAAAGGAGCTGTGGATCGTGAAGTAGACGCAGCATAGGGAAGTTGATGGAATTTGGCTTGACAGCAAGAGGAACACAATCCAGGGGTGAAGGAGGGCTTCATAGGTAATGAAAGCTGAGAAATTATTTTACGAACCAACTGCATGGATGGATGGCCTAACCGGATGTGCCATTGGAAGGAGGAAACTCTAGAACCAGTGTACGCATGAAGAGACGTTGAAGCTGATGGAAAAACGTACATTCCATTTTTAGTAGGACCTTGTAGAAGAATGTTGTTGGTGCGAGAGTCCTTCACATAGAAAAAGGAGGAATGAAATTCAAAAAACACACAATAATCTTCACATAATTTGCGAACAGAAATCAAAATTTTAGAAATAGAGGGCACGTGATAGAGTTGAGAGAGAAGAAGATTGCCATTTTGGGAAGGGATGTTGGAGGTGCCGACGTGATGTATCGGGAGAGAATTTCCATCGCCCACACGAACTTGATCTTCACCCTTATATTCAGAAGGATTCAAAGACAAATTAGAGAAGTTATGGGTGAAATGGTGAGTTGCTGCTGAATCGGGATACCAATTGGAGTCCACGGAAGAAGCAGTATCCTATGAGTAAGATGGAGCAGAGGTGATGTTAGCCGAGAAAGAGGGAGGAGGTGGGGTTTGATAACTATGGTCAAAACGGTAATAACATTGAATGGCCGTATGGCCGTGTCGATGGCACACTTGACATTGAGGGCGATTTGGGGAAAAATGAGTAGTTGAGAACCGACCATTGTGACGGCCACGACCACGGCTCCGGTTGCCTCCTCTGCCTCTAAATAAGCCTCTTCCTCTGGCCCCACTGGTTATTGTAGTAGAGTTTGCCGAAAACTTAGTTGTGGAAGTGAGATTGGTCTGTAAATGGGAGAGTCTGGATTCATGGGTGAGTAGATGACTATACACTTGTGAGGGAGTAACCGGATCAATCCGAGTGGTGATGGAGGTAACTACAGCATCAAAGTCTGTACCCAAGCCAGCTAACATGTAAGTGATAAAATCAAAATCAGAAACGATTTTACCAGATGCAGCGAGAGTGTCCCGAATAAGTTGTGCTTTCTGATAATAGTCTGCAATTGAATCGGAGCCTTTCTTTAGTGTAGTGAGTTGGTACTTGTACGGGCTCGGGATTTGGAAGCAAACAGATCGGCTAGAATATTCCAGATCTCCCGTGAGGTAGAGGCAGCAACAACATGGGCAATAAGACTTTCGGATAGTGACGATATGAGGATGGTCATGAGAGCTTGATCTTGCTGTCTCCAGGCAAGATAAGCTGGGTTTGGCTGCTGGGAACGTTCATCAAGCAGGGGGGGTGCAGCGATGGTTCCATCGATATAACCAAAAACATTCTGGCTATTGAGGTAGGGCATGAGTTGAGCCTTCCACAATAGATAATTGTCATGATTTAACTTCACGGTAATGAAGTAGGAAGGAGAGGGGAGGGAAATTTTTTCTGCCATAGCTAGGCTTCGGACGTGAGTCCTTATGCGGCTCTTGATACCATGATAGATTAGAGAGAGAAGAATAGAGTGAAGTAATTTTACTCTAATTTCATTCATGTATAAAGTGTGTTACAATGCATGTTTTTATACACAACCATAACAGAATATTCTTTTCTAACAAACTTAGACACGTATACAATTGAAGAGTTATTCTAGATGGTTCTTTCCTTTAGCTGAGCTGGCTCCTTCTTCAATTTCACTAATACAGACCAGGAGAACTAAAATTTTTGTATTTTCTAGGCATCACATTTGGGGACATGATCATGGTCTATACCGTGAAATCAAAATGACATTTTTATCTATAAAATGAATAAATGATAATAAACGTCGCTGGAGTACTGGGGAAAAATAATTTAAAAAATAAAAAAAGATTACGCAATCCATGACGCGCGGAATGCGCCATAAGGCAAGGAACAAATTTCTAAGACCTCGGGCCCATGTCTCTTTGCAGCTCAAAAGCAATAAGCAGACGTTGTCAAATAAATTTTCAATTCAATCACTTTACAATATGACTATTTTTTATATTGATAACCCTTAAATATACATTAAAAAATCATAAGGGTTCCAATAATCACTTCATTAGTGTAGTGTATGAAAAAAAAAAATCGATTTTATAACTAATTAATTGATCTTACGCGTCCTCAGAGATCTGGATCAAATCAAAGGGAGCCAACTTAAAAGATGATTTCAATACGGCCGTCCGAAAGAAAAATGCTTGCTAAAATGGTAGGATGGATAATATAAAGATGAAATCAAGTAATATTGCTAGACGTTTCTTTGTCATTTTATTCGTTCTATTTTGTTTTTCTTGGCAATTTTTTCGTTTCTAGTTGAAACACTAATCCCCAAACTCCCTTTCTAATTCTAAGTTTGTCGTTTGATTAACAGAAAGTCAAACCACGCAAAACCATCGTTTCAGTGCCAACAGGAGTTTAATTACTTACCTTTTCTTCTGCAACTCTAGCCCAGAATCGCGCTTTGGATCTTTCATAAGGATCTTGAGGCAGCAATAACGGGTCTTGCTTCCAGGTCTCGTCGATGTATTCAAGAAGAATGAACGACTCAGCCATCACCTTACCGTCATGAACCAGGACTGGAACCTTTTTATGAACAGGGTTCAGTTCCAAAAGACGAGAGCTCTTGTTGAAGATATCTTCTTCAATATACTCGTAATCAACACCCTTGAGCTTTAGAGCCCATTCAACCCTGATGGAAAATGGGCTCACCCAAAATCCCAAAAGCTTCACCTCCTGGCTTCCCATCAAGATTTAGTTGCGTCCGCTTTACTTTTGTGACCTGCTATAGACTTCTTTATATACAAGAGCCCTTCCCTGCACTTCCACTGTCCCACATTTATTCAGGAGCGTTAGGCGCAAATATTCACTATTGGACTTGCGGATTCAAACTTTCCACCTACTCTTCTCTATTTCTTCGTTCCTTCCGTTCTTTGTTTCTTCTCTTTCACCTAAATTTCATAGACAATGATACCCTTCCAACCAATAAACAATTGGTTTACAACGAAGACAATAAGATTATCTTATTATCTTATAGTTGATGAATTTTCAATTGATAAAATTATTTTATTTTAAATATTTTTTAAAATCTTTAACCATTAAAGAAAAATTTTAAAAAACATATACAAATTTATTAATAGTCATTCTTTTAATCACTAAGTATAAATAAAAATAAAAATAAATAAAATACTTGAACGGTAAATTTGAACATTAATAATAAAAAGACTAAGTAACATTTTCTTTTAAAAATTATAAAACATTTTTTAATTTAATTTTTTATTAATTTTCTTAACTCTTTTAATATCTAAGTTGTGAAGTAATTGTCAACCAAAGGCTATCATTTGCAACTAAGCAATGAAAATTAGAGATCGAAAGAAGACAAAAAAGAAAAAAATTCTGAGAATAATATTTATTAATAAAACTCGAAACTAAATTTTGAAACCCACTGGTCAGATTCAAATACTTAGAGAAAATTCGAGATTAGGACACTTTATTTTACAAAAAGATAAAGGTATGGTTTGTACAGTGAAATGAAATGAAATGATATCGTTTTAAATAAAAGTTGAAAGTAAAATAAAATAATAATAAAATATTTTCTTTTAATATTATTATTGTTTTAAAATTTGAAAAATTTGAATTGTTTATTACATTTTATATGATAATTTGAAATATTTATAATGATAAAATGAGATAAAATAAAATAATGTTTCTATACAAATGGAGCCAAAATCTCAATTATTATGTAAAAATAAAATACGATATAAAATAATAAGAATCTTGTCAAAAATCTTGTCCATACCAGAAATCATCTCTAGTAGTCAAAGCAAATAATTTCAGTAACACGGTTTTCCAAATGAAAATTTTGGATTCCAAATTCTCCATTCTCTTATATTTAACAAAAAAAAAATTTCCTTAGAATGTAGAAACTAACTTAAACTAACTATTTGGAACAGGAAAATGACTAGTTTTGAGATTGAAAGGGAGACCATAAGGCGTGGCTTATTGACCAAGATGTACGCAGCTGAAAAGATTTCTGGAGTCATATGTACGATTATGATATCCATAACTAAAATTAGGGCTATAGTACCGACACGTGTGTAATATTACTCCAATCTGAAAATTTTTCATCAGTTTGTAACATATTTATGAAAATTTACTTTATTAAAATAATTCAGGGCTATTAAGTTTATCAATTTTGGATTTGCGTCACTAAGTTTATTATCTGTGTTGTTATATTAACAAGTTCAAGATTAAAGAGTAAAAGTTCACTCAAACAATTTATCTCTTGAAGTGTTGGATAATTTTAATTTTATACAGTAATAGAATATGTAAAATATAAATATTTTAATTATAAATAGATTTTATAAAAATAAATTTATAAAATGACGTGTCTTAATATGGTATATGAATTTGTAAAGTTATTTTTATTATTAAATAAATATAACGTATTATATGAATGCATTCATTTATGGATATTCTTTTTTCAAATTCTTTTTATAATTGTAACGCTTCTAGCCTTTTATACAGAGAATAATCATACGTTGGGTTTGTAGTTGCCTATATATTTCGGTGATTTAAAAAGATGATTAATTTACAAATGAGTTTGCTTAAAAAAAAGTGAAGTATAATACAATAATTGCGTTTGTGATTACGCTAGGAGTCCGCCATCGCGTGGAAAATCTTTGTTGAGAATCTTAAGCATGTTATCAATTATTAAATTATCTTTTCTCGTTTTATTATTACATTCACAATGGTAGAGAAAGGCATAAAAGATTTTTCACTCTCAGAAAATGAGTTTAAACTTTTAGAATCTGAACTATCGCTAAATGTGACATTTCTTTTATTTTTTTTGAAATTTGAACACTCAATTCTTATATGACCATACTTAGAACGTTCATAATATTGTACCATATCATTTTTTTTCAGTTTTTTCTTTCTTCCAATTTTCAGATTTGTGTTTCTTAATAAAAAAAATTTTTCCTTGTTTTTGTTTACCATTTGCCTTTTTATTAAACATAAATTTTCTGAATTTTCTTGCAAGCAGGGCAATCTCCTCATTATTTAGATTTTTTTTATCAGAAAATTTCTCATGATTTTCTTATATAGTGTTTAAGGCAATGGACTTACGTTTTCTTGCTTGAGGAAGCGAAGATTCATACGTATGCAAAGAACCTACTAGTTCTTCTACGCTTATTGCATCCAGATCTTTACTTTCTTCAATAACAGTAATTTTGAGTCGAAATCTTTCAGGTAAAGACCTCAAAATCTTCCTCACAACTCTTGAATCTTTAACTTTTTCTCCAAAACTAAACCTGAAATTCACAATGTCATTTAGTTTAGTATAAAAGTCATTAAACTTTCATCTTCCAACATTTTAATCTCTTCAAACTTAGAGGTTAATAATTGTAATTTTGAGTTTTTCACAATTTTTGTTCTTTCATGCGTAACCTCCAAGATATCCCATACCTCTTTAGCAATCTCACACATGGAGATTCTCTTAAATTCTTTTGGCGATATAGCCATGAATATAGCATTCAGCCCTTTGCTATTTCAATTACAATTGCTAATTTCTTCTTTCGTCCAAACATCAATATTTGTTTCTGGTTTGATCCATCATCATACAACCAAATACCACACTCGTTCATCCAATGATTTGAGGAAGGCTCGCATGCGTACTTTTCAATATACATAATTTTCACCATTGAAGTGCGGCGGGGCAGTCAATGATGACATATTGCAGGGGCACGGATCACACTTGAATGAGTGAACCCCTCTTTGATGCCAATTGAAATTCTCAACGTACCCCTGTCTACCAATTTCCTTGAACAAATAAGTTAGATTTCAATTATCAAGATTATAAAACGAATCAAAATACTTTAAAATAAATAATCAATTTTTGTAAGATACAACGATTGGTTACGAATGGAAACTTTTTTAAAAAACTCTTTAAATGTAAAACCCTATGAGGCAGCTAAACCCATGAAAGTCAATTTTATTATTTGAAAAACAATTACAAAAGTTTTGCAATTCGATTCTCTTACTTACCTAGACAAACGACCCGTTTGTCTTCTATTGCAGTAACAGACAGAACCTCTGGCAATTTTCAAATGTTGACTTCCCTTCTGGAACTCCAGAGGCTGAAATCCCACCGATGTTTCTTCACACTCAAAGCATGATTACACTCAAGAAGAGATGAAAAACTTCATGAAAATTCTAAAGTGAATTTTCTCTCATAAATGCTTAGAATATACTCTATAGAATTCGTGGCTCAAACTACTTGCTTAGATACAAAACCGAATCCCTTTAATTAGAAAGTCTTGAAAGAGTTTCAGTTACAGTAGGATTCTGCTGACGGTTAGCAACAGTCGTGAAAACGTGTTCCGATGGACTGTTAACATTTCGCGATAACATTCTTCTGTATTGACTAATCTCTGTTCAGCTTTTTTCTGGATATATACAGATCTACCAGGACTCGATTTTAACCTCAATGACTTATCTAAACAATACCTAAGACTTCTAGATAGACTCAACATTATTTAGAGATAAATAAATAATTATTTTTACATTCATCAAATAATTTCAAATAATGCGATAAAACAAACCTTATCATCTAGTTATCTAATCCTAATTAATTTTTACCTTTATAAGATCTAACTAATTTATTCAAAAAAATTGATAGACAATTTTATAGTTTATAGAATACTTTGAGAATTTCTAAGAACAAAAACTTTTTATTGTAAGTAAAGTGGAATCGCACTATTTACCCTTACCCAAAGTAATTTCGACGCACAAGAGCTGAAGAGCTATAGGCTACTATTTTTCCCGATCTTCTTCCCCGTTTCATAGAAAGCCAGCATTTTAGCACTAGGGCGAGACATTGGGGTGATTGAATTGCGTGTATTTAAAAGCGAACGACATTATCAAAAAAAAAACGAGCAACATTTATCTAAACATTACTTTAGCATTTAGGCTTTATCTATCAATGCTACTTTTCATTTTCGTTAAGTAAATGGCACGAATGAATCAATAGTTACATTTGAAATAAATAATTAAAGATAACATTACTTTTCTCCAAGATTTCTTAAAATTCTAAATTTATTTAATGTAATGTAGAAACATTTACAGTATTTGCAAAACAATAGTACAAAGCAGGTTTCAGAAAAAGAATTGATCATACATCTTGGTACGGAATTAGATAAATTCTAACAACAACGACATAAGAGATTCAGTGTCTTGTCAATCATCCAGTAACTTAATCGACAAGATGAGTTTCATATATGTATTTCCCTCAAACTACCAAAAAAACGTTTTGTTAACTTAAAAAACCTTTTGCCTTGTATATATTATTGCTTAGAATCTGTCTTTGAATAGCATTTTTTTACACCTTTTTTATACATGTTGTTATGAGATGATGATGTTTTCTTATTTAGAAGATTTTACATAATTTACTTTTTAGATGAATTGATACCGTAATCTGCTTCTATAAAAAGATTTTACTTTCTGTTTTCTTATTTAGAAGATTTTACATAATTTTTATACTTTTTTAGATGAATTGATAATGTAACGTGGTTCTATAAAAAGATTTTACTTTCTAATTGGTTTTTTTTCCCTCCAACAAGGCGATACATGCGAGGGGCATACATGCCTTGCACGTGCCGCCCTTACTAGTGTGTATATATATATATATATGTGTTTTTTTATATGTAAATATGACTTTTGGATATCCGACAAAGAGGCTAATAAGAGGAAGAAATTTTGTTTTTTTTTTTTAAAAAAAGAAAGTAATTTCAGGTGTAAAAGGTCTCACAAGGAATACAGAGCCAGCTAGAAAAGGGATGAGCATTTGTTGTTTCTTAAGGAAATAAAAAAGGTGACCAATTATTTTGCAATCTTTACAAGTTGGAAAGGCAATTGGTGGCTTTGCCGACATACATTGTGGAGTTGAAAGGGCGAACACAAAAGAAATGAGAGGCACCAGCTGCCTTCACCTGCTTCGAAGTTGTCCTCTATAGTCTTGTATTAACGGAGTTGGACACTGTCCTGGCTTTGATGCTATGCCCTGTATTATATATTTACACTGTAGATCGGAGGAAAAGGATACATGCTTTAAGTTCCATTGAAGACAACCCCTCTTCTTATAGCCTCCCATCTCGAAGATCTTTCCCTTAACTTTGGTGAAGGTGGTAAAGTCCGTTGTTTCAGACTAAAAGCCAATCGACTGATATTATATCACCATCTTTTTGTCATCCGATTTAACAAGGGGGAAATAAAACATTAGTCGATTAATCTTTCGAAATAAATTAATCTAATATATATAAAAGAGATTTTAAGATAATTATCTCATCATCTCGTGATATGTCATTAAATAATTAAAAATTATTTATTAAATTTTATTTATAAATTTATTATTTAATATTATGTTATGAGATAATGAAATGATGATAAAATATATGATAAATATATCTTTTTTAAAATAAAAGTGTATGTTGACAAAGGTCACATTCAACCACATCACTAATAAGTGGGCTTTACAGTATTTTCGCTTTCGTCACTCAAAACTTGGAAACCAGGCTTGCTCTCTATTGAGTCGGGCCCGGCCACGCTCCATGGCAGCCGAAAGTAAAGTCTGCAGGACTAAGAAATCACTTGATTTGTTGGCTACAAGTGTTCCAACGCAACAGTTGTTCTCCTTCTATTATTGATCCTTTTCTTTCTCAAAAAGATCTCAATGCCTATATTGTCATTCGCAAAGATACCTTTTTGCTTCCTCTTTCAAATTCCCGAAATGGCATTCTGGTAACTTGCTAAAAATAAAAGAGACACAAAAACCAGAGGGAAGTTGGAACCAAGCTTCCATTAAGGCGAGTCTATGTGGTGCAAAAAAATTCTTCAATAGAAACATCATATCGATCTGAAGTTCAGATTCTGAACTCTCTCCAGCTCACTGTCAAAGCGTACGACGTCTCCCTTCAAAGAAGACAAATCATTGTCACATAACGAAAACCATCTTTAATGTCCCGGTCGAGCTTGGCAAAGAAGCTTCACCTCGCTAAGAAGGCCTGGAAGAGCTTCACCCTCACGTTCCAATCCAAACTTCACAAGCTCAAGACCTCCAAAGTCATCACAACCACCACTCGCCGCCTCCTAGCCCTGCGCACCTTTCGCTTCCTTTTTCCCTTCAAACGCCACCCTCTCCCTAGACCTTCCTACTACAGCCAACATTACCATTACAGCCACCGCCGCCACCACCGCCACCACCACCACCACAGCCAGTCCCATAAGATGAACTTTGCTGCTATACACATAGACGAGCTCTTTGAGGGGCCTGCTGCCTCGGTGAACAGAAGCACCCTGCACGCGCGCGCAGAAACAAGTAAAGGTAAACAAGTGATTGACGAAGGGAGTTTGCCCAAAAGGAGCAAGAGCACATACAGTGTTGAGGACGCATGGGAAGCGGTCATTGCTTCGTCGCCACAACTGCGAAATTTGGATGAAAGGGCGGAGGAGTTCATCTCCAAATTTCGCGAAGATATGAAGCTCCAGAAGGAAAGATCTTTCCAGGAGATGCTGGAGCGCAGTGCCTAAATTTGGTTTTTTCTTTTTACTAAAAAAAAATGGGGTTTTTTTTCCGAACATTCGTATTTTCTTCTATCTATTTTTCAAATACGAAGTATGAAAGCTATGCAAGATGCTTGTTGCTTTGAGATTTTGTTCTTTTTTTCCGTGGGGTGCAGTCAACACTCTGATTTTACAATGGGTTTGAAAATGTATAGGAACTTAAGGTTGTGGGCTTCTTCTGTATTCTTATCAAAGTGGCTCCCTTTCTTTTTTATCCGTTGATTTGGTATTATATAGTGAGAGTGTTCTTTGTCTAGTTGTGTGAAACAAATGAAAAGTTGTTAACGATATAGAGCAAGCCTATGTTGATTAGTTAGAAGAGAAATGATATTTGTAATTTTAAAATGTATAAAACTTGCATATTTTATTTTTATAAAAAGCGAAAAAAATTGAGATAAAAAATAAATTTTTTGTAACTTCACTGTTTTATAAAGAACATGCATAAAATTTGTAAATACTAAGATTATATCTAACATTACTATAACTAAAAATGGTCTAAAAATTCAGTGCATTCAATATATGACTCGGTCTGACTTGGCCAGCCGTAAATGAAAAATTGTTTACAATGAATATACGAATCCGGGAATGTTCATACAAATGACAAATCAAATTCCAGACACCCATATTGGAATAATAGGAACTCCCTTAAACCTTGAGAAAAGTATTTGGTAGCAACTTCTTGCCCGCCAGCTAGGCGGACACGAAGTCGACGAAAATGCAAACAGCATCCTCTTTGAATTCCTTGTTCTACATCCATGCACAGATACAATAGTACTCAAAACAAATTGCTCATTGAGCTCTCACAATGGCAGATTTTTGGCATGATGCTACACCCACTGAGAATTCTCACCGACTACCCTTTTTTCTGCTTTTTTCAAACATTTTTTAAAAATCCTTTAACATTAAAAAAATACTTAACTATTAATTAAAAATATATATATCAGTGAGAATTCTCGATAGCCACTCTCAATAAGAGTGTCAATTCCTTCTTGGAAATGTTCTAAACCTCGTTTGACAAAATCATAGATGTCAGTGTTCCAGGTTGGTAGAATCCAGCTTAAAGACCAGATAAAAATCAAGATTAGTGCAGAAAAGCATTCTTGGGATCTTCATTATGCATCTTGTTCATTCTACATGTTGTCATCTCAGAATGTAAAAGTATGTCCCGAATGGACTAATTGCAATCAATTCAGAGATCGCTAATTGAAAAGATTAACCAGACAAGGACTTCACATGTGATCGCTTGACAGTAGTACTGTAATAGAGGTCATTCTTCATCATTCCATCTGACATTATATTTGCGGTTTCTTTGTTCTTCTCTTCCTTCTTCCTTTCATCCTCCTGGTCATAGAACGTCCACAGGCTGCACATCGATAGCAATTTTAAAAGATTAAAACCAAATAAAAGCAAATGGTAGAAAGCATGCCATCTGCGATTCATGTCTTGAATAATATCAAATGAAACGACACAAGAAGCAGAAGTAGGAAGCTTGAAAGATTCCCAAAGTTCACCTTTCAAAAGGCCTCAGTAAGTCTTTTTTGGTCAAGGACGTCATCAGGTACAAAATCAGCTCCCCAATCAGGCAAGCAGCAATCCTTTTCTCCTCTGCTGGAGCTGGCACCTCTGCAATCAAGTTGAAGATCCAGTTAGACTGGGAATGCAAGCATCAATGTTAAAATCAAAGGAAGTTACAAACTCAAAGAAAAAAAAAACTATACATACAACATCGAACAACAAAGCTCTGACACATAAAAAGAACAAGACGTTCTGAAAAGCACAACGAACTTTGAAGTTCACTGAGACACCAATAAGGCCACACGGACATTCAGATGAACTATGAAACTCAACGAGACAACAATACACACTATGAGAAAAATAGATTTTTGTGATTAATATTTTGCAACCAAAACGGGTTCAATGAACTTTGGGTTGTGAAATATTAGTCACAAAAATTCATTTTTCTTGTAGAAACAACCATGTGAAATTTGAACCCGTTTTGGTTGCAAAATATTAGTCACAAAAACCTATTTTTCTTGTAATAACAACATGTGAAATTTCGGTCAAACAATGGATGGCTGGAATTTAACACAACGAAAACAAAATGTGTAAACTTTGCCCAGGCAAAAATTGCACTTGGGAAGAAGAGAACAGGCAAAATTCCCAAATTAAAATTAGGAATACCAATCTTCAGATGCCGCTTTACTAGCAATGTTTCCTTCATTAGGTCTGCAGCAGCTTCAGCAGCCTCAGTTCCAGCCGCACCAGTGCGGCAGTGCGATCACTGTTCCATACCGTTTTCTTTCCACCAGGGACCCCGACACACTTGTGTGGTTATTACCGTACAAGTCCTCTTCATACTTTTAGGAAGAGAAACCTCCTTCAAGAAAGAACCAGAAAATAAATAAATTGAAATTCTTGTTGCTGAAGAAATGTTTCATTATAGAAAAGGTAGTGTGCCTCCCAATTAGTACCGTTTAAGTGCATCGCTTTCTAAATTTTATTTTTTAATTTAGTGATTAAAAGTGTGATTTTTAGTATATTGATATATATTTTTATAATTTTTAAAAATATTTAAATATATTAAAAAAATGTATAAAAGAAAAAAAAAACTAACTATTTGTCAAATAGAGTTGTGCTACTCAAGCGGTAGAGTAGCCTTCATTATATATTCTATAAATTCACAGTCAAATCCACTAGATCACCGAGCACCAAATTTGATCGCCATACAGGAAGGGCGCTTCAAAGCGAAGGATTAGAATTTAGAATGACAGTAATAAATCTATGAGATTACATATTAGAGACAATATAAGTGATGTATAGTATGTGTGAACTGTAGGTTTAACGAAGGTTGTAATCATTATAAAAAATTTCCTTAGAATACTGGTAACGCTTCACAATCTGACAATCATTATATCAAAAAAGCAATTGTAAATGGTACGTACTACGCCCACGGCCAGAATCCTCACCGAACAGCAACATTTTTTTCTTTTTATGTTTTACATTTTTTTCAAACATTTTTTAAAACTATTTAAATATTTTTTAAAAATAAAAAATAATTATAAATTCATTTAAAAACAATTTCTAAATCATTAAGTAAAAAAATATATTAAAAAAATAAAATGCAATTCGGTAAGAAATTTATGTGGGAATAGTATTTCCCATTGTAAATAGTTTCCAAATTCTCTAGCCATTTTCCAGGCTGTTTATGAGTGCTACCCACTCATCTAAGTTAACTTATTTCCAATTAATCTTTTTATTTTTTTAATAGGTATTGAAGGATTTGGAGAGGGGATCAAACCAGAACCTCTCTTAGAACATTTTCATTGGATTATTCAAATGCAAATGTATAATTTATATAACATGACATGATTTTACATTTGGTTATTTCATTTAAAACTTATTTTCACATTGGATTATTCATTTATTAGTCAAAATAATAATAAATATTATAATTTTAATAATTTTTTTAAAAAATTCTTTTCTATTAATTTTTTTTCTAAATTAAGAGCTTATATGAAAATACATTATTATTTTTTATTAAATAATATGGACAAATAATGTAAGAGAAAGAATAAGAGTGAGGAGGGAGAATAGAGGGAAGTGAGAGAGTGTATAAAGATATTATTTTTTATTCATTTAGATGTGAAATAGTAACAATCAAATTTGGTTGTAAACTTAATTTTATTGTAGCTAAAAGTCAAAAATTTTAAAGTTAGATAATCCAATGTAACGTATTTTTAATTCCTATTAACTAAATTTCTCATTGGATTTGCATTTGCATAATCTAATGAGAATGCTCTTATGGAGGTTGGGTCTTATGTCATATGAGCCACATACTCTAGGCATTTAAAATTAATCATTGATGCGACCTATTATTTTTTCAATTTTGCATAAAAAAATTAAATTCATCTCAACCTGCTTCATACATTTCAACCTAAAAAATTAAACTCATCACAACTTAAAAAATTAAATTCATTTCAATGAGACCTACCCAACTCAACTTATCTCATCATCCAAACGTTGCCTGGATGTTAAGATAAGTTGAATTATTTATGAATAGTAGTGAATTGAGATAGTGTAGTGAGTTCTATAAAGTGCACCTAATTTGAGTTTAGATATATTTAGATATTAAGATGAGTTTAAATATATTGATGGAAAGTTAAAAAAAGTTATGTGTCCCGCCTGTAAAAAAGTTTTGAGTTGAGATGAATTTAATGATTTGAAAGTTGGGTATTTGAATGTTAGACTCAATAGTTCCAAACATGCCTCCATGAAACTAAATCAATGTCTAACCTTATAGAATCGGAATCAATAGAGTTTTGATCTCCAAGATGCTTAATTTGTACTGTATTCTACGAAATCTAATAAATAAACGGACCAAAAGTCATGATCACCAACGTAGTGATACGGTGAACAATATATTTTAAAATATAACATTTTTTTTTTTATAAAATGCTGTTATTTTTAAAAGTCTCATTTCAAAATATAATTATGTAAAGTATGATGAAAAGTTACGTGTGTCTATTACTTTTCTTTGATTAATGGAATGGGTATTAATGTTTGGTTAAAAAAAATTTGTAAACGTAAAGTTAATAAATTGATGTGCTTCTTGTGATGTACCAAATTAAAATATATTTAACGCATTATATCTAATAATATCAACTTGTGAGTTATGAAATTCTTTTCGTGAATCTAGTACTGCTCTAAATAAATCGGTTCGTATCTTACATACTTTTTATAAAAGAAGAGAAACACTTCGGGCAGGATAATCCTGTAAATGGAAATAAACGGAGACGAATGAACTAATGACACGTAAATAATCCTTTCTCTAGTCTGGTGCGCCGCACTACAGGTGAGTATTTCTCACTTTCTGTCCACCCCCCACCCCCCCTCCTCCTCTCTCTCTCTCTCACCGAAAACCTCTCTCTCTCTATCGAACTGAAGATCTCTCTCTCTCGTACTGCAGTCTGCTAGCAAGCAACATGAACCAGCCCGTGAAATTATTCCTGGATTATTTTGTAATCCCATTTTCGGTCTCCCATTGGTGCTTATTAATTTCTCGTCATTTTCCCTTCATTTTTTGTTTAACTATGCCTATTCAGATGCTCTAACCGCTACCATTTAGACCAGACTTAATTCCTTTGCAAAGAACTAGCCCGTGAAATTTCTGTACAAACAAGCGGCTTATTTATGACCTTCTCATTATTTTCCCTCATATTCACTATCATCTATCTGGAGAAAAGGATCATCCAGAAGCTCCCTTGCAAAAAGCCTCAGAGACACAATTGCCAAGCATTTTTGCACAAATTGGCGCACTTCTAGATCCTTCACTTTGTACAATGCATCTGGTTTTTTGCCCTAAAGAATTCAAGCAAGTTAAATCTAGACCTTCTTCTTTTGAAAAGTAAAATGGAAAAAATAATCTAGCCTTTTTTTCATTTGGCTAAAGAAATGAAAAGCATGCCGAGAGAGAAGAGAGAGAGAGAGAGAGAGTCAACGTCCAATTAGAATTTCAAATAAATTAAGGATTAGATAAACATAAACACAGAAAATAACTCACCCATCGACCTCAACGTGAACCAGTTCCTCATTTTCGCAGTTATGGTTTTCGTGTGTGAAGGAGAGAGAGAGAGAGAGAGAGAGAGAGAGAGAGAGAGAGAGAGAGAGAGGTTAGGCATAGTTTTCGAAGGAGATAAAAGGAGAGAAACGGAAGGGGTAGAGAAGCGATCTTGGGTTAGAGATAATTCGATCCCCTATAGCGTGGCTCTTGTTTAAGAAATTGTAGCCCTTACGTGTGACTTGGCTATTGGATTCCGATAAATAAACTTTATAGGAGTCACCGGTTTAAAGTTTTTCTCATAAAAGAATTCGAAAACATCTTATAGTTTAGAATAAAATTATTACAAATATATATATCTTTTTACAATAAAATAGATTTAAAGTATCATATTTAATCATGTTGGCTGGTAAGTTGTGAGATTATTTTGTGAATCTAACACTTTTACATAAAGGAATAAGTTCGTACCTTACATGTCTTATATATAAAATACTTAGAAAATATGTTATAGTTCACAATAAAATTATTATAAAAATATCTTTTGAAATAGTAATAAAAGGAGTTATACGAGAGAGACACAAGTTTGATTGTATAGATTTTCAAACCGATGGTATCACCGAAAGCTAGAGTTAAAAGGCAAATTCAGGCTATATTTTAATACATCGATTAAGCTACACTAATCACATGAATACCAAGTTTGACGCTGAACGGTTAGTTAAACAACAGAAGTTAGAGATTGAGATTAAAAAAAATTACAAATAGAAAAAAAACTTTAAGATAAAGGTTTTACTATAACATAAATCAAGAATCTCATCTAAAGCCCACAAGCCAAGCTTTAGTAGCTAACAAAAAATGGCAAAATTGTAATTAAGGCCAAACAATAAAATACAGAATAAGATAACTATAGTTAAAATCTAGTCTAAGAATCCGAAATGAAATCCTTACTAAAGATAAACATTAACATAAAATCAAATTAACAAAAAAATAAAAGAGTTAACTAAAATTGACTATTCAGATGTAAAAAAGGTTGATTTTGGGGTCGACAAAAGGCCCCACCAGGCAAAGCGTGGTGTCCAAGACGTGTGTACTAAAGAGAGCTTCCCAAATTAGAGTCATATGTGCAATTTGGAGACATGTAGCCAAAGTTATAGTTAAAATATTGATATTGCCAAGTCTCTTCATCCAATCGAGGGATAAATCTCTTCATCCAACCAAGAGATAAATCTTCTTGCCCAATTGAGGGATAAGTTCAAATCTATCACTTCTTGCCCAAATCAATCACCTTCTGCCCAAATCTAACGTCTCTCGCCCAAATCCTAAGAATATTCATCATTGGATCTGGATCCTCCAACATCAAAGTTTGTAAGGCTTTTGTAATAAAAGTTGTAGTGTATTTCTACTACTTCATGAAATATTTTAGGCATGAGAGGAAACTAGATTTTCTGGAAAATGAATGACAAAATAAACGAAGAATATTAGAGCAATAGGAATGGTATAGGCACATCTTTAATGTACTAGTTATCGTCCTCAAGATAAGCGCTCGGTAGTTAAATGTAAAGTGGATAACTGCTAAAAGCATCAAAGCACATTGAAGATCATTCTATACCTATGAAAGGAATAAAGTTTTTTAACTAAAATGAATTGGATGAATTTTCTCAAATTCAATTGATTAAGAATAATGTTAGTATGCCCTTATTTTGACCACTCATGCATAAAAGTGCAATTTACACTAAAGGGCACACCAAGTAGACAAATTGAGGGAGCATAATAGCACTACCCATTGATTAAATATTAGTACATATATGAATAATCAGTTCATGCCTCTTTCTTTGTTGTTAGTTGACATTTTCTTAACTCTATTTGGTCTGTATAATATGCAATCTTCTAAATTGTGTAGATTGTTAATTATGAAATTAGAAAACCTCAAGACCCAACTTGATGATATGTTTTATTGATTTTTTATCATATTATAATTTATAACTGCCAAGATATGTTTAATTTTGCTCGAGTTCCAAGTGATGAATTTCCATATAAAAAATCAATTTGGAATTAAATTATGTAAATTTGAAGACTTAAGAGCATGAGATAGACAGACATATAGAGTGAGCTATAAAACTGATACAATAACATTTTTTGCCCAATAAACTGTCTTCCTCTTCTCTTCTATATACAATAATAAATATTATAGACCTTTTTGATCCACCAATTTCTCAGTGCAATTCTTACATCTTTGATAAAAATTCCATGAATCTTAATCTTATGCTTTTCAAGACATTCATGATTTCTCTGTTTAGTTGTTTCTTTTATGCTCCGAAACTTTTCAAGCGTTGCTTTTAAGTAGTTTACTCTTTTATCTTGAATTTTTCATATTTCATAGTTGAGTGATATATTTTGTTTTGTGTAAAAATTTAAAAAATTTATAATATTTAAATAAAATGAGATGAAAATAATTACGAAAATAAATGAAAACTAAGACTTTGACTTTTCTTTATTGCTATCGTTGCTGGAATCAATATCGTCAGCAACCATAATGGTATAGGCTGTAGAAAAATAATAATAATAAAAGAAGTAGGAATTTCTGAAGTCACTCAGCTATTAACAGATGGAAAATGATATTTTCACTGGGGAGCTACAGCTCATATTTCTTTTTATTTTTTTTATATATTTTTTAATTTTGTCATTAAAACATATTTTTTTAATGATGTTATAATTTTTTTAAAAGGATATTTAAAAAATACAATATAAAAAAAAAGATATGCTACCCTATCACTACCTATTTACTACTTATAAAAGCATTCGCATCGGAATATACAAATGCATACTTAAAGCCACATTTTGGATTTTAGACCTCAAAATAGCCTGCATTGAATTAGGCAAAAGCAGATTTTGTAGCTTTTAGCTATAGTAATTGTGATGCCCCCAACTCCCACGTACGGACACGTGGAAATCGGGAATGATAACAACACAGGTCACACATCCCATCGTCAAGTGCCAAGTGTGTATACATGCAACATGTGTACAAAATAAAACCACGCAGCAGATAATAAAGTCGTATAACTAAGTACCAGAATTTTTTGTTTAATTACAAACCAGTTTAAAACACGCGTAAATAAAATATTACATGTTCAACACTACCTCAAACCAAATACATATCATAAAAACAATTACAAATATTATCTATAGATCAGCACTCCAAATCAATACTCAGGCGGAGCCGCCTCCTCGGGCTCAGCCTCCTGCTCCTCAATTTCTGCATCAAAATTTACGGTACCAAAAATGGTGCCGCAGGTAACTAATATTCCAAACGCCACAAGATAAAAATATATTAAACTTTACAACAATATGCATGAAAGGATGTCAAATGCACGTCCCAAAAATCCACATTTTTACCACGCACGCCAAAATCCCATTTGGTCCAAAATATTTCTTTTAAACATATTCTCACCATTATCCCAGATAATGGCCCAAAAACCAGTTTCGCCATTATCCCAGATAATGGCCTAAAAACCAATCTCGTCATTTTCCCAAAAAATGGCCCATTAACCAAACCATCAGAGCACTGTAGGCGGGAATCGTAGGCGGGACTACCACCATCCCTACGCCGCGTGCACCGTTGGCGGGAATCGCAGGCGGGACTCTACCACCATCCCTGCTTACCACCATCCCTACACGTGCCTCTGACCCAAACCAATCAATCCAATCGTTCACATATACCGAAAAAACATTTCTCGCTTGAAAACCCAGTTTTCAATATTTAACACATGCATATGCGTGCACAATGTAATGCAAATGATACGACACCAATTAACCAAAATTCTCAACATCCATAACAAATAAACAAGCAACTCCGTCCTCAAATCCATCCGACCCCCGACTCCTCGGACTCAGTCTGGAATAACCAACCAGTCACAAATATTTATTGTAAAAGCAATAATATATTTAAATCTAAAATGAAGTTTGGAAAATACTTACAGCGCTATATAATAATTTTTGAAGGATCGGCGAGCAGCAAACGGCGAAGAGAAAGCAACGTAACAGTGTAAAAACACTGTGGTCGTGGGTTGTAAAATACCCACTTTTGAACGGAGACAAATCAAGGCTCGGGATTGATAGGGAATGACTTAGAGGTGTTTATGAAGCTAGTGGAAGTGAAGGTTGGCCATGGGTGGCGGCGAAAACGACGTTAGGAGGCCGAAATACCACAATCGGAAAGCTAGCTCGTGGGAGCTGTTCCGGCGGCGGATCGAGGCCGAAAATGGGTGGTTTAGGACGGCAAAGAGTCGGTGATGAAGTGGTGAAGAGGTGGTGGCCGGAGGTGGAACGACGGCGGAAAATCGGAGCAAAAGTCGTTCGGCTTGGAGTAGCTTTTCCGGCTAAACGGTGGCTAGGATGGCGGTGGAACTTGCTGGGAATGATCATCGGCTGGAGGGGAAGAAAACTGGGTGGGTGGTGTGCCGCACGGTGGCCGGCGGCGGTGGGTCTAGGCTGAAGACGAAACCGAACGGAAAAAGGGAAAAGAGAGAGAGAGTTCAAACGGGGCAGGGGAAATCAGCGGAAAGAAAGAAAGAAAAAGAAAGAAAAGAGGGAGAAAAAGAGAAAGAAGAAAAAGAAAAAGAGAACAGAAAATATGGAGGAAAAGAAATGAGGTCCAATCCTCACCTCTGGAGTCCAAAAACTGATCCAACGAAAACAACTTTAAAAGCAATAAAACCAAGAAAATAATTTAAACACCACATAAAGCTAAAATATAATAAATAACTAGTAAAAACTAACAACTTAATTTTAAATCCAAAGACAAGCTAAAATAAATTAAACAACAATTTAAACTCAAACAACTAAAATCCAATTAAAATATGATAATTTAAAATAAAAGAACCAATATTTTAATTAAATTAAAATACTCCTTCAGTGAAAATACATGTAAAAACGGGATATCACATCCTCCCCCACTTAAAATAAATTTCATCCTCAAAATTTTTTAGATCAAACATCAGCGCCAAGCAGGATACAATATACAACTCAGAGTATACTTGAGAAAATCATACCATCAACCATTTCCACACAAGTATGATTAAAGCTCTCTCCAAATATACTCATATAAGCAATTCCATCATATTCGCACTAATCTCCCAGCGACACATCACGTTTAGAACTCTTAAAGCAGCCACGTAAACCGAAATCACCATATCCACATGACCCTGAAAACCACACCTAAGTAAATTCCAATAATTATTACTTAGAATGAATTGATTTAGCCTCAATCAACTCTTAAGCTATATCCTTGAAACCTTTATTGTATTGCACAAGTTGGTAACCATTTAGTTACTTCCGAAGCAAACCATCAATAAGTATAAATTACACAACCAAATTATTAATTTTCCATTAAAAGTTCGAATCACTACTAATTCTTCAAAATCCGCACAAAGTTTGAATACCTAATTATCTCCAAAAATCATGCTTCCGTGCGCACTCTGATAACTCGCCAAAATGCAAAAAGACTATCCTCATAAATCAACACCATTGAGTACAAGCTAACTTAATGCCTGAAAATAAGAAAATCATTTACCCCACTTCGATAGAAAATAATATACCTCCAATACCACGAATTATCACTCACTCATCATTTGGCTCTTACTGCTTTAATCAAAATCAACATTCCACAAAAATACATTCATTAATTGATGACAAAAATCAATGCTGATCAATCTCAATGCCCCAAACTGAAAACACATAACATCGTCCCAAAATACACATATCTCTTCTAAAGATAAGGAACATATCCAAAAAGCCTCAAGTCCTTCTCGGCGAACCAACAAGAGCGCCTATAACTTCTACCCGACAACCCACACTTTTAAGCTCATTACCTACATTCTGAATATCATCTAATCTAACAGAGACTAAACTCACTATAAACTATCATTGACCTCACCAAGACATAATCGAAACTCTAAGTAACTCACCCACCTGCTCGTACTCTCAAACGCTCTACATTAAAACTTCTAATTCCTTTAATTGCACATCACAATTAAACCTTAAGACGGGCCATACTATTTAAATCAATCCATCAAAAACTATTGCACAACACTCAGGGATCCTAATACTTTATTATATCATACATATGGTTATGCTACCCATTGTTGATGCCTAAGTTTCAACTTCCAAGATTTTATCATACATCACACATGGCAATCCAACAATATCTTTCCAAATTAATAACAATGTTCATAATTCTTCCAATTGGATGATCGATCTCCAAAGTAGAGTGTAGCCTCCAGAAATTTAAATTCCTATGCAACCTCAATTCACAACTAATTCCTTAAAGTAATCATAACAATTATTGCCAACCAACATTCCATTGAATAACACGCTTCAACTGAACACTCCAATCGACTCACCACTATCACGTGTCGATCTCATGCATCCTTAGCCAAAACCAATAATCATTCCAACGTACAAGTGATCCATTACTACTATTTCCATCACCTAGACTTATATCCGCAATTCAACATGGATCATTCCTAAATCTGCTCAACTTATACCCTTAAAATCAGCAAACGGCTATCACTTAAAATTTTGTACTGAAAATGACCTTAAATCTGCTAATAATCTGTTCCCAAAAGTTTCCGGAACATAAAGCCTCAACTTCAATTAAATTCAATACCAACAAATAAACTATTGTCTCCAACACCTTGATGGATCTATTTCTTCCGAATCGATGAAAATCATTTCCTAAAATCTATTACTACAACCTCGAGTTAACAATAATCATTTTCTGAACTAAGTCGATATCTACAATTCTCAAAGAAGTATATGAGCTAGATCATTACCTTCCATTCTCAAAGAAATGTACTCCAGAAAATTTTCATATTAATAACTCAACTCTGGTCAACCCCATTTTAATGGTTGCAAACTAATCACTCTCCAGAATAGATCAAGCTAGCACACCAAGTCTGTAAAACTAAGAACTCAACTCTTATTATAAATTGGTCCTTCAACTCTGCAATTTTAAAACCTTAAATCAAATAAGAATAATTTATGGAATTTCTAAGATCAATGAACTTACACCCCATAATAGAACAATCGACTCCCAAAGCTTTTAAAATCTAAAACATTAACGGATAATAAATCATTTTCTGAAATCCTCAAGATTGATGGCTTTAATCCAAAACATTCACCTTAAAAACTTGTACATTTTAAAGCCTCAATTGCCACCAAATTGCTCATCCGAATCAGCGAAATTTAAAACTTGAAATTTAATTATTTCCCCCAAAGCTTGTCGAACCTAACACCTTAATTACCAAAATCTTATTTCCTAAAATCTATAAGGCCTCAAACCTTAGATAAAATTCTCTTAAACCAATCTTTAAAGTTCGTTGAACCTACACTCTCCTATTCTATAGCCTCATTACATAAATTCTACAAAACCTAAGACCTCAATCATCTTAAGTGACTTAAAGCAAATTCCCCTCCTCATTGCAACGTGAGTTCCTATTTTACAAAGATCGCCTAAACCATGACATTCCCTTCAGACCTCAACATCATAAAAGCAAACCACATCGCTCAAAATTCAAGCCTACCACACTAAATGTTAATTTCTAATAATAGTATTTTCGATTACACCGCCTTCCTACCATAGGGTAGCCCTTAACCCCACTTTCAACTCCGAACAAAACAAATAAAAACAAAATAAATAAAACAAATAAAACAACATACTTGCAATTCAAATAAAATCAAATCGAATCAAACGGAATTAAATAAAATAAAAAATCAAATCAAAACAAATCGAATCAAGTTAAATAAAAACAATTCAAATTAAATAAATAAAATAATTTCAACTCAAGCTTTTAAAACTTTCTGGTACTCCACCTATGAGACATATGGTTTTATCCAGAGTCGAACTGCTCTGATACTATCTGTGAAGCCCCCAACTCCCACGTATGGATACGTGGAAATCGAGACATCGGGATGATGACAACACAAGTCACACATCCCATCGCCAAGTGGCAAGTGTGTGTACATGCAACATGTGTACAAAATAAAACCACGCAGCAGATAATAAAGTCGTATAACTAAGTACTAGAATTTTTTGTTTAATTACAAACCAGTTTAAAACATGCGTAAATAAAATATTACATGTTCAACACTACCTCAAACAAAATACATATCATAAAAACAACTACAAATATTATCCATAGATCAGCACTCCAAATCAATACTCAGGCGGAGCCGCCTCCTCGGGATCAGCCTCCTCCTCCTCAATCTCTGCATCAAAATCTACGGTACCAAAAATGGTGCCGCAGGTAAGTAATATTCCAAACGCCACAAGATAAAAATATATTAACCTTTACAACAATATGCATGAAAGGATGTCAAATGCACGTCCCAAAAATCTACATTTTTACCACGCACGCCAAAATCCCATTTGACCCAAAATATTTTCTTTAAACATATCCTCGCCATTATCCCAGATAATGGCCCAAAAACCAGTCTCGCCATTTTCCCAGAAAATGGCCCATTAACCAAACCATCAAAGCACTGTAGGCGGGAATCGCAGGCGAGACTCTACCACCATCCCTACACATGCACCGTAGGAATCACAGGCGGGACTCTACCACCATCCCTGCTTAGCAACATCCCTACACGTGCCTTTGACCCAAACCAATCAATCCAATCATTCACATATACCGAAAAAATATTTCTCGCTTGAAAACCCAGTTTTCAATATTTAACACATGCATATGCGTGCACAATGCAATGCAAATGATACGACACCAATTAACCAACAATTCTCAACATCCATAACAAATAAACAAGCAACTTTGTCCTCAAATCCATCTGACCCCCGACTCCTCGGACTCAGTCTGGAATAACCAACCAGTCACAAATATTTATTGTAAAAGCAATAATATATTTAAATCTAAAATGAAGTTTGGAAAATACTTACAGCGCTATATAATAATTTTTGAAGGATCGGCGAGCAGCAAATGGCGAAGAGAAAGCAACGTAACAGTGTAAAAATACTGTGGCCGTGGGTTATAAAATACCCACTTTTGAACAGGGACAAACCAAGACTCGGGATTGATAGAGAATGACTTAAAGGTGTTTATGAAGCTAGTGGAAATGAAGGTTGGCCGTGGATGGCGGCGAAAATGGCCGTAGGAGGCCGAAATACCCAAATCGGAAAGCTAGCTCGTGGGGGTTGTTCCAGCGATGGATCGAGGCCGGAAATAGGTGGTTTAGGATGGCAAGGAGTCGGTGATGAAGTGGTGAAGAGGTGGTGGCCGGCGGCAAATCGGAGCAAAAGCCGTTCGACTTGGAGTGGCTTTTCCAGCTAAACAACGGCTCGGATGGCAGTGAAACTTGCTGGGGATGATTACCGGGCGGAGGGGAAGAAAACTGGGTGGGTGGTGTGCCGCACGATGGCCGGCGGCAGTGGTTCTGGGCTGAAGACGAAATCGAAAGGAAAAAGGGAAAAGAGAGAGAGAGTTCGAACGGGGTAGGGGAAATCAGCGGTGTTGAACCTAAGGTTTCAAGTTTTGTGTAATTATATATTTACATATGGATTTTGATGATAACAAATGAATTCAAAGAATGAAGGAGTCTCAATCTCAATTTGTCCACACAATGGAGTCAAGCACATCAATGAACCAAGCATGAGCAAGAAGGAAACAAATTCACATTAAAGTCATAGAGAAATGTTGTAAATATCTTAAAATTTGAAATTAGGATTAAGGCTCAAAAATTAATATTTTATCATAAAGCATTAAAATACATTTTCCACATGTGCATGAATATTTTGAAAATTTTGAAAGATAATTGATTGTCATCTTTCACATGTGCATGCCATGATTAAAGGTTTGAACTTTGAAAATATTAAAGATGATTGATTGTCATCTTTCTCATGTGCATGTTTTATTTGAATATTTTCAAAAGTGATTGATGCTTTTCTTGACTTATGCAAAAGGAAGATGCCTTTGTTTGAATTTTTTGAAAAGTAAAGTGTGCTCCTTTTGTCATATGCAAAAAGTAAAAAATTAGGTTTGAAATTTTTGAAAAGCAAAGTGTGCTCCTTTTGTCATATGCAAAAAGTAAAAAGATTAGGTTTGAAATTTTTGAAAAATGAATGATGATGTTTTTGACATGTGAATCTTTTTAAATTTGAATATGAAGTCTCATATGCCTATAAATAGATCATTTGAGAGCTTCACATTCACAACACCAAGAGCATACAACTCTCATTCAAAGCTTTCATTCTCTCTTCTCTAAGTATTGAGCCTTAACCCTTGTTCATTTTGAGAGATATAGTTTGTGCTTGTATTGTTCTTATTTCACTTATTGAGGAGTGTTTTCTGATATCCTACCCACTATCAATTCTTGTATCAGTAAAAGGGTGTGTACAACCCTTGTGCGTGTAGAAAGTGTTCTACACAGGGAATCGTTGAATCACCACGTGTAAGATGATTGCAAGTGTAGAGGGTGTTCTACACGGATCCTTTGTAGCGGTGTTATTCAAAGGTGTAATAGGTTTCTATCTCCACCTGAAGGAGATTGAATAGTGAATTCGGGGATCCTCAAGGGGTAGCTTGAGGCGAGGACGTAGGCAGTAGGGCCGAACCTCGTTAACATACTGAGTTTGCTTCTCTCTTACCCTTACTCTTTATATTTATTGTTGTTTCATATTTTGTTTATATTTTATATTGTATATTTGATTTATAATTGTTATTTTTTTAAATACAACTCAATTCATCCTCCCTCTTGTGTTAGTCATCTGGGCAACAAGCGGAAAGAAAGAAAAAAAAAAGAAAAAAAAGATGAAGAAAAAGAGAAAGAAGAAAAAGAAAAATAGAAAAGAAATGATGGAGGAAAAGAAATGAGATTCAATCCTCACCTCTGGAGTCCAAAAAATGATCAAACGAAAACAACTTTAAAAGCAATAAAACCAAGAAAATAATATAAACACCACATAAAGCTAAAATATAATAAATAACTAGTAAAAACTAACAACTTAATTTTAAATCTAAAGACAAGCTAAAATAAATTAAACAACAATTTAAACTCAAACAACTAAAATCCAATTAAAATCTGATAATTTAAAATAAAAGAACTAATATTTTAATTAAATTAAAATACTCTTTCAATGAAAATACATGTAAAAACGGGATATCACAGTAGTTCAATAAAAATGATCAAATTTTATATGTACTGTACAAAAATCAAATATTTATTTTATTAATTTATGTAACTTTCTCTCTCTTCCATCTTAACCCAGACATTGAATTAATAATTAATTTATTAAATAATTAAAAAGTTAAATATTTTTTAATAAAAATTAAATTCATGATAAAATCAAATAAATTAAAAATATCCAAATTAAATATTTTTTTAGGTTAATATTATTTTATTACCATATAATGAATAAATGAATAATTTAATGTAGAAATTTGATATGAATGAAATAGTCAAAGTTAAATTCATTTCATATTATTTTATTGTTATATAATAAAAAAATAGCTATTCCAATGTGGAGATTTATATAAATGGAATAGTCAATATCTAAATTCATCTCACATTTATCAAAACTGCCATTTACATATACATAATCCAATAACAATGCTCTATGGTATTATAAATTTTTTATTTTTTTAAAAATATTTTTTTAACATCCTTAACCAATAAAAATAAACATAATTTTATTAATAATCACTTTTTAAACCATTAAATAAAATAATAATAATAAATAGATAGTAGGATGAAGCAATCCTATCACTTTCTTAAAAAACACTACTAGCGGTGCCTACCGCTAGAGCGGTGAACATAGCACCCGTCCTTCACCGGTATATAGCAAGGCAACGGCAGGACCTAAATAGTAAATGCTATTATATTTATTGTTTTTATAGAGCTCATAGACGCTCCCACCCAATTAATAGCTGCAACAGTTCCCAACTGAATTGTTATAAAGACTTTTATGGATGACCTCACTTACCCTTTGACTTCTTGGTACAGCCACGTCACCTCAAATTTAAAATCAAATTTGATTTATATGACACCCGTGGACATACCCGTTGTCATGCGCATCTTAACGGAATATTCCTCCTCCCACCCTACCACCCCTCCAAGACAAGTTAACGACTTACAAAAAGGAAAAGAGCGAAATGACGACTTCGTCCTCTTTGCGCCTTTTCTTTCATGACTAAAACGCCGACGTTTGTGCAGACTTGCGGCTATCAGCATTCCCCTGATAACATCATAAAACCATTTCCACGCCAACAAATATCCGAAGGTTCCCCCTTTTTGTCCCTCGTTCCTGCCAGTGATAGACTGATTCACTATCCGATTCCGCCATCGTCGAAAAACCCATTCGTTTCTCAGTCCCCTCGATCTCGATCTAATGGCGAAAGAACCAGTCCGTGTCCTCGTTACCGGAGCCGCAGGTATTGAATCCATTACCACTTTCTTGCTGCGTCAGATCTATTACTTTCATTTTTTTCAATGATTTATTGCTTTTGTCTGAGACTCATCCTACTATTTTTTTTTGTGTTCTGTATTCAATTTACTATGTTCGGAGAGTGGTTTAGATCTGGTACATGACGATCCACAAAATGTCCCATGTGTGCGAAGAGAATCGCTGATCTTTTGATTCTAGATTTCATTTTTACTTTTTTTTGTCACGATTAAGAAACAATCAAGCAGATCCGTGCTTGTGATTGACTTTTTGTAACACTTTTTTTTATTTGCTGATTGAGCTGGACAGAGTATGTAGTTGTTTGAATCTGGTGTAAATATTGTTGGTTCGGTTGCATTCTTTGTGATCCGACTCTAAGAGCCAAGTTTTTGTTTTTCGTATGACAAAAATCCAATATTGCGGATCTAAGCTTGCGCTTGGGGTGCCATATTTGGTTTGTGTCATGATTGTTGTCGTTGTTACCGCTTCTCCTCCTCCCCCCCCCCCCAACAAAAAAAAAAAAAAGACAAAAAAAAAAAATTTCGAATTTATTTCTTTGCTTGGCCACTAATCAAATCCATGAATTATCGATAATTGAATAAATTAGTGAAACGACTCAACTGTCCGATATTAATTCTCACACGGTAACAATGAAATACCCATTGAGCGAGATATTTATGGTTTAGGTAAGGAGAATATCAGTATATGTACACGAAATTATTTTTCAATGCGTGAGTCGTGTTGCCAAAACATTTTCTGCAGCTTGAGCGACATCGTCATGATGATTCTTCAACCATGCACGTTACGATGTTAGTACCATGCTCAATATAAGCTTGGGAACTTGTTATTTGTTTCCTTTTTTAATTCTTTATCATAAAAAAGTAGCCTTAGTACCTGATACAGTTAATTCTGTAGTTGCCCGCCATTCAACACTCTCTTTATAATTTATATTTTGAGTGATGTGCTGAAGATCTATTGCTGGATTTGCAGGACAAATTGGATATGCGCTTGTCCCTATGATTGCTCGGGGAGTGATGTTGGGTGCAGCCCAGCCTGTAATCCTGCACATGCTCGATATCCCTCCTGCTGCAGAGGCATTGAATGGGGTGAAAATGGAGTTGGTGGATGCTGCATTCCCACTTCTTAAAGGTATGCTTATGCTCTTTAATGGGTCAAATGACTCAAGAATCTGGATGCCCTGGCATTTTACTCATATTAATGATATGTAAGATTATGACGTATAGTGTGATATATCTAATAGGTGTTGTTGCTACAACTGATGTTGTCGAGGCATGCACTGGGGTTAACATTGCAATCATGGTTGGTGGGTTCCCAAGGAAAGAAGGCATGGAAAGGAAAGATGTGATGTCGAAAAATGTGTCAATTTACAAGTCTCAGGCTTCTGCCCTTGAAAAACATGCAGCTGCAAACTGCAAGGTGAATGAGTTTCTTGAAACAAGGAAAATAAAGTTTTGGGTAATTTTGGTGTCTTAAGATGATTGAACTCATCTAATCGTATATTATGTACCATCTCAAATCCGAAACCCTCTTGCAGCACGGATGGCAGTCAAAAGCTGGAAACAAATTTTGCCTTATTTTTTCATCCTTTTTCTTAAATGCATCCTGATATCAGCTCAAATAATGTGACATAGTAGACATCTAAAGGTTGTCTGAAAAACTTCAAGTGTGTATGTATGCCTCATGAGCACTAGATGGTTTTTGTTGATGTTTAGATTGCATTTACAAATTTATCACATAGGTCAATGATGTCTAGTTTGAATGGCACCTCCTTCCTTGTAAGCAAAGGGTGGAGGGTCAAGTTGTAGGCTTAAGATCTCCATGGTAACTTACCAAGAAGAAATCATTACTCAGAGTCAGTTAGTTTCAAATATCTACTTTTACAAGTCATGATAACTGGCATAGATTGGAGTGGCACCCGTTGTGAATTTGGAACTTTTCTTGTGTACTAAACCATTTAGTTTGAAGTCAAGAAGAACTTGCCAGATGATTTCGTGTCTTTTTCATGCCCATACATGAAAACGAACAAGCAAGTTCTTGGATATGAATTTGGACCAATTTACTTTGTTGAGCGCATACTAATTGCTTCTGCTTCCTATGCAGGTCTTGGTTGTTGCTAACCCAGCAAATACCAATGCACTGATCTTGAAGGAATTTGCACCATCTATCCCTCAGAAAAACATTACTTGTTTGACAAGACTGGATCATAACAGAGCTTTGGGCCAGGTTTCTGAGAGACTGAATGTTCAGGTTTCAGATGTTAAAAATGTTATTATCTGGGGAAATCATTCATCAACCCAGTATCCTGATGTCAGCCACGCAACAGTGAAAACGCCATCTGGAGAGAAGCCTGTCCCTGCTCTTGTTGCTGATGATGCATGGTATGAAAATGGATAATGCTCATTTTGATGAGTTTTTGGTTTAAGTTCATTGAAGTATTGATATAAGTTCCTTTATTAAAGGTTGAAGGGAGAATTCATAACTACTGTTCAACAACGCGGTGCTGCAATTCTCAAAGCTAGAAAGCTGTCAAGTGCATTGTCAGCTGCCAGCTCTGCTTGTGACCACATACGTGATTGGGTCCTTGGAACCCCAGAGGTTGGTATTATTCTCTCTATTCCTTGATTGTATACGGTGTAAAAGTTGGTTTCCTATCATTGACAATTTGGCTGTAAATTCAGGGCACTTGGGTATCCATGGGGGTGTACTCTGATGGTTCATACAATGTACCTGCTGGACTCATTTACTCATTCCCCGTCACTTGCTGCAATGGAGAGTGGACGATAGTTCAAGGTAATTTCATGCTACACAACTAATTTTGCGATTTGAAGGTCAATTCTATTCAAGATTTAGCAACAATATTAACTAATGATTGGCATTAGATGATGCTCAACATGCATAGTGTTCAAGCTATGACCTCAGCTGGAAGAGGGATGAGATAGCCGGTTTAAAGTTTTATCTTGTGTCGAGGGAGAGTAGATTTTTTTTCTTTTTATTTTGTTGTTGTTGTTGTTTGGGGGGGGGGGTGTTGTTGGGGCTCTGGTTCAAGGCCTGCTGCTGCCTTTTTTCAGTGCTTTCTGAACTCTCCCAGCTTCTTGCACTTTGAATGATGGAAATTAGATCTGGTTGTTATTTTGAGTTGTATGTGCAGGTACTATTAATGGCTTCGATATAAAAAAGTTGTTTGTAGATAGGATTTTTTATGCTCTTTGGTTGTCTTCAGTGTATGATTCTTTTGGTGAAACTCACATGTTTGTTTTATCCTTTATCTGCCCAGGACTTTCAATCGATGACTTCTCGAGGAAGAAGCTGGACTTGACAGCAGAGGAGCTCACTGAGGAGAAGGCTTTGGCTTACTCATGCCTCTCTTGAATGCTCTCGTTCCTTAAATAACGTGGTAGCACGTTTGGCTTTTTCTTGTTTGTCTCTAGAAGTAGCTTGCAGTTTTGAATAATGCCATTGTTAAAGATTTAGAGAAACTGTTAATGATGGAGAGGCGGCTGCTTCAGATTTTATATTTGTCGCAGCTTTCATTTCTACTCGGACGGTTGAATTTATAACGGTTATCCTTATATTACGTGCTATCAAATGCGCATTTGAACATTTGAAGTGGCTTTTTCGATCTATAATTTGTGGGTATTTTTTTGGTTGGTTCTCCCTGCTTGTGCATAAGAAAAAGCTACTTTGCTGCCCAAACCGTACCATTCTAGTTGACCGCTCGGTAATTTTTTTTTATCTTAATGATTAAGAAAGTGATTTTAAGTGTATTGATATTTTTAAAAAAAAAATATTTAAACATATTAAGAATATGTAGAAAGAAAAATGAAAAAAAAAAGGCTTAAAAGTTCGTAGTGGTAACAATGAGTGATACTACTTAAGAGCATTCACATTTGGTACCACATATCTCTTTTATCCTTATAATTTAAGAAAATTTTTACGGTTTGGAACGAAAAGAACTCTCTATCTCGAAGGGGGATGATATTTACATGTGCTACATAAGTTTTCCATATTGAGGGATCTAATGTACATTTTCAAATCTTATTTTGGTTCATGTCCTGCGTTTCTTCTCTCTCAACGGTTGGATGCCCTCAATCGTATCATTCCTCTCTTGCAAAATAGCCATCTGCACTACACAAACTTCAGCCACGTCACCGTCGTGTCCTCCCTTCTCCACCGTATGAAACTCAGCAAACCCAACAAATTCTCCTTTATTCCAACCATCCAAAAACGAAGTTTGCTATTGTATGAAACTCAGCAAACCACCAAATCCACCATGAATTAAGGCTGCCACCGTGCGTCAACTCAAATCCGTTGTTGCCAGCCTCAAGCCAGTCCAGTTCTGCCACCGACAACTTCAGTTTTTAGTGGGTCATGGATGGTTGATAAGGGAGAGAAAATTGAGTCCAATGGACTTGAGGTAGAGCATTTTCTCTAAAAGGCAAAGGTTGGGTTGATGAGAAAAGAGAGAATTAAGCGGAAGAGAGAGAGTTGCATTGAGAGAAAAAAATTGGGAAGTGTGCTTTCTTGGGCAAGGAAGTGTAGCAAAGTTATAGTGGGGAGAATAGAAACAGAATTTCGGATGGAAAGAATAGAAGGTGAAGGAGGAAGTGGAGGATAAGAATAAGGATTCTGACAATATTTTTTTTTTTTTCTAATGAGAATAGAATGTGATATTTGAAAAGAAAGAGAATAAGACAAAAGAGTTTGTAGTTAAATTTGTAAATGGAAGTGAAAGAAAAAAAAAATGAAAAAAGAATAGAGAAATATTATTTTAATAGAAAAGATAAATGATAGGGAATGAGATGTATGAGATTTTTGAAAGATGAATAAATTTTAAGAAAAAAATTTAAAGAACGTAGTTTTTAGTTAAATTATTAAGAATTTAATGGAGAATGGGATGAGAATGCTCATAGTAACACCGCTCTTTTGCATAACTGGGATTTGATGAGAACTGGTTATTTTGATGGTTGCCATATGCCAGCCGCTCCTGATTGTGATAAATCCATTCATAACTTCCCCGGCTGGTGTTACTGAATGTTTTTATTTTATTGAGGAGTTGGCACAAAACTTAACGTCATCTTTAAATGTGTTGTATTAACTTAATTCAGATAATTAGTTATAAGTTAAACACTGGTCCAGATAATCAGAAACTAAGGCAGTGGTTTTTAGACAATAGTCTGCAGCTGTTCAGCACCAGAAATCATCTTTCACCTGTTGCTCTTGGAAAAATTATTTGGTGTTTTCAGAGCATAGATGACCGGTAGTTCTATCCTGTTATAAATGTCATGTTTACATAATTATTCATTTTTGAATGACATACCACGGCATGTTAGCATTATGCATAATGACACTACTACATAAGTAGTTTTTTTGGCATTTTATTTTTTATTTTTTGGTAAACGGGTTTGAAAATTTTAATTAATTTTACTGGCCCATAGACGATGAGGATATGCGATAATCTAAATCAACACTGCTAGTTGTAGCGTGGTCCCTCGATCGGCTCCGCAGCGACCGAGTCAGTGGTTACCGAAATCAATCCCTACAGGGCAGGCATTACCCCACCTCCCCCTTGGGTCAGAAATCCTCGTAGAATTTGCGCTTTCACGCCCATAATAGACAATCTAGTGATCTACATCCTTTCGCAGTCTACATTGTTGGCCATCAATTCTGGCATGGGACCATTTTTGGAGGATTTTGTTGAAGAGAAACAGCTCAGCCCCTGCAAAACTGGTTAACACAAGAGTTGCTGGGCTCGTTTTCATAAAGTATTCGTAAAAAAACAAGCTTTTAGGTATCAGCTTAATTAGATTAGTGCACATATTAGTGTACAGTTATGTTTGTAATTAGATTTTTCCACTTATAAAATGGCTTTATTACACGACAAACCCTCCAGGCACCTGACCAAGCTCAATCGCTTTCATCCCTCCAGGTCGTGATGATTTATTTGGCTTTTGGTTTATAACTTATTTGACACGGTGTAAGAATTCCATGGAATAATCCCATCTGAAGGTTAAGGAACAGTAAAAAGCGGGATAGGGTGCAATGTCCAAGATGTGCGTAGAAGTAGAATCAGCTTTAGAATAATAAACTCAAGTGCAGTGACTTCTAAAGCTATTGGAATTCTGGTCAAAAGGAAATGGAAAATAAATAAATAAAGCAACAAATGGCATTCAAAATCGATGAAATGATGAGAGAAATTCTGGGAAATTCCATAAAAATAGTGATTGTTTAATTCATCTTTAGAAAATACCCTTTTTCTTTTGTGGGGGAGTGGTGGCAATTCAATGCTAGGATATAGTACTATAACTGGTGATGTAAAGTAATTGCATTTCATTTGATTTAAAATTATAAAGAAACCAACCACAAGAGATAAAACTGCATGCGTAATCAGTGGTGTTTAAAAAAAAAAAAAAGTGTGGCAGGCTTTAGATATCGTGGAAGAAAACCTTGTGAAATAACGAGGAAGTAGCATAGATAATTAATTGGCAAAGACTAGAAATTTTGTTGAGTAAACGATCAACACCAATGGAAAAGGCAGTACTGATGGGTTAGTGGACAAACATCCAAAGAGCCCAGAGGCCATATCTAACGAGAGAGCTTTTCCTGTCTGTATGTCGCAATTAATCCCCCTTCCATGTTTTTTCTAAGCTTGGTTGACTAGACGCAGTAGTACTGTTGTTGGTTAGTGTTTGAAGTCATCATGTTGAGAGGAAGATAAAATAGAAAGGAGCCAAATACATTGAAAGTAATTAATACATGATATCCGTTTGATGGCGGTCTGGCCTGTTCTCACAATCAACGCAGTTTTATGATTGGGTGTACATGGCTTTACATAGTCAGCAAAGGTTGGCAAGTCTATTCTCAAGCTCTTTAATATTTTCAGTACCTATCAACCATCTTTTTCTTTTTTCTTCTTCGTGAAAATTAAGAAGCATGCCCTCACTTAATTGTGCTTTGATGACACTATTCTTACTTTTCTTTTCTTTTCTTTTCTTTTCTTTTTTTAATCTGTATTCATCTTTTTCTTTTTTTCTTTTTTTATCAATTTCTTTGCTCCATTCATTAATGGTCCTCTTTCATCTGCATGCGTTATTTGTGATTTTTGCTCCTTTGGCGTCGAATATTCACTGGACCATGGTTCTTGCCTTTCTGGACTCTCTCTCATGCACCAGAATGTGTATAGCCAAACGGTCAACAAAACCTCTTTTTTCTCGTCAATTTAAACTTTTGAGATAAATAATAATTTCACATTGTATCTAAATAAAAGTCATAAGTTTAAATTCTAACTCTATACTCTATCTCTCTTAATTAAATATTACACATATACATATTGGGCTCAATCGTTAAGGAGCCACGTCACTACAAGATAAGTGAGTTTTTGTGATCAAAATTTAGTGACCAAAAGGATTATTTCCTACGGTTTTGGTCTAAAATAGTCTTTTTAGTCACTAAATTTTGATCACAAAAATCCACTTCTCTTGTAATGCGTGTTAATAATATAATCAAGCAATTAAATCTATCTCTTCACATAACATCAGAGTTGAGCAATTGAATTCAATTAAATATTTCAAGTTTGGACTACTCATTGAGGATGAGTATAATACACAAGTGAGGATGATCAATATTAATATATAAATTAAATAATAAAACCTACCTTTTTTTGCATTAAAATCTACACCTTTACCTAATAGCAATCGCTTATTTTCTGTCCCAATATTTCTCAGATTGTCATATGATGCTCAATTATATAGATAATGCTGTTATTACGTTGTACGCCTCGAAATCTTATTAATTTTCAGCTCATCTGTCAAATCGACTAATTCAAATACCAACTGCAAGTTAAAATTCTTTAATCTTCTATATATGACCAACACAACAATTCACCTTAAGCAGAGAAAAAATCTTATTCCTTTCATTTTCCACGATCAGATCAAATAAATAGGGGTGTAAGAAAAAATCAGAAAACAGGTTGAATTGGACCAAACCAGATTAAATTGGTAAATTCGATCCAGTTTGTAAACAATCCAGTTCGGTACCAGTTCTTAAGAATAAAAACCAGTCTTAAATTTGTGTTGTACTGGTTTTCATATTTTGAAAACCGAACCGGACCAATATATATGTTAAATTGATAATTAATATAACATGAAATTCTAATCTTATTATTTAAGTATATTAATCTTATAACATAAAATTAATATAGGATGTGATATAATATAAAATTAATTTTATAAATTTTAATATAACATTTGATATAACATATAATTTTAGATTTAAACGTAAACATAAATATTAAGTTATTAATATAAACTTACTCTTAATATATATATTATCAAGGATAAATACATTTTTGGTATAATAAATTATAATATATATTCTTTTTGTAAATCTGCTTTTACACATTTGATCATATATACTCATAAAAAGTCTAGAACTTATATAGACTATAATTAAATTCAATACTATACTAGTATGCTTTAATTATTATAAAATAACGTACTTATACTATAATATAAATTGTATATGTAAACATCATTTTATTATTAACATAGATAATCCGTAAAACCATAAAAACGGGACCAGATTGGATCGAAATTGGAAAAACAAGAAGTTTTGGTTTCGGTAATGAATCAGTTCAGTATCGGTTCTTAAATTTTCAAAACCAATGTATACTGGTTCGTTTATAAAAAATGTACAAAATTGGACCAGCTACACTCGTACAAATAAATAATTTATCCAAAGCAAAGAAAGAACTTCGTCTTCCTAGCTCCAAGGAACAAATATTAATGCCATGAATGCAACAATTTAATTCCTGTCATCTTCATTATATATATATATATATATATAATATTATGGTAACAAAAAAATTGACATGGATAAGCTGAAGAAGCATAATTTATTTGTTCAACGAAAGATTAGAATGCGAAGATATATATATATATACTCTATTCTTCTGTAGTCCTCCTGTCACTTTACAAAGCTATTTCTAAGTAATTAATCTTTTGTTTCCCTATAATTCCCTTCAATTCACCACAATTGTTATCAGTTTAGATGTACTTTTCTGGCCTTACAATTTAAACTCACGGCCAAGACCTCCTTTTAGTTCGTCAATGGATGATTAATTCTAGCTTTTGGACTTGGGGACACATCTGACCCCACACTAAACATTTTGGTCGTCCTTTCGTTGTCCCAACGGTCAAAACAGGATACCATGCAGCCATTGATCAAATCCTCCAAACCGCCAAACAGAAAGCAAAACTTTCAAAATTCTGATAATTCCGGTGAACCCCCGGCTCCGATGAAAAGGTTGTACCAGAACTCCATGCCATCGTCAATAACTGAGCCATAAGGATAGCCTTGTTCCACTTGTTCGATTGAATTGAAGGGATACTGAGCTTGTGATTCATCGGTGATCGCCGGTATATCAAACGGCGCCATGGTGTTCTCGGGCAGTGGTGGTTCAAACCACATACTAGTGTCATCAATCTCAGGAAAAGTTCCCGACAAGTCCATGTCTTCAGCCTTGATATGGCTCATCATGTAATTGTTTGGTTCCATGGTTACTGTAACTGAGGCATCCGTGACCGATGAAAAATCACTAGAAGATGGTTGTGGTGACGTTGATGTGTATGCTGGACCTTCAAACCCTTGATGGGAAGCAAGACTAAAGTTGGAGGATTGCGATTGGCTTTGGGCATTGGAATCACAGTTCGTAGATTGCAGGATGATTTCTGGGTTTGTGTGGTTTTGGTTCAGTCTTTTCTTCAAGTGGGTGTGCCAGACATTTTTTATTTCGTTGTCAGTTCGTCCTGGTAATTTAGCTGCAATGGCTGACCACCTGAAAATTGAAGGAAAAGAAGTTTCGTTAATGATGTTAATTTGTATGTGCTAGTAGAAGTGGCGACCAGAAGAAGAAAAGCTTATTTCTATTTATACAATTAAATAACTAATAGATTCTAATTCTTACAATCATGCACATAATATAGACATGTATCATCGCTGCATGTGCTTCAACAATATTGTTGCAGCCATGTCGGGTCAACCTAGAGAATCTTTCAGCCCCACTACTTGATTTTCTTAAGAGATATTATTCCAGTAATGCCTTCCAGTCCCCACTACATGTGAAAAAAGACTTGACATTCGTAGCAATGGCTCCAGTGTCCTCCGAATGATTGAAAAGACTACTTAAAAGCTTTTGGATTATAGAATCTCCATCAAGATTTAGCCTTAAAAAATGTCCAATAAGATGTTGAAAGCAAAATACAGTGACTTGCTTATAAATTTACTGTCTGTTATGGTTGATGTCAGCACCAACGAATTTATTTATGAAATAACCAGAAAGAAAAACAATCTCTTAAAGCTGAAAAACTCCAGTATTGATGCATACCTATTCCCTAGCATTTCATGCAACTTAATGATTGTGTCCTCTTCTTCTCTGCTGAAGTTTCCTCTCTTGATATCTGGCCGCAAGTAGTTTGTCCAGCGGAGTCTGCAACTCTTCCCACATCGTAGCAGACCTAAACAAAACAAAGGAAATGAGCAAACAGATCACTATTAAGATAACTAATGATTAGTTCCCAGTTTGTATAACTTTGTTTTCATCCCTTCTTTGAAACTTTTTCGTTGGATTCTATGTAGTGATATCTGCATGGCCTGGACCGGTTCATAGAGAAAAACAGATAGGAATTTGTAGTTACCGGCTAGCTTTGGAAGCGCACGCCAATTGCCATGGCCGTAGTTTTGGATGTAGGAGATCAAAATCTGATCTTCTTCGGAAGTCCAAGGCCCCTTCTTTAGTCCGACTTTGTCACAGCAAGGAGCTCTCACCATGATGATCTCAATTCTTTTCGCACTCTCTCAAATGCTCTTTCCCTTTACTTTTCAAATGAGATCCGTGAGCTCAAAATCTTCCTAGCCATTTGGATATTTATAGTGGAAATATTCCACAAACCGAAAGCAGCTTGAATAGACCAAGACAAAAAGAGCATCAGGATTATTTCATTCTTGGCAACTTCCGGGAAGGAGGATCTCTCCCTTCACGAAGAAAAATAAACGTAAATATATTCAATAGTATTGCAATTTAAGGCTCGCGAGTCGGAGACTCTTGCTTGGCATGTAGCGACTACTGAAAGCACACGAGGAAGTGAATCAGACGGAACATCGTTCCTCTTTTTTACATAGAATAAACATTTATATTACAAACCGCAGCCAAAGAGACGCCCTTGTTGACATTTAGTACTTTTTTCATAATTACTAATTTTCTACTAATTAGATTATTTAAAAAGTAACGCCACGTGTAGTAGTGAAATACGTAAATATTATACAATCATTTAAAAAAAGAGAAAGGTCTACTATTAAAAATTTAATTTTTTTTTTTTTTTTATATAGGGCTCGTATTTATTTACTTTTTTCAAAGCGATTACACGACACTTGCACACTCACTACTGCAACTATTATTCCTCTTATTTAAATGAAAAATTGCAACATTGGCAATGAAAATGGTGGGCAGTCAGCTGCATGCACTTCCATATAATTTCTTGTTAGCATTTTTTATCTTATTTATACTTGCCATGGACTACTAAACATCATTAACATGATTTGGAGATTGTTTCTAGTTTTCGGTTCGAAGAATTTTATAACATTTAGTTGCACGTAGAAAGTATTAAATGTTGTAGAGTTTACATATCATATATATTTATCTATCTTCAAAGTAGTTTGCCAATTCGTTATGGTATATACTTTTAAAACAAAAATTTTAGTTACAGTCATTTTTGTATATTCTTTTGTGTATTCTATTGATATGATTAGTTGTGTATTAAAAAAATTGATGCAGTCAATCACATCAAGAGAGTGCATATGAAATACGCAAAAGTGGATGTATGTAGTATTACTCTTTGGATTAATGTGTGAACTTTCTTGCCATCCACACACAATCTAATCATAGTAACACGATTGAGAATAGGATCAAACCAAGCTAAATCTATGATGCATGGTTAGTATATGTATTTGCCCTCCAAATTTTGGAGTTTGGTGGAGATCGAACACTTGCAATTGCATTGACATTCTCATAATTAAGAGATGTCAAAAGGACCTCAAAGTAAAATTACACTCAAGTTTCGACCATCCATGCAGGGGAACGGGGATACATACATGAGGATTGGACAATAATGCATGTAAGAGTTCATGGGTCGGATTAGAGAGGTTAGCATTTACCAAATGGAATTGGGATTATAAAGGTAATCAATTGATTATAAAGATAATCAATTAAGAGAGAGTTTAGTGGGATTAGAGTCGCCCCATTTCTCTGTATTTTTATCACAAACAGAAGGAATATTAATCCACAAAGAACAAAAGATAGTTTGCCATTTTGACTTGGTCAATAGGAGGAAATTGATCAAATAACTAAAAGAAATATTTTAACTACAAAAAGATTACATAAAAATAAATTTATAAATTAATGTGATTTGATACAGTACGTTAGATTGTAAAATTACTTTTAGTGTAAGTAAATCTAACGGATTATACGAAGTCACGTCAATTTGTAAATTTACTTTTATATAATCTTTTTGTATATGTAACAATTCTCACTACTTGAAAGGATAATAATTGTTTATGGCCCGCTTGGGTTAATGGTTTTTTTTATGAAACTCCTCAGACTAATCATCATCATACGATACGAAGATGCTCCAGAGTCAAATACAGGGACAATGGTGAACTTATCATTGTTATCTTAAATATAATATAATGCCATTTGGTTGCCAAGTGCGGATGGACTAGTGTACCTCGTCGGTACGTGGAACATTGCCAATAAAATGACTTGCCATTTTCTCATTGGACAAGCCGATTGATTTGACTGGACTAGTCGATGAAAATTGCAAGAGAACCAGACATTGGAGACCTTTAATATTATTAATAGGAATTATTCAATTAATTTAACTGAAAAGTTTCATATTATTATATATATATATATCACAAATCAAGATTTGATTTTAGTTTGCTGGCATATAAACCACTTCAATATATAATTGTATATTTTTCTATTAAAAGCACACATACGAATGTGGCCAAAAACTCCCAAAACTTTTATTTCTTTTTGTGAAAATGTATTTATTTATTAAAAATAAGAGTTTAATAATAAAATTGAAATCCTGTTCTGCTTCCAAAAGGAAAAAATGGAATGCGGCCACTTCCACATATTGATCACAGCAAATTGATTAATGGGTACATGCATTCACCAATATATATGGATGGATATGTATAGAGATATGCACGTGTGTGTGGTCCATGACGGCAGGCTTGGCCATCCGCCAGCCTCATAACCAAAGCCTTTTCGTTCTAAAGTCGTGTGGCCTCATGTCTAATACACCAAAAACAATTAATGCACCGTTTTTTTTTTTGCAAGTTTTCTAGCCCCAACAATTAGTAATAAGCATGGTTCCTGTATATTGCACATGTCATTAATTATTCTTAAAAATTATAGAGTATGCGTTATTTATTTAATTTTTCATATAAGTTTTATATTTATTTATATTTTTATAAAAAAAATATGTGTTATTTGTGCACTGGCAAATATCATTTATCTTTATTAATTTATTTTAGTATAATTATAATATATTTCTCTAAAAGACGGATCCACTATGCCCGCTGGGCGGGAGTGCCGTTTAGGCTTTTTTTTTCATATTTTTTAAATAAATTTAAATGTTTTTTAAAAAAATAAAAAAATACATCATTTCTTTAATTATTAAATAAAAAAATATATTTACTGAACGGCATACTAGGCAAAGTAGCTTTTTCCTTGTTTAAAATGATTACTTCTTAGCGCTGGCATTAGATTAGCTAAATATAAGTACTTTTCATATTTTAAAGAATATTGATGAAATTGAATCCACATTGAATTAGCTAAACACTTTTTATATGAAATATTAGTTACAGTAAATTCATCTCACATTTCATATATGAAAACAATTATAGTTTCTTCAAACTAGTATTTTATTATTTCTTGTCTCACATTCATCCCACATTTGATATTATTATATTATATATATGAAATTTTTATAGATTGTACATATGAGATTTTTATTTATGTAATATGAGATTTCACCCTCTATTTACATATGAAATTATTATATTATAGATTGTTGGATTATGAAAATAAAAATGAATATGCAGATTGTTGGAGGTTATTAAAAATTATGGAAATAAAATAAAAAGTATTAAAAAAATTAATTGAAGAAATATAAATAAATAAAAAAATAATAATATTTTATTATTATAGAGAATATGATGACTAATCTAATATAAATTTTAAGTGTTAAATGATTAGTTAAAAATTAAAAAATAATATATTTTTAAAATTTTATAGATTAAGATAATCAATACAACACGAATGCTCAGGACGGATGCACGTGAGCTGTTCGATCGGGGCAAGTTAAGCTAGCAAATGAATAATTACCAAGATTGGGGTGGAAAAAGAGACAATTAATGGTCAAGTCAATATTGGGGGCTATTTGTCAATTCAGCAAATCTGCATGCATGTGCACGTCGTTTTTTAATTTGTGCTCGCATTCAATTTCGAGCTAATAATTTTTTAGATTAAAATTATATTTTGTAGCCATTTATTTATTTTGTAGACAGTATTCTCTGTAGATTTAATATTTCCAGAGAAAGACTGCTATACGAGCAAGCTGCAGCCAAAGAACGAAAACAATAAAAGACAAATTGACAAAATATCCATCATATGTGCTTGATGTTGTATTTTTCTGCTGCATACCGCTAGAATGCATGCACGTTGTAGATAAAGGCATGCAATATTATATATCTGCATGAATCTTTTTAGTTAATTATATTATATGTCTGCATGCATAACTCAGAATTGGGGATGATGCAGCCAGACGTACAGTCAAAGACGAAATAAATAGATCAAAAGAACAACTTCCCAATAACTTAATGAATCTATCGTATGCTAAAGTACAAGCTTCGCTTGCAAACCATGCGCATACACGATTAATATATCCCTTCTCTAGCTTACAAGTGGTGCTTCAAGGTTAATTGATCTTTTATCGTACTGTAGCCTTAAATATATTCTAAATACAGTGAAGGCTGCAGGATTAAGATAATTTAGTAGGGATTTACCCGACCGAAAACGACTTTGATATATATATATAGGTTGTTAGAAATAATTAGAAAATTAATGATCAGTAGTACTATACATGTATGACTAAATAATATTGATGTATAAGCATAAAATATACAAACTTCGTGTAGAATTTTATTAAAAAAAAAGTGGATATTACACTGAAAAAAATAATTAAATAAATCACTGTTTTTTTTTTTAATGGTGGAAGTCACTTTTTGACCAAAGATTTGCGCAAGACTGGTAAGAGTTCGATTACATGAATGTCGCCCAAAGATTTAAGATTGTCTGATAAATATGGTCCTGATCATGACTCCTCACCTCATAATTAATACATCAGAAGATGTAAATTAAATATTTAATTAAGATTAGTTAGATCTCATTATATATATATATATATATGATCAATATTGACTAGTCTGCATGCATGCGCATAATACTCCAATAAAATTTTGACTATTCAAGATTTTCACTCCGGTCATGCCACTTCATTAATTTCTTTAGACTGGTAATGTTATCCCCCACTAACTTTATGTATGTCATTTGTCCATTAGTCATAATCGATTCCTTTACGGCTCTTCTTTTTACCACTGTTCTTTAAGGCATGCATGTTTTATTGTATGTGTCGAGAAATTTCCTGTTCATGTCCAAGCAGCTCATGATGGAATATGACACATAGAGAGAGCTAGAGAGACGACGTTGCAGCTTGCTTAAGTGCTTTTTAATTGTATACAAGTTACCAATTATTAGTCATATATGATGACTAATCATGGTAAAGATCATCAATGCCGCATGCATGGATGCAATATTCATACATGACTGATGTATTACCTCTTCTTTTGTTTTTCGCTAGCTAGCTAGCAGTTTCGTCTCATTAAACCGGTCGGGAGAGATCATATAGTGAGAAAAAAAAAAAAAATGTACGTTTTACGTACGTACAGTGAATTCTATATGTATATGTTTCTAAGAAGGCGAATTCATGGCTTGATTTGGTGATTCGAATTTAAATCACATCCAATATGAAATTGTCGATAAGTTTTACGTACAACATATATTTATATGTAGGAGAAATAAAGTCTAATTAAACTGCATGTCTTGTTAAAAAGAAGCATTATAAATATGGAAGTGAATTCTGTCTTTCTGGAATTTTGACGTACACATCGATATATATATATATATATATATATAATTATAGAGTATCCTGATCTTGAGGTTAAAAAATAAAAAACAATATTTTTGTAATTGGTATTCGAAAGTCAAGTATAGAGCCCCCAAATTGTATGCTCCAACTGATCATATATAGAAAGAAAGAAATATCATGTTGCGGCAGAAAAATATAGATATATATATATATATATATTTATATGGTTAAAAATCAAAACAGAACAAGTAAATTAAGGGGATAACGTCGTACGTAGGTACTCCTAAATGGGAAATCTCAAATTATATATCCAGCTTCCTTAATTACCTGAAGCTATATATTAAACTATATGGCTAACCTCGTAATCACTCATTAATTATGCTCTTATTCGACCATATTGGATTTATTGTACCAATCGATAATGTTTTGGGAATTAATCAATACTGTTCTAACTTTTGTCTAATTCACGCCCTAAATATTTTCTCGAAATGCATACTGACACAGACCCCTTCAAATCGGTAAAATTTGAATGATTCCCAGAGCCAACCAATCTTGAACCCAAAAAAATCTACCCACGATCATAATTAGCTAGCTAGCTAGGTCATATAAATGACTGGGTAAATTCTCCCACCATGTGCAATGTGACAAGGCTGTTTAATTTAATTTAAAATTACTGCATCTTTTTAGATTTTACATAGATTGGTTGATTTTGTCACCAGTAAGTACGTCAACTCAGTAATGAAACATCTTGGTCTCAGGATGATCACTTCATCATTTATAGATTGGCAATTAATGTGCATACGAACAAGCAAGCTGCATATCCACTCAATGGGGTTCCCATGTCAACTGTAGGCAGCATCAAACGCGTACGTACGTTCGTTCTTGATGCAGCAAAAATTCAAACATCTGTAGTACTTTAAGATAAGGTTTGCAAAATATTCTAATATCTCTCAGGGAGGAAAGGCAGAGATCCGACTATTGCCGGATCAAATTCAAACTTGGATTGATCATGCATGGGATTGAAGAAATATCAAAGAGTTAGGTAATACTGGACCAGGAAAACGGGTATTAGGTATGATTTCTGTTATAAATTAGTCGTAAATTGTGTGGTGTTGAATTGGTGGGCGAAAGTTTCAATATCCCTACTCTTTTAAAGCGGGATCTAGATACTTGCTTGATCTCTTGGTGCAGAGGGAATTTCGAAAGTCTTTGCCAATTCAGCTAACGAGAGAAGAAAACCAATAACATCATCGTGCGTGCGGGTGGATCACAAACTCAAACTGCTAATACGAAAAAAATGTACCATGATGATAAGGGGTATCCCATAATTATAAAAGTCCAATTACTGGAATAGCGGTGGCCCATTTGTGTATAATTTGTCGCCGTCTTGTCATTTCAGGCATTAAATTTGACATAAGCAAGCCCATGGAAGTGTGACAAGTTGTAATGTAAAATGGGGAAAAATTATTATATAATTTCAGGTACCATACATTAGATCCTCAGATTATTTCAAATCGACACCTTGGATTAATTTGACCGTCACACAATTTTCAGGATCGAATCTTAAAAAAGGATTCAGATTATCTTCTTTTAATAATTTAATGTTGTAAACAGTAACATGTCAATTTTAGTAATTTAAGATGCGATTGCAAAACCAAGACGCAAAATGCATTCGTCTCTTAGAAAATTTATCGAGTGGTAATGGTATTGGCATATGAAGCCCAGGGGTGCTGTACTTAGCTTATGGATAATCCAATACAAAACCTAGCACCATTCGAGATACCAATAATACTTTCTTTTCTTTTTTTTTTTTTTTTTTTTTGGGCTCGTCCGGTCAGAACCCATGTTTAATTTAAAACAAAAAAGCACACTAAGGTAATAATATTAACCAAGACAGGAACGAACGAGTCAAACGACAGCCCAAAAAAAGAGAAATAAAGAAAAAGAAAAAAAAAAAGAGGTTATCTTGGTATCTCCTGTTGAACTCTAATGATAAAAGATGATGTGCATCGTTTTAGCAGGTTTCGGAAGAGAAGTCAGGTGATTTCTTGAAGATAAAGAACGAAATACCCTTTTCTGCATGGTCAAGGGTATTTGAGGGAGGATTAAAAGAAGAGCCGTACATAGCAATCGAAAGTCATTCTTTCTGGAAGATTTTCCCAAGTCCCCTTCACTACAGAACCAACATGGCCTTTTCAAATTAAACAAATCATTCCGGCAATTTTCAACCCTCCGGATTAAGGTTTTCTTGTGGTTAATACTTTCCCGTGTTGGGTTGCCTGCATACTTTGAAACTTTCTTCTAATTTTATTAAGAACCACGCTGCCTGTCCACACACACACACACACAGAGATGCGTTCAACAAACAAGGCCTAGTCAAAGAAAATTAAAAATAAAAGAATAGATGCAAGCGTGCGATTTTGTGTGTGTGTGTGTGTGGTGTTTTTTTTTTTTTTTTTTTGGGGGGGGGGGGGGGGGGGGGTGTAATTAATCTGCAATTATAACTTCAGAAGATTCTTGCCTGTGACGAATAAATACATATTACCTAATCTGTTCACTCTCTTTTTCCCGATTATACAATAATACTTACACCTCAATTGGAAGAGAAGCAGAATTGGGTAAGAACCCTAAGGTGAAAAGAATACATAAATTAAGGAGGCATTTCATTGCTAAAGACAAGCTAATTATGCACCCTGAATCAACCTAGTCAGCCTGACTTAAAGAGAAACTTCCTAGGATACAGTAAAACACAGTCTCTCTTTTAACTCCTACAACCTGCAATTACACTGAATGTTTGTATAGCAATTCCTTCATCAAGTACAGTTCATCTCAAGCTCAAATCAGGATCATCTTCCTCGTCAAATTCTTGTTCACTTGATGGCCTGATTCTCTTTCCATCTCTTGATGCTGTTCTTCCCTTCTTTGGCTTCCCCCTAAATATGGTTTGCGTTATGCATTGAAAGATGCCGAAAGAATTTCTCATGAATGGTAAATTCGGTATAATTAATTATGATTTTTAAACATTCATGTTTTTTTTTTTTTTTGGCTACTGATATTCAGTACTTCAATGCATTGAGACGGAAAGGTACACTTACTGGCCATTGGTGGGGAAGCTTCCACCCTTAGACCGACCTGGACCAAAATCGGATCTTCCATCTGCAATGAATAGAAGGAAGAGGGAGAAAATAAAAGAATTACGGAATTTCCAACCTATTATTTTTGGACAGAAGGAATATATGTAAACAATGGATATGGGTTCACCATCGCGCCCAACTCCAAGTTCTTCAGCCTGAACATAAAAAAACAATTTAAGAGATCAGTCCTGTCAAGTCTGAATATATCTCTACCCTATGTGAGATGCAGCCTCATCATAACCATTTCGCGATTTCAGCTTCTGGTAGAAAACAGAATAAACATCGCACAAACATGATAAAAGGGAAGCAAACTCATTCAAGGAAGGAAAAGGGGAGGCCCCTCCCCGCCCCCACCGGGGGGCGGTGGATAAAAGTGATTAGCAGATAGATCATAGAAGTAGATGAAAAAGAATCCACTTTTTTTTCTATTGGCAGGTACAGGAATTATTTATCTTAAATCAACATTGCAAACAACAATTAGCTCAAAAAGATTCATATGAGACATATAGATTGTGAGGTGACCACCTTGTACTGCATAATCTCCCCATGGTATTTCTCCATTAATTTGTATGTTCCTTCAATTAAATATATGAGCACAGATCCCCAAAGTGAGAAGGGTAAAAAGAGTCTTAATACATCATCAAATTTTATATTTCTCAGAAAATATAGCTTTGAATAAACTTTTTCCAATCTCTAAACTTTACTTGAATCATTTCTCACTTGAAAAAAATATACTTGCCTTCAACATGTGATCGCATTGGACATCCCACACCCCTTTTTATTTTTCTCATCCCCAATTATCTAAACCAGAAAATGATTTCAGATTCAATGCTTTAGGACATATTTTGTAAAACACCCTTTAATATACATCTTTTTTTGTTTTATATAAGTAAATTTGATTAATATCAATGGGTGTAGCCAAGTACACAAGGTGTATAAAAGAAAAAACAACTAGCTAGGAGGAAGCCCTATATTTGCCTTGGGTGCAAGCCCAATCTACATCTAGAGTTCTATTCACATAAGCAAAGTTGTGAGGTTATAGGAGCACAAGATCAATGGCATTCAGTCTAACATGAAGTTTTCAGCATCTACAAGAAGATAATTCTGTTTGATCTTGAAGAAGTTCATCAAATATAATGTGAACTTCAATACATACTGCTGGTGAGGTAACTGAAGACAATGAGAAGAGTCTATCTTCAGGCTGGAATTTCCTGGACCTCTTTAAGCTGCAGGAACAGTTTTAGGCAAAACTTTTGTCACAAAAATCTAGTCAAAAGTCACAATTGAATATTTCACATTCACTGCAAGCACCGAAACAATGCATACAGATGTAAGAATACCTTGTACATAAGAACCAACGTTGTCTTGGTAATATGGTTGCAATTAACAAATCAAGTCAACAATCACGCAATTGAAGTTTCTAATACATACTTATTTTGGAAAGGACAATATAATTGATATATTAAGTGCAAAATCATAAGGTAATTCAGAAATAGAAATAAAAAGCAAGTAATTTAAGAAGCTTCAAGTGTCTGTTTTAGAACTAAAATGAAAAGTTCTTGATTCTCATCTGATATCATAATATCCAAAAGCAGCAGATTTGAATGCAATTGTTCATACACCCCCTATGATAATCAATTTTCTTTGTATGCCTGTTCAGCAGTTCACTCCCTACAAGATATGAAAGATGAAATATTTTATGAACTTTGGTTTCAAATTGTATTTTTAAAGTCTAACGTCTACAAATTATCCTTCAACATGCCTAGAGCTTCACAAAGAAATTTTCAATGTCTCCTGATCTTTACACCAACGATCAGGTTCCTTCCTGATATTCTACTTATCAAATAAAAGTTCCCTCATTACAAAATAAAAGAAGAGTGAGCTCCCTGTGCTCGCAACCAGTTGCAGTTTCTCATTTCAAGCTTTGTAACTATTATATTGTTTGCATATATTGTAAGACTACTCGCGCTACAACCCTGCAAGCAACATAACGAGGAGCTGCTTATGATCTTCACACATCATCTGCACCCATAAAAGAGTAAATTTTCCATTCAAACATGCCCAATTCGTTGACCAGAATTGCTTTCCATGTGATGCAGATTAACAACCACTACAATTAGAAAGGAAAAACATACAATTCGCATTCAAATCACCAGGAAGAAATGGGATATGTATTTGCATGGCAAGGAATCGGTGCATTTACTGTCTAGAATTCAATTACTTTGTTGTGTTCTTGGACGAAGAAAGAAAGCCTTCAAAACCTTTCAATACGTGCCCAAAATGGCTGGAATCATGCAAGTAGCTCGTCTCAAGCTCATAAACCTACAATTTGATAACACGGGTAATCTTTAGCTTAGCTCAAAAGTTATACTTACAAAGAATATGAATATGGGTGTTTTGCAAGAAATGAGTGTACTGAATAAAGAAGTAAATCATTAAATTAAGGAAAATAAAGAAAATAAAGAAAATGAAACCATTGGGAATTCAACTACTTCACTGTGCTTTGCATTTTCAAAAAGAGGGCATAATAAAAAGCATAAACCTTACTTATCCAAAACAATTAAAGGATAAAAAGCACAAATCCACATTATGTTATTTACTTTCCATTTTGTTTTGCTTAGTTTTCTTCGCAACCAAATAGAGTCGAATTACCTGCTTTTCGATGTTCCGGAGCTCTTCTTGAAGCTTCTCCCTCTTGCTCAAGAGAGACTGGAGCAAGGCCGTAGGATTTGTAGAACCTCTTTGCCCTAAGAACATTTCATGCAGACCACAAATTCAAAGAATTCTAAATTAAGCCCGAGAGGGCAAATTAAAAAATAAAATAAATATAACAATCGATTTCCCAAAGAATCAGAGGCAGGAAATAGCAAGGATTGTAAAGTTGAAATTGGAAAAAGATTGATTCTCTCTAATTTTCCGCGGATATTTTGGGGGAGATGAGAGTAAAAAATTCGGGTATGGTTACAAGTTACCATCGGAATCCATTTTCGCGGCGGATTACAAATCCCGAGAAAGGCTTGAAAAATCTTTCTACAATTAAGCGCTACGGCCTAGGGCAGGGAGCGAGCCTGTGCTTTAGATAGAGCCTTTGGATTGAATGGACAAAGACCTTTCTGGATTTAAGCGTTCGCTCCTAAAATCATCACATTCTTAGCTCTAATTCGTCCCTCATTTTTACGGAAACTGTTTTCATAATCTTTCAAAACTGACTCTCAAATCCAAATAACACCTTACTATAAATTGAAAGGTTGGTTTCTGTCGATTTTTTACTTAATGATATTGCTTTGAATAATTTTGTAACTTATCTTTACAATTTGGGCCCCACCGGCTACTTCCCCATCCCTACTCTAATCTCCCCCCCTCCACCTGTACATGCTGGACGTGTTACCAAGACAAGACTGTCAGGATAAATTCCCTTGTCTAGATTGAATAAATGATTCTTACCCATAATAAATATCTCACATTTTATTTAATGATATAAAAATAAAATAATAATATAGTATATAAAACTTTTCTAAATTTAAATACGTAAACCAAGTTTGAGGCCAGTGAGCATTTCATTCTTACATTTTTTTTCACTAAATATATAAATTTAAGAATTATTCTACATGTAAGTCATGTAAAGCCATACTTTTCATATCATTAACATGTTTAATATCATTGACATGATATTACTTGATTTGTAAAAAATTTAAATTTAAATTTTTTTTATTTATATAAATCAAGTCTTATCATATCAATATATGTTTTACGGATCAATTTGTAAGATTAATTTTTAAACTTAAATCTCACACCAAAACCAAATCCAATCAATGCCATCTAAGATCCATATGCCTTCAAGACCAAATCACTGAATGGCTTTGTGAGGACAAGACCCACAACTATGTTGGGTCTGTGATCGTGTAGGATAACGTTTCTTTTAGACCCACAACCTTGATTGTAACAGTTTCTGCCTTTGAGGTCCATGGCTCGTCGGCCTTCAAGACCCAGGTGTGGTTGTGGGTCCACGCATTCGAAACTCACAGCCATGGTCGTGAGTATGTGTACTAGACCCTGGCTTTGAGACTCACTGCCATGGGCGAGTTTGGATGACCTACCTCCCAGTCACACTATAACCCTTTAGTTGAATTTAAGTTTGGCACAACTACCATTCGTTTTAATAAAAAAAAAAAAAATAGTGCTAAAGCTATTTATAGTTTAACAAAACTAATTCAATCAATTAACCTGAGGGTCACGATTTACTTGACTGTTAACTTCAAAGCTTTCATAGGATTAGTCAAAGTATGTGCAAATTGGCCCAGACACCCATTGATATTAAAAAAAAAAATCAATAAACTGACATTATTTTATATAATTTGTTAAATCTATTGTATAATCAAAATCATTTTAAAACCTGATGAATTTATGATATTACTTTTGTATAATTCATTTATGACTGGAATATTTCTCTAAAAGATATTTGTAAAAGTTATATATGAAAAAATAATTTTGAGTAATATTATATACAAACTGCAATTATACAAAGAGAAATGATATCTACAATTATAAAGTACGCAAGTGCCGCGCACTCATTTTGAAAAAAAAATGAATAAGTATAAAATCTATATAAAAAAAAAATTTTTTTTTTTAGTCACTATAGACAGTTTATATATGGCTTCTCTATTCATTTTGGGATTGTTACAAATGTTTTTGCATAAATTTTTATAGTTAAAGCTAGTCTTTCTTTATATTACCAACTAAGTTTTTATAATGTCATTATTGAGTCAGATGGTTTGCTAGTAGTTAATTGGTATTAAAAAATAAAAAAGAAAGCCTTCATTGCAGGTATGTAGATCTTTGAGAAGATATAATTGATTTTAATAAGTTTCTAAGTTTTGATGTGCAACATATATATAAAGAAGGTAATTAGATGATTTTTTTTTTTTTTTTTTTAAATAGACTTCAATTCATTTATGAATGAAGGAAGTTACAGCTGTGACCAATAATTACGGGTAACAAGCTCCGATTACAAGCCAACTACCCATCGGTTGTACGCTCTCCCGCACACAACTTTCATTGCGCCGGACTATGTCTAAAACTTTTAAGCTCTCCAATGACGACACCGTACTGAGATGCGAAACTCTGTTAAAACAGAAGTGTCCATCTCGGCTCGTCTGTGAGAAAAAACAACACAATTCATCCCTACCCTCCAAGGAGGAGAGGAACTACCCAACATTCATCCTTTATAAGAGGAGAGGACTCACAACCCTCATCCTCAAAAGAGGAGAGGTACTTGTCTATTCCAAAAATATATTTATTAAAACCTAAATTAAAAACAACCCTAACAGACCACTGAACAAAACAAACTGGTAACACACTGCTCTCCACAAGCGCCGTATGCCCACTAGCCTTTCGCCCAACACTTTCTGCACATAAGTTTCTATCAGCACCCACGCTTTTCACTGGTAGCCTGCACACACATGATAGCCTGCACCACGCCCTTCCTGCACAAGGATTTCTGACAGCAAACAACCAAAACAAAATCACTTTCTGCACATGGGCTTCTCACCGTCGCCAGCCCATATCCACCAAAACACTCCATACTCCACTGCGGCTAGACGGAGACCAGAGACAAACCAGAGACCAAGCACACTGAGAGCTTATTTCCAGAAACAAACCATAACCAAAAACCAAAAAACCTCAAACCGCTGCGTCACCCCATGCACAGAGCACCCAGAGCTTAAACACAGACATACAAAACAGAGTACTACAGAAAATGAAACAAACGAAAGCATAGAAAAAGAAACAAACAACCACCGTTTGACCCTGCATCGCTTGATACTCCCGTCACCATCCATGAGGACATCCACCGTGAGCTACGCCCGAGATCCACCCCAGAAGACGCTTTATCCCCTCCATACAACTCGGCATACTTCCCCAAAATAATCCTCTGTTTTCTATAGATAAAACAAAGTTCCTATACCCCATAGAAGAGCACCCCAACCCGCAAGCTAGCTCCATCTCCATGAGCAAACTCCATGACCAACCCACGCTGTAAGCCCTCAAAACTGTCCCCTCAGAAGACCAAAACCGAACGGTCAGGAACACCTGCCATTTGAAACCGAAATCCTTCATCTCCACCGTGGAATATCTCTCCGCCCAGCTGGGTGATTTGTTAAGGAAGAAGACTCGGAAACAAACGTCTGGTGATGAACATAACACAGCCAAACAGCTTTTATTATCAAATGAAAAAAGTGACTTAGAAACAAAAGCGAAAAAATAAATGGAGGAGGGAGGGAGGAGCCATGGTGATGAACATAACACAGCCAAACAACTTTTATTATCAAAGGAAAAAAGTGACTTAGAAACAAAAGCGAAAAAATAAATGGAGGAGGGAGGGAGGTGGAGTGAGAAGTGAGAGAAGTGAGAGTTTCTCTCACTAGAAGATTGTATACGCTTCTTTTGTTTAGTAGTTTTGTGTGACAGATGACTTAGTAACCTTAAGTGACATGTATTACTTTAGATGAATGGGAGTTTTACAATTACCTAGGAAACTGCATGGGATTTTTGTTATTGATAAATCTGGTTTCCAAACTTCAGATGAAACTTGTTTTAACGCTAGCTTTATTTCTATTATTGTACTAGATAGTTTGGAACAATTATTGTACGTATTAGTTTTTCTTAGAATATATAATTTTACAAGGGTTTTGATTTTAGGATTAATGTAACTATCAAAACTCTTCCACTGTTTGTAAAAGGTATTCTTCCACTCTTTTAAAGTAATGCCTAATAAATGTTTGATACCATTTTATATGTTTATTTTTCTCCCATCTAAATCTTAGAGTTCAATAAAAAAAAAAAAAAAAAAAAAAAATTTACCTATATTATATGGTTAGTGTTTTTTTAAAAGAAAAATTATCATCATTCATTTATCAAAGAAACTTATATTCGTGACCGAATACATTCTAAGATATCATCATATCATATATGACATTATAAATCAAAATAATACATTTGAAGTTCTACTAATATATTATTTCATTTTATGATTAGTTTGGCCTTCATTATTACTGATACTCTAATTTTTGTTGGATCCTTTGATTTTTTACGAGATAGGGGAATGAGGCGCCTTAAGAATGAAGCACATTCGTGATAGTAATACATCCAATTATTTTTTAAAAAGTGTTTATATCTACAGTAGATCTTATAAAATACAGATTGATAAAAATAAATTTATAAATTAAACTAACTAAAAATAAATTTATAAATTAAACTAACTTAATCTGTTACGTCAAATCAATTTTAGAGTAAAATTGATTTACAATCTCATATAAAATTTGTGACTTTAATTTTCCTAAAATATATCCCGAAATAAAATTAAGATCTTCATCAATTATCTCATCTAGGGAAATTAAAATGAACAATTAAGAAATTAATTTTCATCACTTCCCATCATCTGTTCAGTGATCACCCATCTACAATCACCGGTGCCACACGTCTGTCGCGACAAAATCTAACAGCAAAGCATAACGGTGGCTCCCCTCCTTCCACCGGGTAATGGCAGTTCCTTTTTCGAAGGGAGAAGAATAAAGAGTGAGTGACGCGGCGCCGTGCCTTTCGGCTTTCTTTTCTTCAGGCTTAAAGCACGAATTCTCCTCTTCTCTTCTTTTCCTTGTTTGAATTTCTCTCTCTCTCTCTCTCTCTCCTTCTGTGTTTATCTCCCTTCCATAGCAATCAAAGCGGCAATGTCTTTCAGAGGGGTAAGCTTAAGCTTTCACTGCAAGTTTGCAACTTTCTCTTCTTGTTCATTTCACTTCGTTTCGATCCTGAAACTGTTTCCTTTAGATCTAATGTTTGGTTTCTTTTATATTTTTAATATATATATATATATTGGGCGTGCATCTAAATCTGATATAGATCTTAATTTCTTGTAGTTCAGAGTAACTCTCTTTAAGTTCTCGGGTTTTATTTGATGGGGCTTCTACTGGGGAAAGTCGAATATATCTTTGCCTTACTGATTTTCCCTTTTTATTGTTTTGGAATTCTGATTCCTTATCAAGAAATGAAGGATTATCTATCTTGCACTTTTTTAAAATAGTTTTTTGTTTGAAAAGCTTGTGGTTTGTTCTGAATACCAGTTGGTTTTGGTTTTGTCCCACTGCTTTGCGAAGTTTTTGTGGGTATCAGTGCCTATTTCCGCCCATTTTTAAATAATCCGAAATTGCGTATGTTTTACATGCATCTTTTTCTTTTTAATTTTTTTTATAAGTAATTTTACATACATCTTATATCGTAAATGCCTGGGTTGATGCTATTTTAAGAGTCTTGCTTGTGGGGTCTGAATTTCTGAGCAGTTATGGCTTGTATGGTTGCATGCAAATGGGGGAGATAGTTTAGTAGTAATATCTGAAATTGGAATGCACTTATTTAGTATTACGAATCGAGTTCCCTATTTGTAATCAATTGCAGTCTGGATGAATGTTTGTGCTGTTCTCATGTTTTAAGGTATTGTTTAAACTGGGGAAGGCTTGAAGCATTGTGCATGTTGAATATTGAATGCATTAGAATTCATGCTTCATGGATGATTCTTTATTGATAGGAGCAGCCATTATTTTGAACCCAAAACCGTGCTTTGGTTCTTAAACCAATGAACCGGTGTTTGAAAACACTAACGTGAACCAGGATACAAGAGATAAAGATGATTGATTAAAAGAAAAAAGAATGGAATACTTATGTATGCTATACTGCCATGGGACTTACCAAAAATTGTGTTCCACTTCTCAAGAAGAAGCCCCATAGCCAATGTCCTTGGGCCATTCCACTGTCAAATGGTAACAGTTTTAGAGGGTAACCAAGTCCTACCAATCAAAAGCCTCCCAACGTAAAGACGTTCACCGTGCCAGAAAAAACTTGATCATAGGAACTGCCACTTGGAGGATATTTTTAGGATTAGCATCGGAAAAATCACAAAACAATACAGAATTATCTTTGCCATATTGTTATAGTTGTTTTTTTACCATTACCATTATCTTCATCAACATCGTTATCATGGTAATTATATTTATTAACAATTTATCAGATCAAGTACTTTAACGAACTTAATTTTCAGACAAATGCTTCTTCTGGCATGGGTGTTGCTGAGCTCAGTAAGTCCACGTTCCTCGAACTGCAGAGGAAGAAGGTGCACCGCTATGTAATTTTCAAGATTGATGAGAACAAAAAAGAGGTTGTGGTTGAAAAAACTGGTGGCCCGGCTGAGAGTTACGAGGACTTCACTGCTGCTTTGCCAGAGAATGATTGCCGATATGCAGTTTATGACTTCGACTTTGTGACTTCTGAGAACTGCCAGAAGAGCAAAATATTTTTTATTGCATGGTTAGTCTCTTTTGCAATTGCTTAGTTCTGTACTTTGGTTGGGAACCGGTCACAATTGTAGTATTGCACTCAAATGTGCCTTAGATCCTGAGACCAGTCATGCCAGTATTTTCCTGTGTTTCTTTTTATCAGCAAAAACTCTGGTAAGTGCTGAAGTTGCAATCTGAATACGTCATTGCTTTATTTTTTTTCTTTGTTTGAATGAGAATGAGATGCGTACATTGAGAAGGAGCTATACATAACTACATCCTGTTCCTGGACCTTCCCTCAACTACTATGGTGTGTTAAGATGATCTTTTCCTGCAACTACTATTTTTTTTCCCGATGATTAGTCTATTACAGAACGTCTAAATGAAGTTTTCCTGTCCAACCTTGATCTGCTACCATTCAACTTTCAATCTGATTTCTAAACTGTCATTTGCTTGGTACATGTGGACTAGTAACTGACACAGGAGCATCTCCATCTCGATCAAAGTTTCATGTTTCGCTCGTTTTGTATTTTAGAGTAGCAGCGTGGTGATATACATAGCTTCCCTTCATCATGTGGTTGCCAATGTCATTATGTGGTTGCCAATGTCATTATGTGGTTGCCAATGTTCTTCTCTATGAAGAATAGCTCCATAATTCAAGTATTTATGGCTTCCATGCACAATTACACGAAAAGCGGGTAAATAAAGTGAACAGATGGCCTTGTCTTTCTGAGAATAGCATCATTTGTGTTGCTCATTAGAAGACAGAGGATTGCTAATGTATGGGATAACAATGATGGCTCTCTCTGGTGTGTACCATTGGATGAGCATTTGGAAAGGGTGCTTTCAATAGTCGAGGATTTCTAGAGTTCAACTCTTGTAATTAGATTCGAGCAAAAAAAACTCTTGTAATGAGAAGGTTGAAGTAAGGTTTTAATGGTTGGTGTTTGTAGGGTCATTGAGAATCCACTCCCCTTTCTTTGGTTTCATGATCCTCTAGTTCTCTCGAATTTGATGAAAGAATGATGTTTGAGAATGTTTCAGAGCTGGAATCTTGTCTCCATGCAAGTGATGCTGAAGGCATCTTGACAAGGGCATGTTTCCAAATTGTTAAAGTTCCTATTTGTGCTCGGCTCATTAATGTGGCTGTGAATGTTCTCTGTTCATTAATTTTCAATGTTCCTTGTGGAATGATTGGAATACTAGTCTTGTGGGAATGTCTCTTAGCTGTATTTTTGCTTGTGTTTTTTTTAATCTGTGATGTTAATAATTTTTCTTTCTCAATAAATCTAGGTCTCCTGCTGTATCCAGAATCCGTGCTAAGATGCTCTATGCAACATCAAAGGACAAGTTCAGAAGGGAGCTGGATGGCATCCATTACGAGATCCAAGCGACTGACCCAACTGAGATGGATCTTGAAGTCCTTAGGGACCGTGCAAACTGAGCACTGGATTCAAAAGGCTTTGTTATCAGGGAACGCCTAGGGTTTTATTTAGTGATTGAGTGAAATGCAATTTCCTGCTGCAATTAGTTGGACACAAATTATATAGCTTTACTGTTAAATAATTGCCACCTGGGAAGGCTGATTGGGGGCTCGTAGACATGATGTACGGGGAAATGTGGGCTTCCTTATTGCCATGATGCTCCCCTGGTGAATATGGGTATGTTATGTGTATTGAGAATATGACTGCAATTTTACTGCAGTTCTCCCTAGAGTTCATTTTATCGCTTATCATGGCAAGTTATGGTTTTCTGAACAGAACTTGGACCTCGGAGGTTCGCATACTAATACTGAGGATTTGTCGTTTCAAAAATACCCATACTGTGGATGTTAGGGGTTGTAGTCAGCCTAACTTACAAATTCTTGTTGAGTTTTCCTTCGTTCCTTGAACGAAGTTTGTACGTGGCGATGGCAAATTAGGCACCTGAACTGCATCTTTGGTGTAGAGAAGATATGAAATGGTCCCATGTTGTCCAGTTTCCACAAACATTTTTATATGAACTTCAATCTATATTTGTGTTCCCTTCTGAAGAACCTTATTGATAGTCCCATGTTGTGTTTGCTCTGTGCCACTACCTAGTCGGCTTTTCAAGTAAATGAGTTGGACTGCAAATAATATTATCAGCTGAGTAAGGACATCGGAGACATGGGTCCATGTTTAATGGTATTGGGCATCAAACATGTGCAGTGTCTTGTGAGTTTGATAATTTTTGCATTAGGATTGTCTTGTGAATTAGGTTCTATAATTTTTTAGAATTTTTTTTTTTTTCCTAAGCAGGCAAACTTTCATTAAGGAAAATAGTATGATACAAACATAAAAATATATCCTATTTATCCTATGTAATAAATAAATAAATAAAATCAAGTAAACACTAGGAAATTGTAATAAGAGGATGATTCCAAACAAATTATTGAATGTGCGCATTATGCAAAGGAATGCATGCATCAATTTTGAGATTGATGTATTTTTACTAATTTCCAGCTATCTTGGAGTAAAAATATGGAATCTCTGACAATTACTTCCATCTTCTAGTTTAGAAGCATTTCAAGCTTGTGAGTCTACGTTAATAATGATCTTCCTTATGTGTTGTGAATGAGTTTCTTGAACTTCCATCTTCCACTTGATTTGGGTGGTACTGTATGTGAATATGGTTATAATAAATTTCAAAGAGCCATCTGTTGATCTACAAATTACTTTTGATGTGCTTGCATTTGGTTTGATTACTACATCAAAAATGATTGAATAGTGATTTGCTTAGGGAGGGGGTCATCTTGAATTGTTGTTTTGGATTTTCCAGTCCCATTTATTATAGTGGTCTTTATAAATTCTAAGGACTCTAGAGATAAATTGATCAATGATAGGGTTGGAGGATTCATGAATAATATGATTTTTAGAAAACTAAAGGTTGTCCATAGCAAGAACTGGAGGGTACATTTCGTATTAAAGCCCAATATGAAGGTCTTATATAAGCAGACTTGAATTGAAGGCGCAACAAGGATCTGCATACTAGATGCCACCTTATAAGAGATAAGTTTCATGTACGTACGTACTTCAATTACGTAAGGATAAACTCAACGCAGGATAAGCATAACAGGATAGTGATCTCGTACGAGAATGATCTAATCCAACATATTTTCCCTATATATACCTGGTAACTCCCAAGAACGAAGTTAAGCTTAATGATATATACTTTTAAGAGGTGTTGAACTGACTTAAGCATGGGAGTATTCTCAGGTGCAACCCATCGAAATTCTCTTACTATTTGCAGGTAAGCGGTTGACACGTCTTCAACATTGGCGCCGTTTGTGGGATCTGAATTGGGTCTCTCGTTACAGACCAATGTGATTATCACATGCCAATTGTAACCCGTTCATTGGCAAACCGAGATATGGATACACTACCAACAGCCATGGAAGCGCGACTAGCTGCAACTGAGGAAAAACTGAAGAATGCATTAGAGGCCATGGAAATCTTGAAAAAAGAAAATGATGATTTACACCAAAAGAATGGTGAATCTGATGACACCACCGCACCTAGTCACAGCGGCGCTGTACCCAGTCACAACGAGCAAGGTGAGGGGGAGGTGCAATGCAATGCAGAGTCAAGCCTAGGAAGTACAGAGAAGAAGAAGATGCACGATGAGTTGAAAGAATTAGCAGAAAAGTACGAAAGAGATGGTCAGGAGAATGGGGGGTCTTCCTCAGTAGAATGCCTGCTAAACCAAATTGACCTACCATATAGCGAACAGATTATGGTCATCCCGCTTCCGCTAGGGGAGAGTATCGGCCGGTCCGAACCAGATCGGCCATTTCGAACCGGATTGATAGTAGGTCCGGTCGGTCTCTGATATGAACCCGCGGTTCCCATCATTCTTAGTCCAAATTTTAGTGGACCGATTAGTTTTGGTCCGGTCCCGGTCTAGGGGTCTTTTACCCTGACCGGACCAAATAATAATATATATAATATTTTATTATTTATATAATATTTATAATTGTATATAATTCATTATAATTTTTTATCTAACCTAGTAGGTTAATATTTATAATTTTATACTAATACTAATATTTATACTAAGACTAAATTACTAATAGTCTAAATTAATACTAATATACTATTATATAGTTATACAGTATACTAATCATAAATTCATAATAACAAAATCATTATAAGTCTATAACTATATCTAATAGTGTTAGTATTAGTATTAGTTAACTTAATATATAATATGCTAGTATTACTATATTAGTAATAAGATTATAAGAGTATTAGTATTAGTTAATTTAATATCTAATATGCTAGTATTAGTAATAAGATTATAAGAGACTAAGAGTATTAGTATTAGTTAACTTAATATCTAATATGCTAGTATTAGTAATAAGATTATAAGACTATGAGAGTATTACTCTTATTTAATAAATGAATATAGTAGGCCTGTGCAGGGAAACCAAACAACCGACCGACCAGAAAAATCCGATCCGACCCGCCCGACATAAAACGGGTCATGCTGCCTTTTGGGTCGAACCCGATATATGCCGGTTTCAACCCGACTTTAAAACAAAAACTCAGTTGAGCCTTTTCATATCAACCCTAGCCGCTAGCCCTCTCCCATTCGTCCTCTCGTCGACTAACGGATCTAGCAAAAGCAGATGGTGGATAGATAGTAGTGACAGATGGGTAAGGCGGTGGAGGCGTCGTTGCAGGATCTCCAAGAAGAGCAACTCCACGAATTTCTCCAAGTTGTGGAGATTCCAAGATTGCCATGACAGATTGGTCCTGCGAAGCAACAGCAACAGCCACCATAGATTGGTCCTGCGAAGAAACAGCGACAACCACCCATCTGTGTTTTTGAACCACCCATCCATTTTTCTGAACCACCCATCCGAAGGCATAAAGCGGACAAACAAAATGATGGCAAGCAGAATGAAAGGCAACATTGAGAAGGCGAGGGTCTCGACCGGTGCTAGGAAAGCGCAATCGAGAGGGTAGGGTTCGAAGGGTGGCTCAACGGCATGGTCGGCAAATGATAAATATTACACAAGGAATAAATCGAGCAAGAAGGTAGGGGATAAGCAGAAATCGGTCAGATTTAAAGCAGGGTTAGTCAACGCAAGAACTTATAAACGGGTTAATCTGACCCGAGTTGGTCGGATCGGTTTCCACCGACAAGATGCCGGATCGGGCCTGGCCGGGCCAAAAACCCGCTTAAATCAATCGGGTTGCAGGCCTAGAATATAGTATTACATAGAGTATTAGTAAATGTGTTGGGTTTGAAGAAAATGAAGAGTTATAGTAAATTAGTAATACTAGTTATTAGTTATTATCTATTAGTACTAGTGTTATTACATATTATTAGTTATTAGTTATTACATCTAGTTATTAGTTATAATATTAGTACTAGTGTATTATTAATTATAATAAATAAGTTAATAACTATTACTAATAAACTAATAGTATTAGTATTAGTGTATTACTAATATATATATCAGTAACTTAGTAACTTTTTTTTTTAATAAAACCTCATTGTATTCATATTCAAACTGTATCAGTTACATCATACATTTTGTCTATAACAACTTGATTAACAATTGCCTCAGGGCCCTCCTTAACCCAATATCTATCCTCTTCATAGTTCAATGCCATCTTAGCTAATTGATGAGCAACCTCATTGCCCTCTCTTTTAATAAAGCTCACATTCCATCTGAAAAAAGAATTTATTTTCTGCTGCAAAGCCTCCACCAAATGTCTTGCACTAGAGTCATCCCTTTCCCTCCTTTTTACTGCATCAATAACTCCCTTTGCATCCCCTTCAAACTGGACATTCCCTAACCCCAAATCTTCACATAAAACCATGGCTTCCCACAAAGCAAAACATTCTGCAGCAAACACACAGCAATTGAACACTTTTACAGCACATTTTGCAGCATAAACTTCACCCTCACCATCTCTGATTACCACCTCAATCCTCAATCTCCTAGAAGACACACAAGTAGCAGCATCAAAATTAGCTTTTAGCATTGAGTCTTTCGGCTTTCTCCACCCATTACCTTCCTTCAATGTTTGCTTGATAGCTTTTTTATCTATCTCCCCCCTTAAACACTCTTGAGCCAGCTTATAATCTTCATAACCTGATAATGCAATCTGTACAACACTAGCAGGAGTCAAGAATTTTTTCTCAAACACATATTTATTTCTTCTATGCCATATGTTTCTCATGATCATGGACATTTTTTCTATATTCTCTATAGAGAGTTTACTATACATATCCTCCCAGAGCTGTAAAAAATTTGTAACACCCACCCTCCATTTCTGTACATGACTGCCCCACTCAGCCCACACATCAAAGGCCGCAGGACACCACCACACAGCATGCATTTTAGATTCCTCATTATCCAAGCACATAGGACATTTTGCCTTCTCCATTACCCTCCTTTGCCTTAGATTTATCATAGTAGGCAGAATATTGTTGGCAACTTTCCACAAGAAAAGTTTGACAGCATTTGGGACTCCCAACTTCCATATCTGTGTCCATGTCCTTTCTTCTTTGCCAGAATCTGAACTCTCTCCACCCCTTTGCCTTCTATCTTGTTGCACTATTTGGTAAGCACTTCTAACCGAGAATTTACCGTCTTTTGAGTACCCCCAAATTAATCTATCATCTATTTCCACTGGACTGATTGGTAAAGATAAAATCAGATCAGCTTCATCTCTGTCAAAAATTTGCCTCACTAAATCCACCTTCCATTCCCTGCTAGTTCTATCAATCAGCTCACAAACTCGATCCTCAGCTTGTAAAATTTTAATATGAGATTGTACACAACCAGTAATAGGTTTTGGCAACCATTTATGGCCCCAAATTCTGATATTCTCTCCATTTCCAACTCTCATCCTCATTCCTCTTCTAATCACCCCTAAAGCCGACCATACACTCCTCCAAATAAATGAAGGAGATTTGCCCAAAGTAGCTTCAAGTAAAGGGACATTCTTGAAATATTTGTCTTTAAAAATTCTGGCAACAAGAGAAGAAGGATCCATCAACATTCTCCATCCTTGCTTAGCTAGCATAGCCAAATTAAAGTTTTCAAGTTGCCTGAAATCCAATCCCCCTCCCTTCTTATTCTGCCCCATCCTACTCCATTTCCACCAGTGCATCCCATCTTCCTTTCTGTATTGAGACCACCTGAATTTAGAAAAAAGTTGTTCAATCTCACCACACAATCTCTGAGGTAGTTTGAATACACTCATCGTGTATGTAGGAATGGCTTGCAACACAGCCTTAATCAAAATTTCCTTTCCAGCTTTTGACAAGAACCCATTCTTCCAATTTTGAATCCTTTTCCATACTCTCTCTTTAAGTCCCCTCAAAGCATTATACTTTGATCTTCCTACTATAGCAGGGAAACCAAGATATTTCTCATATCTATCACAAATGTAGGACACAGCCTCTTTATAAATTTCACTCTTTACATTCTCCTTTGTATTGGTGCTGAAAAAGATAGAGGTCTTCTGCTTATTAAGTTTCTGCCCCGAGGCCTTCTCATAACCCTCAAGGATCTCATACATACTTCTCCACTCATTCAAGGTAGCCCTGCCAAAAACCACACAATCATCTGCAAAAAGCAGGTGATTCACTTTTAACCCCCCCTCACAGCAGCTACTCCCCTCATTACCCCTTCTCTTTCAGCCTTTAAAAACATCTGGCTTAGTCCTTCTACACAAATTAGGAACAAATAAGGGGATAGAGGATCACCCTGCCTCAATCCCCTTGAATGAAAAAATTTCTTCCCTGGCCTCCCATTCACTACAACTGAGTAAGAAACTGATTGTACACACTGCATTAATAGTTTAGTGATCTTCTCCCCAAACCCGAGTCTTGTTAACATAGCTTGCAAAAAAGGTCATTCCACACGATCATATGCCTTTGACATATCAATTTTTACAGCCATATTACCAGTCTTTCCTTTTTGTTTGGACTGCATCGAGTGAAGTAACTCAAATGCAACCATAATATTATCAGTAATAAGTCTGTCAGCAATGAATGCACTTTGATTCTGTGAGATAGTAGCGTGCAGCACCTTTTTCACACGATTTGCCAGGACCTTTGAGATTAGTTTATACAAGACATTGCATAAACTAATTGGTCTGAACTCCATCACAGTCTTAGGCACCTTTACCTTTGGTATCAAAGCTATATGAGTGTGGTTTAACTCTGCCACCATCGATCCCCCATTCAGAAACTCTAAAACAGCCTCACTAATATCACTACCAATTACACTCCAATGCTTCTGAAAAAAACCAGCCCAAAAACCATCAGGCCCAGGTGATTTCCATGGTGACATTTGATTCAGAGCCACCTGCACCTCTTCCCTGTTAAAAGTCCTTTCTAACCCACACCTCATTTCCTTGGTAATCTTTGGCTCAATATCACCAATACACTTCTCAATAACATCTTTAGAAGGATTGCTAGTTAAGTACACTTCAGCAAAATAATCACTAAATGCCCCTTCAATTTTTGCCTGATTACTCACAAAAACCCCTTGAGCATTAGTAATCTCAGTGATAGAATTCTTTTTATTTCGTTGGTTGACACATGCATGAAAATATTTTGTATTTCTATCTCCTTGCTGCAACTAGTGAGCCTTAGCTCTCTGCTTCCACCAAATATTCTCCTACTCTAGTAGATCATTCAGCTTTCTACTTACATCTTTGATTTCAGATATAATTTCAGGCCCTTCCACTTCTTTTAACCTTTTAAGTCTGCTAGTTAAGAGCTTAATATCAGCCCCTTTTCTTTGGCCCATAATCTGAGAGCCTGTCTACATGAATTCAATCTTCTTTGTGCACTTGGTAGTCTTCCAAGCCCAATACCATCATACCTCTTCCATGCCTTTTCTACTGTCTTCCCACACTCCTCTTCCTTATCCCAACACATCTCATAACGAAACATCCTCTTACCTTTCTCATAGATAAGTCTATCTTTTGAGTAGGTAATGATAATAGGCACATGGTCAAAAACCCATGTTACCACAGAATCCACTACTACTTTATTAAAAAAACTCCTCCAAACTTGATTAGCAACAGCACGGTCTAACCTCTCTTTAACAAAAGAGTTGTTATCATGACCATTGCTCCATGTATACTTAATGCCCCTCCACCCCAAATCACACAACCCTCCATTAGATAATGCCTCTCTAAAATCCTCCATTTGCCCCTCCTTCCTCTCATTCCCTCCCCATTTTTCCTCTTGTGACACTATCTCATTAAAATCTCCTAACACACACCATCCCACATCAGGAGAAGGTTTTAGCATCTGCAATAACTCCCAAGAACCCCTCCTCTTTGCAGCCTCTGGATGCCCATAAAAACCAGTCATGAGCCACTTGGAACTCTCCCCTTTATTCTTCACCCATAGACTGATATGCCATTGTGAGTAATTCCACAATTCCACCCCTTCTACATCCCTTCACGTCATCACCAACCCTCCACACAAACCTCTCGGTTCCACCACCATGCACCCTTCAAAACCCAATTTCTTTTGCACAGCTTCTACTTTCTCAGATCTTAACTTTGTCTCCATGATGAAGATAAAGTCTGGCAACTTTTCCTTTGCAAGCCTACAAAGGAACTGAACTGTCCGAGGGTTGCCAAGCCCTCGACAGTTCCAACTTAAAGCCCTCATTGCTCCTGGCAGGGCTTCCTTGCAGCACCTGCCAATAACAACAAACTGTCTGAATCAATGTCCTCCCTCCTAACTTTCTTTGTTTTTACCTCTTCCCTTTCCTCCTCCCACTCATCCCCCCTAATCAACCTTTTACTCTTCCCTGCATTCTACCCCGGGCTTTTTGATTTAATCATCTCTCTAGCTTTCCTCTTCCAAGTCTTTTTAAACTCATTTATTTTTTCTACTTTTTCTAACCCAAGCTCCTCACTGCCTACCACCTCCTTGCAACCCATAGCTTGTTGCCCCACCTCCTCCTCAACCACATTTTCTAAACCAACCTTTCCCCCCCCACTTATCATGCTATTTATTTTCTCCTCTAACCCCTCCTGCCTCTTAACCACCATTAACTCCCTTCCACTGCCCATCTCAATTCTTTCTCCCTCACCTTCCATCGGTTTTACCATAAAAGACTCCTCTTCTCTAGAATCAGTAGCCTTTTCCTTTCCCACAGCCTCATAAGAAGCACTCTCCTCCCCTCTGCTACTATCTTCCTCATTTATTTTCCTCTCCCAATATTTTTTCTCCCCTCCTCCCTTATAACCTTTTTTTCTAACTCCCCTCTCAGCTCTAAGCCACAAGCCAAATTGCTCTTGAGAAGAGCTTTCATTCCTTAACCCCTCTCCTCCCATCAAACACCCCTTCTCCCTGTGAGTTAACCAGCCACAATGAAAACACATTCTAGGCATTTTTTCATACTTCACACTAGCCCACACATTCTGGCCGTTTACCTTTATCCATCTCCCACGAACAACAGCCTTTTTAAAAGGAATTTCTACTCTGACTCGCAGAAAACCCCCCCATCCTATACCATTCTCAGGAGTATCCACCTTCATTAATTTTCCTAGAGATTCACCAATCAAACGTCCCTTCTCTTTTGTCATACAAAACATAGGTAGATTTTGGATCTGGATCCAAAACAGTTCATGATCAAAACACCATTCATGCGGTTGAGTAAAAACATCAAACACCTCGAGGACAAACAACTGGTTATCAAATAACCATGGTCTACCGTCCATTACTCTCAGTTTATCAGCCACAGTATGAAAGGTGATTACGAATTTATTTTCACTAACCTCACGAAATTCAGCTGGCTTACTAATGCGCCAAATTCTGTTCATCGTACTTGATAGAACCTCCTTACTAATCGACCTCTCTAGGCAGATCTTTCCAACCAAGCTGCGTTCCCCCTGTTCCCGAGCTTCCCCTTCAACCTCCTCACCAACATCTACTACCACTCTTTCTTCCTCCGATAGCCTCAGCTTCTTCCATTGTTCTTCCAAACTCATCAATCCACCACCAGCAGACTCGTCCATGGCAGCCTCACACTCACTGTCCTTTCGGTTTGTTATAACCATTTTCACCACCTCTATTTCCAGAGAGAAAATAGAGAGGAGACTCTTAGTAACTTAGTAACTTAGTTATATGTATTAGTAATATATAATAATATATATCTTACTAATACATATAACTAATAACTATATGTAATAATAGTATTATTATATCTCTTCAAACCCCACACATTTATTAATACTCTATATCATACTATATTAAATAATAGTAAAATACTCTTATTATTAATACTCTATGTAGTTATATTAAATACTATATTACTAATACTCTATATAGTTATAGTGATTTAATACTAACATATTACATATTTAAGTTAACTATACTAATACTATTATAAATTTATACATATATGATATATTATAATTTATACCGTAACTCTTATAATATGTTAATATATTGATATATACAAAACTATATATTATAGTTAATAGTTATACATTAAAGAGTATAATAATACATTGATACTAAATATATATAATTATAGACTTATAATGATTTACTTATTATAAATTTATTATTAGTATAACTATATAATAGTATTAATACTAGTGTATTATTAGTTATAGAAAATAAGTTAATAACTATTACTAATTTGCTATATATTAATAGACTAATAGTATTAACGTATTACTAATATATATATAAAATCGTATACCATATGTATATATATTAAATATATCACAATATAATTACATAAGTATTAAACAAAATGTCATTGGATTAAAAAAAAAAAAAGAAGTCAAGGGTGGACCGAACGGACTGATTGGATCGGACCGTCCCGGCCCTTATGGAGTTCGGTTCGGTCCAGGCTGGGAAAACCCTGGACCGAATAGGTCTGGTCCGGTTCATAAAATCTCCCCGGACCAGAACGAACTCCCCCTAGCTTCCGCCAAAATTCAAGGTACCCTAGATAGACATATATGATGGATCCAAAGATCCAGTAGACCATTTGGAGATCAATGCCCACATCACACTCCATGGTTTTTCAAGAGAGATTGTGTGTCGAGCCATCCCTTTGACCCTAAAGAAAACAACAAGAGGATGGTTCAGAACCCTCAAACCAAGGTTAATAAGCAGTTATGATGAGTTGACCAAACAGTTCCTAACCTAATTTATGCCCAGCAGGAGGTGTCGGCGCCCAGCCGCCTACTTGCTAACAGTAAAACAAAAAGAAGAGAACTTGAAGACCTACCTTACCCTCTCCAACAAGGAAAGGTTAACAACAGACGACCAAGATGAAAAAATTACCCTTGTCGCCCTTCTAGGCGGAATTTGGCCACGAATTCCCTTTATGGCAGAGCTAGCTAGAAAAATTCATTCCACCTTTAGGGAGTTTATGGTAGGGCAGATGACTTCATTAATGCCGAAGACACATTATAGGCTCAAGTGGATCCACGAAATGAGGAAAACAAGGTCGAACGAAGAAGCAGGCAAGTTGACAAAAAAACTGGTGCAAGTCAGCAAGTAAGGAGGAAAAAAAGGCGACCAGCTCAAGATCATAGATTGATACATAGAAATTTAAATGTACGAGAAGAAGAAAATGAGAGTAAAGAACAACATCAACTTAAGGCAGGCAGTCGCTACTGCAAGTACTACCAAACAGGGGCGTACTGGACTGAGGATTGCACAACTATAAATAAAAGAGTAACTCAACTAGTGGGAACGGGAGAGTTGGAGTGGATGGTAGCAGAACGCTCAAAACCCAAGAGACACCAGGTGTCCAGGCGAGGTACTAGTAGGAGTAGCAATCCTGAGCACCAAAAGCAATACCGAATCGAGGACGGTTGAAACGATAGGGACAGGGCGCCCTCAAAGGGCAATAGGAATAAGGCGCCCATAGGAGAGATTCGAGCGATAGCAGGGGGTTTTGCTGGGGGAGGTGTATCCACATCTAGTAGGAAGACATATGCACGGAGGGCAAGATATGAAGAAGTATATGTGACAGACAGAGCCCCAAAACACCAGAGGCTTAGCAATTAGATAACAGTGTCTTTTGGGGAGGAGGACTAGGAAGGAGTGCTGTATCCACATGATGATGCTTTAGTGGTTACCCTTGTGATAGCAAACCACACAACCAGGCGGCTGCTAATTGATAATGGGAGCTCTGCAGATATACTGTTCTGGAAAGCATTCGTCAAAATGGGTATCAACGCCAATAAATTGAGGCCCTCCCAAATACCACCGAAGGGTTTCTCTAGAGATACAGTACAGCCTGCTGGGGCTATCATGTGACACCCCCAACTCCCACGTACGGACACGGGGAAATCGAGACGTCAGGATGATGATAACACGGGTCACACATCGCATCGGCAAATGTCAAGTGTGTGTACATGCAACATGTGTATAAATAAATAACGCAGCGGATAAAAAATGTCTTACAACTAAGTACCAGAATTTTTTTTTTTAAATACAAAGTCGTTTAAAATACACATAAAAAATATTACAAGCTCAACACTATCTCAAATCCAAATACATAACATAAAAACAAATACAGATAATATTCAAAGATAGGCAACTCCAAGTCAAAACTATGGCGGAGCTGCCTTCTCGGGTTCAGCCTCCTCCTCCTCCTCAACCTTTGCATCAAAGTCTACGGTACCAAAAATGGTGCCGCAGGTAAGTAATAATCTAAACGCCATAAGATAAAAATATATTACACTCAACAATATGCATGAAAAGATTCCAAATGCACATGTCCCAAAAATTCACATTTTTACCATGCACGCCAAAATCCGAGATAATGGCCCAAAAACCAATTTCATCATTTTCCTAGAAAATGGCCCATTAACCAAACTGTCAGAGCACTGTAAGCGGGAATCGTAGGCGGGACTCTACTACCATCTCTGGTCATCACCATCCCTACGCGTGCATCGTAGGCAGGAATCATAGGTGGAACTCTACCACCATTCCTGCTTACCACCATCCCTACACTACGTGCACCGTAGGCGGAAATCGCAGGCGGGACTCTACCACCATCCCTGCTTACCACCATCCCTACACGTGCCTCTGACTCAAACCAATTAATCCAATCGTTCACATATACTAAAAAAACATTTCTCGCTTGAAAACCCAGTTTTCAAGTTCCAACATAGATACATCCATGCAATTACACGAAAGCCCAGTTTTCCTTTTCAAAAATGAGCATGCATGCACTATGCAATGCAAGCATCAAAACACAAGATATCCAATAAATCTCAATGTCAACCAAAACATAGTTAACTCTATCCTCAAATCCATCTGACCCTTGACTCCTTAGACTCAGTCCGGAATAACCAACCAGTCACAAATATTTATTGTAAAAGTAATAATATATTTAAATCTAAAATGAAAATTGGAAAATACTTACAACGCTATATAATAATTTTCGATGGATCAACGAGCAGCAAACGGCGAAGAAAAAGCAACGTGACAGTGTAAAAACATTGTGGCTGTGGGTTGTAAAATACCCATTTTTGATTGGGTACAAACTAAGACTAGGGATTGGTAGGGAATAGCTTAGATGTATTTATGAAACTAGTGGAAGTGAATGTTGGTTGTGGGTGGCGGCGAAAACGGCGGTGGAAGGCTAAAATACCCAAATTAGAAAGTTAGCTCGTAGGGGCTGCTCCAGCGACGGATTGGAGTCGGAAATGGGTGGTTTAGGACGGTAAGGGGTCAGTGATGAAGTGGTTAAGAGGTGGTGGCCGGAGGTGGAGCGACGGCGGCGCTAGAGGGAAAATAGGCCGCGGCTTGGACTGGAGATTCCAGCTTAACGGCGGCTCGGATGGTGGTAAAAATTGGTGGGGAGGATCACCGGTCGGAGGGGAGTGAAATGGTAGGGGTGGTGTGGAGAGAGAGAGAGAGAGAGAGAGAGAGAGAGAGAGAGAGCTTCGCGCAGGAGGAAGAAACCAAAGGAAAAAAAAAAGAGAAGAAAGAGAAAGGAAAAAGAGAAAAAAGATAAAAATAGAATATGGGAAAAAGAAATGAAGTTCAATCCTCACCTCTGGAGTCCAAAAACTGATCCAACGAAAATAACTTTAAAAGCTATAAAACTAAGAAAATAATTTAAACACAACATAAAGCTAAATTATAATTAATAACTAGTAAAAACTAACAACTAAATTTTAAATCCAAAAACAAGCAAAAATAGATTAAACAGCAATTTAAACTCAAAACAACAAATAAAATCCAATTAAAATCTGATAATTTAAAATAAAAGAGCCAATACTTTAATTAATTTAAAATACTCCTTCAGTGAAAATACACGTAAAAACGGGGTATCACATATCACACTCCTTGTAACCGTGGGAAATAGGGCGCAGATAGCTACCACCATGACCGAATTCTTGGTTTTAAAGACCCTATCCTCCTACAAAGCAATATTGAGAAGACCAACACTCAACCATCTTAGGGCGGTGACATCTACATATCATCTGAAGATGAAGTTCCCAATGGATGGCGGAGTCGCAGAGTTATGAGGTGAACAAGCTCTAGCACAGAAATGTTATGTACAAGAGTTAAAAGATAGTCAAAATAAAGTTTATGTTGTAGCAGAACAAAACGAAGCGCTAGTACCGCCCATTCCACCACCTTTGGCGATGGTTATGGAAAAAGCATGGAGGTCATAGAGGAGCAGAAGCAACAACATGCTAAGACTAATGAGCCGTTGGAACTTGTGATGCTATATCCTGACTGCCCCGGGACCACCACACGAATTGGGACCCAAGTGCCACTGAAAGACAGAGAAGCCCAAGAGCAGTTGCTAATAGAACACAAGGATGTGTTTGCATGGAGTCATGAAGACATGCCTAGCATAGACAACAACATCATTGAACACTACCTGTGTGTGGATCCCACCCACAAGGCGATACGCTAAAAAAGGAAGTCGTTTAGTTTAGAGAAGTATGCCACCATTAACGAGGAAGCAGAGAGGTTATTAGCTACTGGGTTTATTAAGGAAGCTCATTACCCAGAGTGGTTATCTAATATCGTGTTGGTGAAAAAGGCAAATGAGAAGTGGAGAATGTGCGTGGACTTCATGGACCTGAATAAAGCTTGCCCAAAGGACAGTTTTCCTTTACCACGTGTCGACATTATTGTGGATGCAACGGCGAGACACCATGTGCTAAGCTTCATCGATGCCTACTCGGATTACAACCAGATAAGAATGCATGTAGCGAATAAGGAGAAAACATTGTTTATAACAGATTGAGGATTGTATTGCTACCAGAGTATGCCATTTGGACTGAAAAATGCGGGGGGTACCTACCAAAGGTTGGTTAATCGCATGTTCAAGGAGCAGATTGGGAAGTCCATGGGGTTACATGTGGACGACCTATTAGTAAAAATTAAGGAACCTGCTAGACACCTGACGACCTACGAGAGGCGTTTGGGATCTTACGCCATTACAAAATGAGACTGAACCCTGAAAAATGTGCTTTCAGAGTTGAATCAGAAAAGTTCTTAGGATTCATTATATCTAAAAAAGGAATTGAGGCCTCTCCAGATGAGATAGGAGCCATACTCAACATGAAGCCTCCATGAAATCTAAACAAAACTCAGTGGTTGGTGGGCAGGGTAGCCGCCCTGAGTAGATTCATAGCCAGGTCGACAGATAAATGCCTCCCTTTTTTCGAGTACTATGCAAGGCGCATCCTTGGAATGAAGAGTATGATGAGGCCTCTGAAAATTGAAGTAGCACCTAGCTAGCCCACCACTCTTGAAGCAAAAAGACACAGTGGCTCCAACGAGAAAGCCATGGGTACTCTTCATAGATGGCTCATCCTGCTGGGCGGGTAGAGGCCTGGGGATTCATTTACTAAGCCTAGGCAGTAGAGAATGACACTACATAGCGGCGTTGACATTTAAGGTAACCAACAATGAGGCCGAATATGAGGGTTCTCTATAGCCGCCAAGATAGAGGCAAATGAGATAGAGGCAAAGTCAAACTTGCAGGTAGTCGTGAATCAAGTGTTGGGCTTATATGCTACAAAAGGGGAGAAATTGAAGAAATATTTTAGCATGAGTTTGGGAGGCACATGATCGTTTCTCATATTTTAATATAACCCAGATACCAAGGGCGGATAATGAAGTGGCAGACAGATTGGCACGCACAGCGTCATGAATGGAAGAGGCACCCTTCCCGTGGCAAGTGAAAAGAAGAATCATTGAGATCCCGGCTATTGGAAGAGAAGTAGGTGTCTTGGGCTCCAATATCCCAGATTGGGCGAATAGTGTGGTCCAGTACCTAGATGGAGGGAAGTTACCAGAGAAGAAGGAGGAAGCAAGGAGGGTAAGGTTCAAGGCGGCAAGGTTCATGCTCATTGATGGAGTCCTTTATAAAAGGGGATTTTCACCCCATTTTTGCAGTGTTTTTCCCTACAAGAAGAGCGGTATGTCTTAGCAGAAACATATAAAAGAATATGTGGAAACCATTCTAGTGGAAAAACTTTAGCCGGGAATGTAGTAAGGGCATGATACTACTAGCCCAACGTGTTAAGAGACGCTCGGGAATTCACTAAAAAGTGTGTCAAGTGCCAGACGTGGTGGTACCACACGCCCCTCCAAAGGGATTAACGTCCATGGCAGCACCATGACACTTCGCTCAATAAGGCGTCGATCTGGCTAGACCATTTCCAATAGGGAGGGGCAGAGTAAAGTTCATGGTGGTCGCCGTTGATTATTTCACAAAATAGGCAGAGACTGAGCCACCAGACCACGCCACCCTTAAACACCTATGACATTAATAGCTTGCAGTGCCACGAAAAAAGGGCGCGGAGGTCACCAGACCACCCCACCCTTAAACACATATGACAAGTCTTAGTAGCTTGTAGTGCCATGAAAAAAGGGCGCGAAGGTCATCAGACCACGCCACCCTTAAACACTTATGACAAGTCTTAGTAGCTTGCATTACTATGAAAAATGGGTGCGGTGCTCATTAGACCACACCCCTTCCTAAAGCACCCGTCACGAGCGTCACCGACTCACAAAGCAGAAAATCAAAAGCGAGCGGATCAAAATAACACAAGGGGCTAAGAATACATAGCAGAAAAATTAATGTGCAATTGTCATGAAGGTTTATTATGGTTACTAGTACAAAGTTTGTAGATGGTACAAAAATATAATGAATAAGCGCAAAAAAAAGGAGGGGCCACAAGGAGAGCGCTAGGGAGCAAGTGGCGGCAGTGGAGGTTTGCCTATAAAGGCGTTGGGCATCTCTTCCCACTTGAAAGTGTCGACATGGTGAAGGCGAGCAACTTCAGCAACAAACAAGCCTCGATCTAAATTCTCGAGGTCTGTACTAGGGTCGGTCAGAAGGCAGGACCTTAGCCTCAGGATGCCAGCACCATAACCATAAGCAAAGGCATGATCCCTGGTAGCATGGACCAGGACTAGTTGGCCGCACAGGTGGGCAATTTTCGCTTGGGCAGCAGCTAGTTCCTCCATCTTCTCGATCAGCTGCCGGTCCTTAGCAAGGAAAGCCAGGTTGGGCTTCCTAAGCTCCTCGTTTGAATCCTTGCAGTTGTCCTTGTATTGCTGATGGCGCCTCTGGAGTTCTTCCAAGGCCCAATGTGCCTCCTAAAGATTGAGAGCGGCGTGACGATTCTTCTCCACAAAAACTACCAACTCTTGAGCTAGCCCCTTGCTGCGTTGTTGCGAGTGGTCCAACTCCTTGCGGGTTGAACCCAACTCCTCGTCAGAGTTAAGGCAAGCGAGGTCTAATTCGAAGCCTCTCCGAGCGTCAGCAAGTTGGGACTTAGAAGAATCCCTTTCTACCTGAAGTAGCCTTAAGGTGAAGTCGTCCTTAGCCTTCACCTCTTGGGCAAGACGAACGGCGTCGCGGAGCTCAAGGACTTCACCCTCCAGAATCTCTATGTCGCCGTGCAAGGAGTGAAAGTAGCTTTCCAACTGCTCTCGCAGTACCTTTAACTCCTTTTGCTTCTTTGCCAAAGCCTCCAACTCCGTCTGGTCCGCCTACCATTTCTTGAAAGCAAGCTTGGCGACATAGCACAACTTTCACCGCTCTCTGACCTCCTCCTCAAGATGGGCCCAATCCGTCAAGATCCATGCCGGTAAACCATTAATGCCCTGTAAAAGTATTAAAAAAAAAAAAACAAAGGTGTGCTCAAGTAAGAAACTGCATGCGAACTTGGAAAGAGAAAGAACAGGTCAGTTACTAATGATACCTCAGAAAGCCAATCCTCATGCGGCTGGCCATTTGGGCGGTGGCTTCAGCTTGGGCATTGGCAGAGGAAGAAAAGGTGCCACCACTAACCTCCCCACCGAAGATCTCTTTGGGGCTAGGAGCATCTCCAGGCTGAAAAGTTTGGCTGATCCTTGACATTGAATCCGCCATCCCTTCTGGGGGACCCCCGAAGCTTGCAAGTGGGAGGAAGATCCTAGTGTATGCCAAGTCAGCCTCAAGTAGGCGGGCGTCTTCTCCCAATGCACCACCCAATCTCTCAAGGAGGGATTTAGTATCTCCACCAAAAGATGGCGTGAAGGGAGGAGGAAGTGAGAGGCACTCACCGCGGCCAGGCAGCAAAGGAGTAGTACCCCTAGAGTCAGTGGTTGGCTGGGTCTCTCAGAGAGGTGAGTTGGTATCCATCTCATCACCCCTATCTTCATGGCGAGGTGGCGAGCCCCCGATTATGCCACCTAAGTCTCCTGTCTAGGTAGGAGCTCTATTCGCCCATTCAATAGAAGGAGTATTCATAGTCCCTTTGCGAACGCTCTCAGGGTGGTCGCAACTTCAAGGTCCAACTCGCCCTCCCCCACCAAGTTGTCGAAGATGGGAAACTCAAAGATGGGGCTGGACGGCAGGGTGTGCTCCTATTGGGAGGGTCGAGTTCGAAGGTGGCGGCCAGATCTGAGAAGACCAAATCTGCCAAGCCCTCAGCATCTCTCAGTCCCGGAGAATGTAGCCGTGTAGAAGACCCACCCACCCTGGGAAGTTGGGCAGTGGCTGGCGGGGTAAAATCCTGGGCATGGTCACTCTCTGGAGGCGCCAAAGTTTTCTTTAGCTTAGCTGTGGGAGGAGATGTGTTTTCGGCATGGGCCCTCTTCTTCTGTTTCTTTTCTTCTTTCTCATTGGCGTTTCTTTCTTTTCCTTTTTCTCCTCTCTGTTCCTCTTGCTTTTCTTCTCCTTATTCTCTTTGCCTTTTTCTTCTTCAGGTGGCTTATTCTTCTCATTCTTCCCCCGCGTGGCTTGGCCGCCTTTCGTACTTTTCTCTAAAGGCCTTCCGAGGTGGGGAGGAGGAATTATGGCAGAAATCATGAACGAGCGCCCTTGAACATGAGAGTGGTCGGGGACATTAGGAACCGGTCGATGTGAGCGAGCATCAGTAGGAAATCAGTCCAAAGTTGGTCGGGGTGAGCCTAAGCCCAAGAGCGAATGGTTTCAATTTGGGCCAGCTCTCGAATTGACAAAAGCTCCATATTTGCCCACATAATCTTGTCATCAAGAAGGACACCCCAGATTTCCCTGACTGGAAAATCTCTTGGAGGAGCCTCAGAGATGGGAAATTCCCAACCTTGGCCAGTGATAAAGAAGAACCTGATCATCCAATTCTTGACATTTGAATGTCGAGTCTCAAATTGGGCCAATGTTTGCCCTTTGTCTTTCTTGCGAAAGCTTACAATATTTCCTTTGGTAGCAGGCCTCACATTGTGAAAAAATAAAAACTCCTGAGCAGTCAAGTCGGGGTAAATGTTCCCAAGGGGTTCCAAAGCCATGCAGAAAACCACGCAGGCACAGAGAAAGGCCCTCAGGGTGTAGGGATGGAGTTTAGCGGGCACCAAACCTAGCAGGTCTAAAATGTCGCTAGTGGGGCGACAGAAAGGAAGTCTCAAACCGTGAAACAAAAGAGAATTGGTTAAGGTTACTTTGCCGGTGAACCCTTCGTCGTCGCAGCACCCGGACGGAGGAACATCCAACACCGCGTCCTCAGAGATGCGATATTCCTCCCTAATAGCTAGAGGATATTTCTATCTCAATGCAGAACGCCACCCATACCCATCGGAGACTGGGATTTCTGGTGCAGGGAAAGTTTGCTCAGAATTGTCGTTGTATTCAGCCATGAAGTCTTGGAAAGAAAGATGGTAAGGAAATAGGAGAAACGAAATGGGTAGACGCCAAGAAGCAAGAACAAGCATGAACTAGAATGTAAATAGGAAAGGTAGTAAAATAAAGAATGAGCAAGAATGATAGACATGTATTTAAAAAGGGCGAATACAAAACGCCAACCATAGGCATCATGACCTAACACGGGAGCAGAAAGGTAACCGTCACACGGAATCCTTATCGATGCACTGCTAACAATTAATCATGAGGGACTCATCAATTTCTGAAAATGTGAAAGAATAGCTGCGTATGTAGCGGCTAACAGATGGGTTGGGAACTGTTTGAAAACAAGGCTTAATAGGAAAAAGGGCCCATAATATAAATTTTTTTAAAAAAAAAATTTACATTATAATCATAAAAGTATTCTTGAAAAACTGTCAACATAAAATTCCCCACACCATGAAGCGAAGGGAATTAGTAGGGTAGTTGGAGGGCACATTTCGTATTAAAACCTAGTATGAAGGTCCTCTATAAGCAGGCTTGAATTAAAAGGCTTAACAGGGATCTACATACTACACACCAACTTATTCAAGAAGAAATAAGTTTCATGCACGTACGTATTTTAGTTACGTAAGGATAAACTCAGCACAGGATAAGCATCATAGGATAGTGATCTCGTATGAGGATGATATAGTCCAACAGATTTCCCTTATCTATATATACCAGATAACTCCCAAGAACTAAGTTAAGTTGAATGATATATACTCTTAAGAGGTGTTAAACTAACTTAAGCATCAGAGTATTCTCAAGTGCACCCCATCGGAGTTCTCTTACTACTTGCAGGTGAGCGGTTGTATAAGCAGTGATGGGACACATCCTCAACAATTGGAATTGATGGGTTTCTTCATTTGAGAGAAGATTCACATGGAACACCAAACAATTTCTTAGAATGTTATATTATGTATAGTTTCTCAAATCTTGACTCTAGAATTCAAGAGTTAATTACACTTTACTCCCTCTAATTATAACTCAATTCACAATGTGCCCCCAATACTATTGATTGCATCAAAGTAGACTCGCTTACTTTCAAAACTTACCAATCCCCTCCTTCCGTCTACAATGAGCATTAAATCGAACGGAAATGTCATCCACGTGCTGCTCACATGCATCTCCTTCAATGCAAAGACAAAACCACCCCTCACTTTATCAGCTTCGTATTCCCCAAACTGATATTCATATCCGAAAATCCCCAAATGCAAAAATTGAAAACCCTAACTCGAAAACCACTGACCTCCTCTAGACCAGACCATCGATTGATTGTTGTTCTTGTTGCCCAGATGACTAACACAAAAGAGAGGATAAATTGAGTTATATTTGAGAAATTAACAATTATAAATCAAATACACAATATAAAATATAAATAAAATATAAAGCAGTAATAAATATAAAGAGTAAGAGGAAGAGAGAATCAAACTCAATATGTTAACAAGTTTTGGTCTCACTGCCTACGTTCTCGCCTCAAGCTACCCCTTGAGAATCCTCAAATTCACTATTCAACCTCCTTCAGGTAGAAATAGAAACCTATTACACCTTTGAACAATACCGCTATAAAGGATCCGTGTAGAACATCCTCTACAGTTGCAATCGCCTTACATGTAGTGATTCAACTATTCTCTGTATAGAACACTTTCTACACACACAAGGGTTATACACACCATTTTACTAATACAAGAGCTGATAGTGGGTAGGTTATCAGAGAACACTCCTCAATGAGTGAAATAAGAACAATACAGCGCAAACTATATATCTCTCAAAATGAATAAGGTTTAAGGCTCAATGCTTAGAGAAGAGAGAATGAAAGTTTTGAATGAATGTTGTATGCTCTTGGTATTGTGAGTGTGAAGCTCTCAAATGATCTATTTATAGGCATATGAGACTTCATATTCAAATTTAAAAAGATTCACATGTCAAATACAACATCATTCACTTTTTAAAAATTTCAAACCTAATTTTTTAATTTTTTGCATATGAAAAAAGGAGCACACTTTACTTTTCAAAATTTTCAAACAAAATCATCTACTTTTTGCATAAGTCAAAAAACATCAATAACTTTTGAAAATATTCAAATAAAGTATGCACATGTGAAAGATGACAATCAATCATTTTTAATATTTTCAAAATTTTCAAACAAAATCATCTACTTTTTACACAAGTCAAAAAGAGCATCAATCACTTTTGAAAATATTCAAATAAAGCATGCACATGTGAAAGATGACAATCAATCATCTTTCAAATTTTTCAAATATAATTTTCAAAATATTCATGCGCATGTTGAAAATGTATTTTAATGCTTTATGATAAAATATTAATTTTGAGCCTTAATCCTAATTTCGAATTTTTTAGAGATTTACAACATTACTCTATGACTTTAATGTGAACTTGTTCCGTTCTTGCACATGCTTGGTTCCTTGATGTGCTTAACTCCATTGTGTAGACAACTTGAGCTTAAAACTCATTTATTTTTTGAATTCATTTGTTATCATCAAAATCCATGTGTAGATATATAATTACACGAATCTTGAAACCTTGGGTTCAACAGTTCTCATTAGTGTTTCGTTCGTCTTTGCACCAATTTGAGTGGCTTCAAACATTTTTGTTCTTCCTCGTCAAGTTGCTCTCTGTCTTCTTCGCACAGATGTGAGTCCATCTCTATATTCATCAAATTTGTATGTTTTTCGTGTGAAATTGAATAATTTGACATGACAAATGTCTCGGTTTTGAGCACGTCTATGTCCAATGTTGCACGCAGGTGGGTCCAATGTTGCACGCAGGTGAGTCCAATGTTGTATTCTTCCTAATATGATGCTAGTGTATTGCTGAGTGGCGTTAGTTGTCCCAGTTTGAGAACAAAAATTTATGTTTGTGACAGAGGTGGTCCCTTGCATAGGAAAATGCACAAATTTATATATTTGGTCCAATAGCTTACTTTTGTTTACTTTATGTTTGGTGTAAGTATAAGCAAGTGATGCAAGTATTTCAATTCTGTCATGATATTGTCTTAATCTTAATATTATCATTCTTAAACAATGTTCCAGTTTATTTGCCATGATATATTGCCTGGATCCAATTCTACCATGACTTGAACTCCATATATAAACTAACATGTATATTTTAGCAGGTTGTGAAAGATGTCCACTGGTTTATCTAGCACAAGCTGGGGTGGTAAAGAACCATTGGATGACCCATTTTGCCTTTGCAATCTATTGGCACATTTAAGAGTGTCAACTATAGATGATAACTACAAAATGAAGTTTTGGAGATGCCCATATTGGACTTCTGGTTGTCAACATGGGGGTGGAGACAGGTGTTGTACATTTTTTGATTAGGTAAATGATGATTTTTGCTCCACGTGTGGAGATGTCGTTGGGCAAATACGAGATAGACTCTAGATACGGAGTCGTGAGTTGAAGATTGAGAAGTTAGAATTGGAGGCTAACTTAGTGATGGACAGAGAGCGCATGGAGCATATCTAAGAGTTATTGAATAAGGAGAAGGAGAAATCTACGGAATTGGAGGATAACTTAGTGATGGAGAGGGAGCATATCCATCAGTTATTGTATAAGGAGAAGGAAAAATCTATGGAATTGGAGGATAACTTAGTGATGGAGAGGGAGCATATCCAAGAGTTATTGTATAAGGAGAAGGAAAAATCTAAGGACTTGCGCAAGAAATACAATAACTGGATATGGTGTGATGTCACTGTAATTGTTCTGGTTGTTTCTGTTATCTACATGAAAATGTTCTATGATGGTGATGAAGGTCATATCAAAATCTATGATGGTGATTAATAATAATGTCACCATACATATCAAAATCTCTCAATTGGAATGTCACCATAACACCATAAAACTAAAAATGTGCTTGTTTTGGACCATTGCAACAAAAGTTTTCTAATACCAGTAACATCATAAAACCCTAACTACACCAATACAATAGTAGTCAATATTGCTAGTTTAGTCTCTTCCGTTTCCCAATTTTATCTTGGTTCATCCTCTCCACACGTGAAGATGACTCTACACCTTTCCCTTTCTGTATTTGGAGATTTTCATATATGAACTTCAATTTGGGGAATACAAAGCTGATGAAGTGAGGGTAATTTTATCTTTATATTGAAGGATATGCATGTAAGCAACACGTGAATGATATTTCCGTTCGATTTAACGATCATTGTAGAGGGAAGTGGGGGATTGGTAAGTTTTAAAAATAAGCGGGTCTATTTTGATGCAATCAATAATTTTAAAAATACATTATGAATTGAGTAATAGTTGAAGAGGCAAAATGTAATTAACCCATAATCCAATTAAGTAATGCATATAATGTTGATGGCAGAGCATTTTGGCTAAATGACTCAATTCATCTTGGGTTAAACAATTTATTTTACCGATTTGACTTTTTGAGTTGTCGTAAAAGGATTGGACTAAATTGACTTCTAGTAAATCAATATATTGGTGTCGCGTCGCAATCTGTGTCTTATGGATTACAAAATGAATTTTGTTATCTATAATCTCCGCATATTATATTTATTTTTATTATTTTTTAATTTTTTTAATTTTATTCTTTTTAAATTAATTAATTTCTTATACTTATCATCTATACATTGTATATTTAATAAGAAGAAAAAATAAAAATAATATGCAGTGTACGGAAGAATTTTTCTTACAAAATTGAAGAGAACAAACATTCTTCTAATGAAAATGTCTTGATGACATAAAATGAATCATATCTTTTTTGTATAAATTACGAGATATTTTGATTATTCACTAATAATAAATAAATAGATAATTTCTTTATTTATTTATATTAATTTAACTCATTAATGCCATAATAGAACCATCCAGAAGCATGATACCAAACCATGTAGCATGTCAGGAATGCGGTCTTCTGGTCCTCACGGAATTTGGTTGGATAAGCTTCTGCTCTGATTTAAAAATAGGAGGAAAAAAATTAATTGGCGGAAGTATTGGTGTAGATTTAGAAATAATTTTTATCACTCCTTATTTTATTATATATATATATATTTTTTAAAATATCATTCAAATATAAATACTTTTAAATTAATTATTATAAATACTTAAAAGCATATTATCTCATTACTATTCACAAAACTCACATATTATCTCCTTCTCAAACCATCTCTTAAGAAAACTCAAGAAAAAAGTCAAGAAATTGGTAGTTTGTATTATACATGAGGTAAGCATGCAAGATTCAGCATGTTTGTATATGATAATTTAGGTTTCGTTTAATTACACAGTTCATATGAGATAAGATATTTTGTGGAGAGTTGAATAAAATATTATTATAATATAATTTTTTAATATTAGTTCTATTTTGAGATTTGAAAAAGTTGAATTGTTTATTATATTTTGTATGTGAATTTGAAAAAATTGTAATAATAAGATGAGATAAGATAGTTTAAGTTTGGATAAACAAACGGGGCCTTACTTAATTAAGATGAACTAAGATCTTTGGTCAAGAAGAGCAATAAGGGGATATTTGATCATGTTTTTCATCCTATTTCATTCCATTTCATTTACTTTTCAAATATCATTTAAATATAAACACTTTTAAACTAATTATTACAATATTTTCAAACTAATAATTACAAATTTTCTAAACTTCCAAACATAATACAAAAAATAATTCAATATTTTTAAGGTGCTGTCTAGATAATTGGTTGAGATGAAAGTTGAATAAAATATTATTTTTAATATTATTATTGTTTTAAGATTTGAAAAAGTTGAATTGTTTATTATATTTTGAGTGAAAATTTAAAAAAACTGTAATGATAAGATAAAACACTTTCACTATCTAAAAATAAATATAATATTAAAAAAATTATATTATAACAATATTTTTATTTAACTTTTTCTCTCTTATTTTTAAAAACCCCATAAATCATTATAACTCAAATTATTTTACTATTATTTATAAATTATTTTATTATTATTCACAAATTTTTCATCTCATATCTTTCCACATGCTCTTCTGTAAATCTATCTACCTTTTGAACAATTGTTTAGATAGGAAGACCCCACTTGAAGTGAATGCTTCACTAATTAGCTAGAGAGGAAGGATTGGAAGAGATTTGTTAATGTAAAAAAAGTCGCACAATAGGCTAAGAGGGGAGAAAAAGTCATTTCTGGCCCGCTATGATGATTTGAGTCTCAATTAATATAGTCTGTAGCTCCCGACAATGGTCCGATGCAACTGTACAGTGTTGATATGTACATCCATAACAGTGAATAAAAAACAAATGCAAAAAAAAAATAAAGAGAGTGGGTATACAAATTTATGTAAGTTCGGCATAATGCTACGTTCAGAGGTATTTGGAGAGGAGAAATCTGTTATAAATATTTTTTTTACTATCTCTCATAATCACTTATTTCTTATTGTATAAAAGAAATCGACAATTTATTTGCTAGAAGAGATATTCATGTTGGAGCTTTCGTCGTGAAGTTGAAGAAAAAGTCGGGATTCTCCCAGAATTGCCTGGCCGTTTCCTTTTTATTTGACCCATCTTTCTGCGTGGCCCTTGATGGTGGTGAGGAACAAATGTTTTTTCCCTTACGTGTCAAACACCATTTTTTTTTCTTTACTTTTATTTTTTACCTTTTACCTTTTGGCACATTCTCTTCCTTTCCCTTGGCACATTCTCTTCCTTTGTTCTTTCCTTATCTCCCATTTCTCTCTCATTCTTTTATTTTGTTGTGGGGATCCTTTGATGAACTAGCCTAGTTATCTAGGTTTGAAATATTTTATCCCCTTTAAGATTTTTTCAGAATTTTTAAGGGAATTAAGATTTCAATTGATTTTTTTGGATGCCATTTTATTTTTAATAATATTAATATAGTCATAGAATATATAAACACAACACTGTCTATTTGAAAAAGAATAAATTTATTATTAAAAAAATAAATTTTTTTATATAGATTTTTATTTATTTATTTTCTGTCAATAGAAGGCCGCGATACTTGACGAATTGAATTTTTTTTTTGTACTCTTTTAATAACGTTAGGTTTGGATATTAAAAATTTTTCAACTCATCTCATTTCATTATTATAATTTTTTTAAAATTTTTATATAAAATATAGTAAACTATTCAATTTTTTAAAATTTTAAAAGAATAATAATATTAAAAAATAATATTCTAATAATATTTTATTTAATTTTTAACTTTAATCTAAAATCATCTTATCTTATCTCACTATCCAACTCTCACCTAAATCCTTAGGCCTCGTTTGATTACCTAAATCTAAACAATCTCATCTTATCTTATTATTATAATATTTTAAATCTCATTACAAAATATAATAAATAATTTAATTTTTTTAAATCTTAAAATAGAATTAATATTAAAAAATTATATTATAATAATATTTTATTTAATTTTTAACAAAATATCTTCTCTTACCTAATCCCATTTAAATTGTCTGGCCAAACGAGCCACTGCGTAACAGCAGTTGTCTAATTTTATTAAGGTCCGAAGCCGTTACACTCCCGGGAGTTCGGTTAGAGTTGGGCTAAAAGCGCAACAGCTTAGAGGCCTTTTGACGCCTGACGGTATGATTTAGGCGGTGTGTTAGGCAGAGGCCTATCCGTATGACAGGAGGAGGATCACGAGGGAGACTAACGGTGTGTTCGGATATTGTGTTGAATTGAATTTGGATGAAAGTTAAAAATTAAATAAAATATTATTTTTTTAATATTATTATTATTTTAAAATTTTAAATAGTTAAATTATTTATTATATTTTCTGTTGAAATTTAAAATAGTTAAAATTTAAAAAAGTTATAATAATTAGATGAAATGTATTGAAATTTGATTTTTCAATTACTCTCAACTAATCTTATTTAATTATTATAACTTTTTTAATTTTTAATATAAAATATAATAAATAATTAAATTTTTAAAATTTTAAAATAATAATAATATTAAAAAATAATATTTTAATCCAACTTTTAATTTTTATTTCAAGACAAGTCTAACTTTCACGCCACAACTGTCAAATTATTGCTACTTGGGGGATTTTACATCACTTCCGTAGACCCTCACAAAAAGACAGTTCTCCGATTCACTTTGTGAATTAATATGATCATCATTGATCATAAACAAATTATTGCGTAGTTCGGGGATTTTGTCGTTGCCTTTTGGTTTATAAACTCGGTTTTGTGTTGGTGCCTTAATGGGTATTTGGTGGTTTCTTTCAGTAATCGCTCAAAACAGATGTCAGTGCAGCTGAAACCCTCGTATTCAATATCTCTTATTGCTTTCTATAGTATTTTCCAAATCTAGCTGGTTGTGGATAATTTTCTTTAATGTGTATTATTGAATAATATTTTGGTTCATTTCAGATCTATATTCTTTACTCACATGGAACCTGATATTTTCAATAGAAACATCTAGTTGAAGAGCACAGGTGGATGGTGGACCATAGGTGCAAGAACAGGTTTGCAGAAAAGTACTTAGCTCGAACTGCCCTTCCTTCTTGCAGTTTTATTTTTAATTTTTGCAGACAAAACCTTGTAACTTTTATGTTGTATACTGCAGTAGTCTACAAAGGGTTCTGGAATCGGAGATAGTTTGCGTTGTGGCGGAATTTCATTGATGGTTAGAGGTGGGATTGGGATGCTTTAGTTGGGGTAGCTTTAGGTGGGATATCTTTGAAGTTAAAGCGGTATATAAGTTGAACAGCCCGATGGTCTGGCCGTTGGGGTCTTCCTTCGTTACAACTTTTGTGCAACGATATTTGAAGATAAGCATCTACTATATGCTTCTTGAGCTATTGTAGATATTTGGAATTCTTTGGCGAAATCCCCGTTCCAATAGTGTGCTGCAAATGATTGTCTTTGTTTTGAGTTTCTTCGTGTGGGGTTCTCGAATTGGGAACTGGTGAGCTGTTTGATAGAATATCGTGAGTGATAAGAATTTTGTGGGTTTTCCTCCTTCTGGAGTAAGGTGAGAGACGATACCGTAAGCACTATGAAATTTAGAACTTTGGTTTGAGTCTGGAGGATCTTAGTCATCTGATATGGGTGGCCTCAAGACTGTCGTTTGGTTTAGGAGGGACCTCAGAATAGAGGATAATCCCGCCTTAGCTGCAGCTGCTAGGGATGGTTCTGTTTTTCCTGTCTATATATGGTGCCCTAAAGAGGAAGAACAATTTTATCCCGGCCGAGTTTCAAGGTGGTGGCTCAAGCAATCTCTTGCCCACTTGGAACGGTCCCTGAAGTCCCTTGGGGCTGAGCTTATGCTGATCAAAACTGACAGTACTCTTGCCAGTCTTTTCGAGTGCATCAAAGCGGTTGGGGCAACAAAAGTAGTATTCAACCATCTTTATGGTATTTTCTGGTTCCTTTCTTCAAAGCAGCTTGACTCCACTGATATAAACTTTAATCGACTGAATAAATTTAGTGAGCATATCAACTATGACCTTATTCGTTGTTAAATTATCAATTGTTAAGCTAATAGGAAACAATTTCATTTATGTTCTAACACTCACCGTCACACGTGGTCTAAACTCCCCTTTTATAATTAAATTATCATAAGCTAATAGGAAGCAAGTGAATCAATTATTTCATTTATGTTCTAACACTCGCTGTCACGCGTGGGCTAAACTCCCATTTTATAAGCGGAACATAACACCTAAGATATTCAATTTATAACTGGGAGGTTAGGTGTGTTGTCATATATCATACTCAGGACTTATGTTTTAGCACCATCTTATCACTACTAAAAGCCCATGTTGATTAGAATAAGTGAAGTTAAGCATTTAATATATATTCTAACATTCTTTTGTCGTTCATGCTTATATGTCTATTGTACTTGAATGGTATATATTCAGTGGCAAACTAATCCATGTATGAATCTTTTAGCTTATTATTGCTGTTATTCTTTAAGTTTATAGCTCGGGCACATGATTACTACACCGATATAAGATATGGGTGTCAAAGAGATAAATAAACAAGTCTGTGAACTTGTAAAACTCTAGTGACCTCTGGTACATCTGAAGAGCTTTCATTTTTTTTTCCCCCTATAATCCCAGATCCTGTATCACTTGTTCGAGATCGCAACATTAAGGAAAAACTGGTGGAGCTTGGAATTTCTGTGCAAAGCTATAATGGAGACTTGTTGTACGAGCCATGGGAAGTATTCGATGAAAGTGGTCAAGCTTTTACAACCTTTGAGGCATATTGGAATAAATGTTTGCACTTGCAAATAGAACCTGTTTCACTTCTTCCTCCATGGAAATTAGTTCCAGCTACAGGTACATTTTTAACAGAACTTATTTTAGCTTTGTTCTTCCATGATGACACAACTAACTGTCTACTTCAGAGGTTAAAATAAATAATATGTTCTAGTGATGTAAAAGCTAAGAAGGTAGCGGTACTGCTGTTTTAACATATTTCTATCGGAAGCAAAATGGTCATGATGTTCAGTTCAGATTTTACCCTCTCAATATATTGTGTCTGTGTGTAGAAGAGTGAAAGAACAGTGGGAGTGAATATCTGAGAAGTGCTTCTTCTGTATTTATGACAGGAACTGTTAATAAGTGTTCAATCGGGGAATTGGGCCTTGAGGATGAATCAGAAAAATCTAGCAATGCCTTGTTAGGAAGAGCATGGTTTCCAGGTTGGAGTAATGCTGATAAGGCACTAACTGAATTTGTGGAGCAGCATCTGCTTGAATATTCTAAGAATAGACAAAGGGTTGAGGGGAACTCCACATCACTTTTGTCCCCATATCTTCATCATGGAGAACTAAGTGTGCGGAAAGTTTTCCAATTTGTGCGAATGAAACAGGTACTATGGACAAAAGAAGGGAACTCTTTGGGGGAAGAGAGTGTGACTCTTTTCCTCAAGGCAATCGGGCTTAGAGAATACTCCCGTTATCTTTGTTTCAACTTCCCCTTCACTCGTGAGAGGTCATTACTGAGCAACTTGAAATTTTTCCCTTGGCATGCTGACCAAGCCCATTTTAAGGCTTGGAGGCAGGGTCGAACTGGCTACCCATTAGTTGATGCAGGAATGAGAGAACTTTGGGCAACTGGATGGATACATAATCGAGTAAGAGTGATTGTTTCAAGTTTTGCAGTGAAAGTTCTGCTTCTTCCATGGAAATGGGGGATGAAGTATTTCTGGGACACACTTCTGGATGCAGATATAGAAAGTGATATCCTTGGTTGGCAGTATATATCTGGGAGCTTACCGGATGGCCATGAACTTGAGCGACTGGACAGCCCAGAGGTATATTGGGCTTTGTTTGATTATAAAAGCGGTTGAAATTAAATTTATAACAAGCTATTGGACTGCGTTTCAAGACAATACAAGATTTTATCTTTAATATGCAATGATGCGTTATGTGGCTATGTCTTGTAATTGTGTGGCAACATGTGATCTACATTCCTCGCATTCAAGTGCTGCTCTGTGTGTGTATAAAATTTCCACAGAATGTCCAAATGCCCCCATAAGAATAAGCCATGCCATCAGATGTCGACTGGAGTAAGCATAAAATTTTTTGCATACGAAATTTTTCTTACAAATCCTGGAAGTCTTTTGCATGATTGGAGAAAGGTAGTAAAAGTAGATATTTTTGAAGAAAATCAAACGCGTTTTTTTACTCCTTCGGTGTCCTGATTCTCATGCTGAGCAGAATGGAGTTATGTTGGTGGACAGTGAGCCACAAATTTAGATTTTGCTGAACGAAATAATATTTTTCCCTGCCTGTTCACACCTGACTTTTTGTTTCTTTCTATCTAATTTTTGGAGTCAGATTCAAGGCTCAAAATTCGATCCAGAGGGTGAATATGTGAGGCATTGGCTGCCTGAGCTAACACGGATGCCGACTGAGTGGATTCATCATCCTTGGGATGCACCGTGTTCTGTACTGAAAGCTTCAGGGGTGGACTTGGGATTTAACTATCCAAAACCAATAGTTGGGTTGGATTTGGCTAGAGAACGTTTGACTGAAGCTATATTCAAGATGTGGGAAATAGAAGCAGCTGCTAGGGTCTCAAACACAAATGGTGCAAATGAAGTCGTTGTTGATAACTCTGATGGCACTGAAAATTTAGCCATTTCAACGATTGCCTTGAAGATAAATGCTCCTTGTCCTACTGTTTCATCAAATGATCAACGGGTGCCAACGATTCAAAATTCCAAGAAGCATCCACTCAATAGGAAGAGATCAAAATATGTGGTAGAGGAAAAGCCACTCCCAGATTTTTCGCACAAGCTTAACAATGGAGCTGGGACCCCAAGAATAGATGAAGATGTATGCTCTACGGCTGAATCTTCATCAGTTAAGAAGCAAAGTACCAGCAGAAATTCTTTTTCCGTTCCTCAGTCGTGTTTTTCATCAGAAGGCAAGTCTTTTCCAGAGTACGAATCTTCCGACTTGAAGCGGCCACGGCAAGAGCAGATTGACATGGAGCAGAGTCCAAGCGGAGATGGTAAGTAATATCAGTTATTTTGCAATTAATTACTCAAGTTCTCATAACCACATATATTCAAAGCCGAATAAATTTAAATATATTTTTTAATCAGTAAGAAATCTGATTAAAAAGCACGATAAGATCATTTTCAATCTGTTTAGCCACTGTTTTTGGTTTCTTGCCAATATTTATAAGCTGATGACCGAGAAAGCTTGTGTCCTTACTGGACATATGGGTTATCCAAATAGATAAAAAATGGGTTTTAGGTATATGAACTCACTCTCTTGCACTTTTTAAATTGCTCAAATAATAATCATGGTGCTCTTACCTGTAGCAAATTACTGCTGAAAACATGACACAACTAGGTTTACAATAATAAGTGCCTCAGTTTGTAATGTATTGCCACTTTCACGAAGTGGCCTGCTCAGATACTTAATCCAAGGAGGATGATTAAGGCGGTTTGTATTTTCACCTGAGAGATGATTTGGACATGGATTACTGTCATCTATCTAATTGAAGATTCCACTTCAATCAATTGGAATTCCAATCTGAAAATTAAGTCTCTGGTTATGGAATGTCTTCCTTTTTATTATTTTTTCTCGGTTATGGTTAATCACCTTGGAGTTTCTTCTTTGGCCTCAAAGGTAGCGTTTAAATTCTACATCTACTTTGTGCAGGAGCTATTGGAGGTTAATTCCTTTCACATTCCTATATTCAGGGGCAACTGTTATGTTAACCAAGAAAAATGTTTGTTAAGTATAGGAGTGTGATGTTCCCTGTATGAATATTATGTATCCTTGATTTTTCTTGATGGAACTGTAGGGTTTGAAATCTGTTGGGTTAAGAATAGGCTTTAAATATTTAGCCCTCTGTTTTGAAACACGGAAGCATTTCCTGTATGTGTTGGTACGTTTGCTTACCCAGATAACTTAGGGAAGAAATAATAATTTAGCGTCCTTTGGATTTTTTAACTGCTTGCAATATCTGCATTCATGAGCCATTATTGTCGTTTTTTGGACCGATCGTATTTCTCCTCTTACGACTTGTATATGGAATTTCCTCCTTTCCTTAATTTCTCATGTACATTTTTATGTGTGTATACCTTTTTGCGTCATTAAGCTCATTTATTTCATCCATCCATTGCTACTCTTCTTCAACTTATTTATATGTTCAACCATTCTGAAATAAAGAACGGACAACCTAGAATCCATGTTTATTTCACCAATCCATCATTATCCTCCCAAACCACAATATTTGAACGCGACCTTATTTCCTCAGTACCCGCAAATTAAATTTCTCACTTGAAATCATAATTCCCTATTTTATAAAACCTTCCAAAAAAAAAAACTATTGCAATAACTCATATGCTTACCCTTAAACGAAATTAGGCCAAAAAAAAAAAAAATAGAAGTCGCTATGCCTTCCTTGATCAAGATCTGTCTCCCCAAGTAACGAAATGAGATTATTTTTAATTAATGAACAAAACTTTGAATACGAAAATCAGCGGGATCAGGCCGCAGCAGCCATTGTCAATCGATCTCAAGTGGTGATATGGGTATATATCATACACCATGTGAGAAACCATGCAATTACAATTTACAGCGTCACAGCATGGTCACAAAATGATAGTGTATGTGGAGTGTGGACTGACGCGGCGTGCACCGTGCGACATGAATGGGAGCACCTGGCCGGCATGCACCCCATGAATGTTGTCATGTCCTTACCTCTCGCTAACACGCGCGCGCGCGCACACACAAGTTTGAGAAGACATTTTAAAAAAAGTTAAATGAGTTTTGTTTCATCTGTGAAAATTTAATTAATTATATAGTTGGTCCTCTAAATATTGGGGTGCTGAATTGATTTTTATTTCTGTAATATTATTATTTAGAAAAATTTCTTTTTCAATATCCCTAAAAGTTACTGGAGTGACATTTTCTTTAATGGTATGATAGAGAATTTAAACAAAAAAAGTATAATCAGAATGAAAACAAACTTACGGGCGGTTGAATAGACACGTTTAGTTTTAAAATTACGTATATATAGAGTCACAGTGCATGTTTGGGGCGGTAGAAAATATTACTTTTAGCTTAAAACTTATAATTTAGAGCTTAACGTAATAAGTTCTACTATTAAAAAGTTATTTATTGTTTGGGATCTATATGTCTAAAACACTTTCAAATATATTAGATTTGTTTGAAAACAAATTTAAAAAATACTTTTTGATGTAGAAATGACACAAAAGGGTATATTCTTGATAGAAATAAAATATTATAATAAAATAACAACAAAAATAGTCTAATAGATTTTTCAGTAATTAAAAAAAAAAGGTTGAAAACAAACTGTCATCTGAAAATTTTTAGCTCCATCTGAAAGTTGAAGGCGTGAAGGTCTTTGGAGTCCGAGAGAGAAAGAGAGAGAGAGAAAGGGGGAAGAGGATGGGCAAAGTTGTCGTTGTGGTAAAATAGTGAGGATTTTTTTGTAATATACATGTCACGGAAAAATAGTACTTATTTTTTACAAAGTTATTCTGACAAAAAGCATCACTTTGTTGAAACGTGCTTTTTTAATTTTTTTTATTTAAAAGTATTTTAATATAAAATTATTAACAGGTAAATTTTATCATTTAAATATTTTAAACTATTTTAAAGCACTTTTTAAACTTTTCACCACAACTCCAATCAAGTTTATAACAAAAATGATCATGTCAGTCAATTTTATCACTTTCGTATATAAAATAATAAAAAATATATACATAAAACAATTGTCTTAAATTTGTGCTTTCAACCTCTAAGCTTTAAGATCAATTAGGGGGATCCATCAAAAAAAGAAAAAAAAAAGATCAATTAAGGGGAAAAAAGGACGGCAAAGACTTTAAAGAGGTACCGCGTTCAAGAAAAAAAGACTGAAGGCGTGGAAGGCGTGGGGCAGCCCACACAGACGGAGAGAGCAGAAGAAAAAAGGGAAATTGTGCTATTAAGTTTCGGGGGAATTATGGCGAATATACCCTTCCTTCATTTTTGGTTTCTGAAATGCAATTTCGACGAAAACGTGAAAGGTTCCGGAAATAGGTGGTAGGTCTGTAAATTCAAGACGGAAATCATTTACGGACAAACGAATCTTCTAACATTGCCTGCAACTTGGTGAAAAGTCCAAAGTTTTTAAAGCTGAAGACAGACGGACAGGTAGGCGGTGCCAGCAACCAATATATCCCACTTATATTCTGTGGTCGTGCTTGCCTCGTACCTCGCATTGTCCGGAATCCGTATGTCATATTTTCTCTTGACTCTCCCCATAAAGTTTATGGACTAAACGTACAGTTGAATTTATTCCGTCCGAAGAAAACTCCATCGCCTCAGAAAAAATCTTCATCCATTTTTTTGTCCCTTCTTTTATAAAATTTAATAAACGTTGTTTCTACTTTTATCAACGAGTTTAGGTACTTTCCCAACCCCTTTTTTTTGTTTTTTTTTTTTTGGGCTCCGAGTTGGATCCGAGAAAAAAACTTTGTGAAAAAGGTAGCTTTATAGCCTTTTGCTCGTGGATGCATCATCATTATTATTACTTGCGGCTCTTAATGAACATTAACAAGTTAGGGATGATATTGCCAACCAAACCACACTTTAAACAAGTAAATATCTGTAATTAGGATCCGAAAGTGATAAGCCTCAAACAGCACCAAGCACGCCTTGATCGATTCCGAATCACACCGCAATATATATGGTCTTTTTTAGTGTAGTGGGTATTTAGTACCAATTAAGGAGCATGCACTTGCACCATCAACATCCAAATATCTTAAATATGGCATATTATTGTTTCTGTGCATGCGTTGTTTTTCATGCACATTGAATCAAAAGCTTTAGCTAGTCTGATAAAACAAAAAAAACGAAGGAATTGCATTACATTCTCACCTTCATTTTTATTTTTCCAATTTACAGGACGATCCCATGAAGCAGATCAGCTGCAAGTTTTATAGTATAATATTAATATTAGGAGGGAAAAAAAATATCACGTTCTTACTTATATTATATTATATATAAGTCACGACTTGGAAGATGGTCCCTGTTTTGAAAGGCATACTTCTGGACTGATGAACTACGGGATTAAAAGTCTTCGCATTTGGTGTGATTATTCTGCTTTTGTACCTTCCATTGTCCGGATTCCGTAGCGGCATTTTGCATCTTACTCCCACACAACTCGATAGATTTGGCCTCCAACGCTTTGCTTCCTCCAAAAGCCATGAAAAGCAGGGCTTCATATCACATCCCAACTTTTTCTAATTTCTACCTCTCTTCTTTAATTTCCACTTTTTTGTTTTGTTTTATTTCCTTCTTTTTCAAGGGTCTCACTAGAAAAAGGTTACCTGCCACTAATCACTTCCCCGCAATCAACTCCGACTGAAGAAGCTAGCATTTCTCTAGAAGTATCCTCGGATGACGTGGTTCCTCCTAGAATATATATATATATATATATATATGTACCAATCTTAATCACCATTTGTCTGTCTTTCTTTCTGTCTTAAATATTTAACTCATGTACAGTTTGTCTTTCACAATATGATCATCATTGTTTAATACGACTTGTTTGAGCTAAATGCTGCATGACTTTATATCTTATGTCTATCCTTATGCGCGCGCAGCTGTACTGTTAGCTTGTATTCGAAAAATCTTATATACCATTTTATCATTTTATTTTTATCTTATTAAATATAATATAGTACATTTATCATCATTAAATGATTATTTATTATATATATTTTTAATCTAATAATAACAAAATATATTTTCTTAATCTAATAATAAAATAAAAATATGTATATAACATTATTTAGTCTCATACACGCTTTTGAACGAAGATGGCATCGTAAATAGAAAAATTTTAAATATAAATCCATACGTCACAAATCATATATTATATTAGTTTTTATTTTTACTAAATGTTTAAGGATGATTTGATTGCATGCAGGCAAAAGGGATAGTGGCATTTTATAGCAAATACATTGCCATCACGTCACGCCTTGAAGCGAGTCATGTTGATCAGTAGCAAGCAAACCTTTTCTCATAGCAACATGCATCAACCTAATTTTTAAATTTCAATCCCTCCTCCATCACTGCCACCAGCAATCAGCAATGATGTCTCTACCTACCTAAACTTGTACGATTATTAAAATTGGATAATGCGCCTCCCCACATGTGTCGTTCAGTGACTGGGTAAAGAAAAGAAGCAATACAAGACGCCCATGTGGTTGTACAGATGTTTGCTTTGGAAATGTTCCGTGCATGATAATTAAAAGCAATCATTCTTTAAATATTTGATATATGTGTGAGATAGGTTATTGTGATAATGACTTTTTGTGGCCCAGAGATTTTCTTTAAAATTCACGTGAGTGCTGGAGCAAATAGTGGTATTAGTTCATTGAATTTTTATATTTAAATCCCCTAATTTCCTTGTCTTCATAGTGAGTGTTTGTATTGAATGAATATTTTTTTTTCTTACTGATTAAATTAAATGATTTTATAAAGAAATAAACAGATCATATGAATTGTACAAATAATATAAATTATACATAAAATTATAATATCATGATCTCTATCTGTCGTTGCATTAAACCATCTAATTCGCACATATCTTATTACTTATAGATAGCAAGCATTGCACCTATCAGCGTGAAAAAGATGTCCCAGCATATTGAAGTACTGCACCTCTCTATGCAATTATTTATATATATATATATATAGCAATGCAAGAACGAAGATTAGAGACGGAAACTACATTATTGGCTACTAATTTTACACATGTTGAGCAAACAATGCGATAACATTTTTCTTTATGGCACATTTAGTTCCTTGTCAAGTACTAGTGCATGGGACCTTTGATTCCGTTCATATCCAGATTACAGTGCTACCAACTATTTAGAATTACTCATCGGAAAATATCATATTTACTTTCATGATGCATACAAAGTGATTTTTTACATCAAATACTTAAATGAATAACTATTTAAAATTAAATATATGAGAAAATTAAGAAAGAATAATAGTATTTGTTGTTTTAGTACGTATTTCTATATGCTACATTTAAATGATTTTCTATATCAAACATTTAAATAAATATTATTTCAAATAATATTGATCTGATTAAATATGAGAAAACAAAAAATAATAATAACATACCAAAGAAATTTCGTAATTCATGGAGTATAACTGTATGAGTTTCCACAGCAATTTCTCCTTCTGTACGACAAGTTTTAATCCAGACGTACAAAGGCAAAGTTGGACTGGACTCCCATCCATTCGGAGTCCCCGAATCTGATCCCTTGCTCCCAACTAAAATCGAGGGCACTCCCGTAATTCAGCCAAACTACCTGACAGTTTCCTGATCCCACGGCTCCACAGTTACTGCGTATCATGCCGTTGGATTTACCCACGTGCACAGTATGCATTTGTGCATTGCCCACGCTGCGAATATTCCCCTAAAACATTCCGAAACCATTTCTCCTCTTAAAAACACTACCAGCCCCCCAACCTGCCAAACTCAAAACTCACCCCAACCCTCACCAGAACTCAAAGGAATGACCCAGGCTCTAAACCTAGACTACCAGCTTTGCGAAGAGATCGGCCGGGGACGATTCGGCGTCGTTTTCCGCTGCCTCTCGCCTGAAACGGGCATCTCCTACGCCGTCAAGTCCGTCGACAAGCGGCTCACCCTGGGCGATTCGCTCGACGCCCGGTGCCTTCTCATCGAACCCAAGATCCTTCACCTCCTATCCCCACATCCTCACGTCATTAACCTCCACGGCCTCTTCGAGGATGAGACGCACCTTCATATGGTCCTCGATCTATGCTCTTCCGACGACCTCCACCAGCGGATCGTGACTCGCCGTGCCATGCCCGAACCCGAGGCCGCCAACGTCATGTCCCAGCTCCTACAGGCCGTGGCCCACTGCCACCGACTTGGCGTGGCCCACCGCGACATCAAGCCCGATAACATCCTCTTCGACGAGTGGAACCGCCTCAAACTCGCAGATTTCGGATCGGCCGAGATATTCAAGGACGGCGAGCTCATGAGCGGCGTCGTTGGCACGCCGTACTACGTGGCGCCAGAGGTCTTGGCCGGGAGGGACTACTGCGAGAAGGTAGACGTGTGGAGCGCCGGTGTCGTTTTGTATATAATGCTCGCGGGGTTCCCGCCGTTTTATGGTGATTCCGCGGTGGAGATCTTCGAGGCGGTGCTGAGGGCCAATCTTAGATTTCCGGCTAGATTTTTCCAGTCGGTGTCCCCGGCGGCGAAAGATTTGCTCAGAAGGATGCTCTGCAAGGACGTGTCCAGAAGATTCTCGGCGGAGCAAGTTCTGAGTAAGTGCCTCTTGTTTGCTTATTTCGTCTTATGCTCTGTTTGGTTGCCGCGGAAGCTTCCTTTTTGCTTTCCTCATAGCCAAACAGGTTTCGAGAATTGAATAATATTTGCCCTGAGAGCTTTTTATATAAATTAAAACGGTGAATCCTAAAGCTGTAACGCATTACCAGAAGGAAATTAAATATTAAATATAAAGTTCGCTTTAGATCCTGCATCCGATTTTTTAGATTTCTGTTTTGAACGAGCGATTAAAAACGGAGTAGCAACAGAGTGAAGAACTGGTGAGGTTTTGGTTTAGGTGATAAACAAAAATATAAAAAATTGATGATTACTGAGAGGTGGTTGTTTTATTTGAAACAGGACACCCATGGATAACCGGCGGCGGTGGAGGAAGGACCTGAGCAGTGAGCAGTAACTGAACTAGCTTGAAGAAAGAAGAAATCATGATAAGCAACGACTGTACATTACTTGTGGTTGAAGACCCTTGTAGATATTTTTCTGGAAGCGAGTTGTATTTTTAGAAGTTTAATTCGCTTGAGCAGGCCGTGTAAAGCTTCAGGAAAAAATAGCCGTATAGAGAGTGTGAGTAAGTCAGAGTGAGAGCAAGGAAGAGTCTTTGTTGTGTTCGAGTTGCTCTTCTTCGCCTTCTTTTTTGGTTTTTTGTTTTCTCTGGATGGTGAAGGTGGAAATGGCAGCTGCTTATGGCCGTCGGATATATGTCACATGTTATGATATAATATGCAATGAAAAGTTTCGGAGTTCTTCCACTAAGGTCGGTTATTGTTGGTTGATTATGTCTTCGTAAATCTTCTGTGAGAACCTCCTACGGAGAGACATCAAATCATTCTCAATAAATTTCTTTTATCATGAATTTTAAATAAAAAGTAAAAGTATTCGTTGCACATCCACCCTCGCCTATTGGTGGATCGACCATAAACCCACTCGATTAGATCATCTCCATTGGGAGGATAAGTTCGATCATCTCAACAGTACTTTCAGATCATTCAATCCAACAAGATAGCAAATGTCCATTGCCAGGATCATATTCAGTCTCCCAAACAGTATTGTTACGTACAAGTGAAGTCATTATTAATCTATATATCATATTTAAAATTTTAATTAATATTATTTAATTTTATTTAATATTATTTTTAATAAAATTTACTTTTTAATCAATTAAACGTGATTAGTGTATATATAAATATATAGTTATAATTATATTTTTTCCCTCTCAAATAGGTAGTTGGTTCACCTGTGGTAGTGATGGTTGTGGACGGACCATTTGGGGTGGACGAATCACCCGTGACCCCTCCCCTCTTTTTTTTCAATCTGGTTTTTTATTTTAAATAGATTTTTGATTGTGTGGGGGTATGTTTTATTGTTTTGATAGAAATTGATATCTCATTTTATTTATTGGATGATTTGAAAAACTTGATTAAAAAAGATCAAATTATTTGAGGAGATGGTTGATCTCGTCATTTTATATGAAGAACAAGAGTAATAAATTAGTTTGTACCCATAACCATGAATCTAGAAGACTGTCAAGGGAGCAGCCACCTTAAAGTCCATTTGGATAGTTGAAGTGTTTTATTTGTTTCATTTTATCAATATAATTTTTTAAAATTTTTATATAAAATATAATAAATAATTTAATTTTTTTAAATTTTGAAATAATAAAAATATTAAAAAATAATCTTATAATAATATTTTATTAAAATTTTAACTTTTATTTAAAATTATTTTATTTTCCAAACGGCACTTAATTGTGGTGTCTCTACTGTCCAAAGTCCAAACTCGTTTCCTCTTTCTTATTAAGGAGAGTACCATGAAACGATAGATAGTTTTAAACCTATTAACCATATTGAATCTTAAAAAACTTAAGAAAGTCTTGAGGATAATTAACCTATTGAGGCAGTACATGTTATCCAAAGAGATGGAATGGCGCGTGAAGTTCACATGCAATATCGAGACTCTTAAATCTTTATAGACGGTAGTAGATCAAACCCTCAATTGAGGTGTAATAAAAAATAATAATAATTCGAAAGAAAAAAAAAGCTTATAAACAAATAGGTTGAGGAAACGAGGAAGAGTGGTCCACTTTGGAAAAAGAAAAAGAAAAAGAAAAAAAAAAAAGAAAAAGAAGCTTGACTATGTGTGGGCTTTAAAGTGAGGAGAGAGGAGATCAGCTGTCGTAGAATTGCTGCCTATTATCGGATATATCAACGTTGTTATTCGATTATCAGTATTAAATTTGTTTATCCAAAATACAAGTCTTGTTCTTTTGGAGAGAGAGAGAGAGAGAGAGCAAATGGCGGTGTAATGCCGTACTTATTATTGTTATCATATTATTTTTAAAGTGCGTAAATGAGCAGCCAAACCGTACTTATGAATTTTTGTGTGGGGACTTTAAAATTAATAAATAAAAAAAATAAATGGGCGGACCAACGTATCGGCGTTATGGGTTATCAGAGAGTAGTCTGGCCGGCCGAAGTTGAATTTTGGTTAAATTATAGTTAAGTAATTTAAAAACTTTATACACTTAAGTTTAATAATTCTATTTTAATTTTAACCATCTATTATTTACCGGCTAAATATATCCGGCTTAAATGGCTGGTTAAATCATATTTTGATCATAAAATAATTTTTTCATTTCCATCTTTATTGCGCATCACATATGGAGAAACAAAATATCGACTATTATTGCTGTAGCTTCCCAAAGTTTTTTCAATTCTTTTGTCGGTAAGTTTATGCTATTTGATGTTTATTACCATCAGATTTTTTTAATTGCATAATTTATTTTTAACATTTTAATAAATTAATTAACATTTTCTAATTTTTCTAAATTATGAAATTAAACCAAGCAGATTTTATAGTTTTTTTTTCCTCTATTGTCTTCCATTTTTCAGGTTAACTCTGCATCGAGATTTTTTTAATTAAAATTTTAGAGTTTAGAGAGTCATATATGTGGAAAAATACTAAATAATCAATATTTTAATAAAATAATAATAAATTTAGAGAATTTACTATTTATTATTATTAAAAAATAGTTAACTAAATTTACAAAAATAAAATTTTAACCAGATCGCTACTAAGAGTACTAGAAGTGAGCTAAATAAAGTTAAATTTTAACTAAAAAATAACCAAAGTGTAAAATAAAATACTACAATAGGCTCACCAAATATACATTGAATTTAACATTTGGCTATATGGATAATCAAATTTATTAAGTGAAAGAGATTAGCTAAAGTTTAAAATTAATATTTTAATATAATAATAAAAAATTTATTGAGTTTATTATTTGGTATTGTAAAAAGTGATTAGTAAAAATTTATTAAATTTTTTAACTAAATTTTAATTAAAATTTGTTGAGTTCACTGTTAATATTCAAATCTGGATCCCTGCTCCAGCATGGAAAATCCTGCCTACATGCCTAAGCAAAACTCTAGGCCCACGTTAATCGCATGCCGAATCCTGTATCCCTGCTCCAGCATGGAAAATCCTGATTACACGTGGCGTTCACAACGACAATCCGTCGTTGACCAGAAGGCAAAAACTGAGCTTCCCCCCCGGGTTTAGGAGGAGTTCAGTGTGGGGCCATGGATTTTTGGCGGTGTTTTATGACTATATAATTTTAGAATTTATGACCTAAACCTTGACCTTGCGTAAATAACACACCTCGTCAAGTGTCGGTACAAATACAATACTGAAGTATTTCTTAAATAAAAATTACAGACTGCACACTATCGCAGCGGCGTGGGGGGCAAGTCCAATCATCCTTAGATAATTACTTTTAAATAATATAATTAATTAGTTTGAACCAGATATTGGAGTTTACTATATTAAATTGTATCCATGAATCTAAAGATAATACTTAAAAAAAATCATTACAAAAATAAAATTCCATTACTTCCCACTATCCAATACATAAATTTATTGTCACCATCACCCAGGTCTGATGCATTACTAGGGACACCCAAAAACTCATATAAATATTGGACAATGCTAGGGATCCCCCAGCGGGATCCCATTCACTGGTCCCACTTTATACTTTTTTTCTTTTTTTGAATTTATTTTTTTATATAAAGATTAAAAAAATTATATTTAATTATATTATAAATTTTATTCATTTTTTTAAAATATTTAGAAGTGTTAAAAAAATGATTTGAAAAAAATAAAAAAAAAACACTTTTCAAATCATTTTTTTAACACTTTTAAATATTTTGAAAAAATGAATAAAATTCATAATATAATTAAATATAATTTTTTTAATTTTTTTGTAAAAATTTAAAAAAAATAAAAAAAAAAAAGGCAGCGGAACAAGGTAACGGGATCCCAGCGGGATCCCAGCATTTTCCATAAATATTACATGATCCCTGGTCTTCCTCGACGTGTTCCAAAAATTCTGGATTGAAACAGAGTGAATATCCGTTTGGCACGACAGAATATTCGTCGGAAAGTCTAATCGAAACTTGCCCAAGGGGTCATGGCCCATGCATACTCTCTCCCCACGACACAACTACTAATCGAAATAAATAGTATTTATATATTCTTTTTCATTTTAATCGAAATAAGTAGTATTTATTTAATGTAAAATATAAAGTATTATATTGATTTCACACGTCAATTAAAAATATAATAATTGAAAAATTAGCTTCCCCGGTTGACAATTAATAATAGAAATCGACGTACGGCTCACTGAATCAAATACTGAAAGGAACATCCATCCTCCATTTTAATTTCTTGTGAAAATGAAACACCCTGCCAAATTTGCTGTTGTTTTCACTCGGACACAAATTAGAAGTTAATGACTTGGTAAGCGATTACTTTGAAATTGTGCGTGTCGTAGGCATGCAGGCAGAGTTGAAAAAGAAACTTTGTCTGTATTGTTTTGCCGCCAACGTTGGAATTGGGTAGAAAACGTCAGCACGCACGAAGAGAGAGGGCCTTGTGACGAGTCGGATGACACAAACGGCGAATAATAGAGGCCTCAACTTGGGAATTGAATTTAAAAGAATTGGAGGGTGAAAAGACATTGATGTAACCCAAGCTGCTGTTGTAAGAAGGCAGCGAGGCCCCCCCCTGTGCCCCTGAAAGAAAAAACTATTTCCCTAATTTGACTGCACATGCACTTTCTTGGTGATATGTTTAAAGCCATTAACTATATGACATATTTGATTACGTACAAAACAGCAAAACAATATAGATACAACTGTAGAGCTTTTAAATGCATTTCCATGAATTTAATAATTTGAACTAGGATAATGCTATTCGGCCGCTTCAATATTACCGCTGTTTCTTATTGCTGGATGTGGATATAACACTTGTTAAATAATTTAAAAAATAAAACAAAACAAAACTCCCTGAAGCTATCCTTGAACTCTGTAGGAAGCCCTCGACCCGATTCAGAACTGTGATTTTCCTTCTCTAATCGACCTCGAGTGGAATCCTAGAGTCTTTCCATCTATTTTGTTCTTTCCACCAACCATTTCCTTATTTCTATTTTTTTTATAATTACAGAGCTTGTTGTGTGAGCAATTTGGTATTAGAATATTTTGTTCTTGTGGAATCCATGGTAGAAGCCACAATGAAGACCCTATAAAGATTTGCAAAAATGGGTGATCTTTGTGAAAGCCATGGCATAAGCCAAAGGAAGCTTGCAAAAATGGGTAGCAAAGTATTTTGGTCGATTACCATGGCAGCCCTCTTCTCTCAATTCTATCTCCAATGTTTAAAACGAAAAAAAATATGAACCTAGATCTCAAAACCGCTGGTATGTGTTTCTAACGATATTTTGATGGAATGTTTCGCTTTGGACATGAGTATGGCCAAGGTTTTTCCTGTACCATTTGATTAATTTTTCCTAAACATTAAAAGAACACAAAAATAAGAGGAAATGATAAAACACGGATCTAAGAGCTCTCTTGATAAGTGGACGACGGTAACTTGGACGGAAAAAATTATTCTTCGTTTCGCTCGAGGTCAATTTGTGGGAAAAAATGGATATGCAGACACTGCAGAGGGCGGCAGCTTGGATGATAATTGAGACCGATTTGCGTCTTCATTTTCGTTTACCTTTTTTTTTTTTTTTTCCACATTTTCGTTTACCTTGGATGAACTGATAGATTTTTTTTTTTTGAAACAAAGAACCTCACTTTCATTTATGAATTTTCAAGCATACATCTCCTGTCAATATCCAGACTGCGATTAAAACAGTCTGGTACCTCCTCTATCCAAACTTTTTCCTCATCTATACTTAAGCCATGTTTAGCCAAATTATGTGCAACATTGTTCCTTTCTCTGTAATCAAATCTTAATAACCAATCAGTCCTTTTTCTCAAAACATCTTTAATGTCATCAACTAAGGGTCCAATTACTGAAAAATTTTCTTCTTCACTCTGTACAGCTGCTATCACTCCCTTCGCATCACCTTCGAAAATTACTTTCTGCATATTAAGATCACTACATATCTTCAAGGCTTTCCAAAGAGCATAACATTCTGCCACCTCTGCTGTTTGAACATATAACTTCCTATCACAGGCTGCAAGTAATACCTCACCCTTTTCATCTCTCATTACCACTCCCAAACCCATTTTCCCCCCCTTTGTGTCTAGAGAGGCATCCCAATTCACCTTTACCCAATCAGCTTCTGGTCTGATCCATCCCATGCATTGCGCTGGTCTAGTTTCTTTCTTAGCACCTGCAGTTTTCCTTCTGTTGGCCTGCTTATAATCATCCAGAACCTCTGCTGCTGAAAGGAGTAATCTTTTTGGACATGTGAGTCTGTTTTCAAACACAAATGTATTTCTTCTCAACCAAATCTTTCTCATCTGTATGGCTACTGCTTCTAATGGTTCTCTGTCAAGGCTTTCCATAAGCTTTTCCCAAAATAACATAAAATCTCCTTCTGCTCTTTGCCATTTCTGAAGCACACTCAAACTGTTGGCCCAGACATCATTTGCTGCTTTGCATTCCCATAGAACATGCATTACTGACTCCTCTTCTCTATGACATACTGGACAGTTGGGGTCCTTTACAATCTTTTTCTGATATAGATTCTGCTTTGTGGGTAGAAGGTCGTTTGCTGCTTTCCACAGGAATACTTTCACCATGTTTGGTACTTCAAGCTCCCATATTCTTTTCCACCTAAGGTCAACCTGTTTCTCGAGTGAAGATTCCCCTTTACCCCTTTTTCTTCTTTCCATCTGCAGATAATAGGCACTTTTCACAGAAAAAACCCCTTTCTTAGATGGCCCCCATACTGCCCTATCCTCATTCCTGCCTGTGCTAAGTGGCATGCTCAGAATCTGCCTTGCCTCTTCATGCTGAAAGATAGCTTGAACCCTTTCTTCATTCCAAGCTCTCTTATTTTCTTCCATTAACTCTTCAACTGTAGCATCTGCTCTGAGTACTGAAACTGGTGATTGAACAGCAAAAGAAGTAGGTGTATTCAGCCACTTATGCCCCCATATTTGAATTTTCTTGCCATCCCCCACCCTCCACCTCAGTCCCTCCTTAATCAAATCCCGAGTACTCCATATGCTTCTCCATATCAGAGAAGGTTTGGCCCCTAAATTCCCTTCCAAAAAATTGGACCTTTTGTAATACTTCTCTCTAAAGACAACTGAGGCCAGAGAATTAGGGAATTGAATTAACCTCCACCCTTGTTTAGCTAAAAGAGCTAAGTTGAAACAGCTTAGATCCCTGAAACCTAAACCACCCTTCCCCTTCCAACCAGCCATTTTTTCCCACCTCCTCCACTGTATACCTCCTTCCTTCTGATACTTGCCCCACCAAAACTTTGAAAACATGTGATTTATCTCATTACACAGTTTCAAAGGTATTTTAAAAACGCTCATAGTATAGGTGGGTAAAGCCTGCAGCACAGCTTTTATCATTACTTCCTTTCCTGCCTGTGATAGAAAATTGTTCTTCCAGCTAGATATTTTGTGCCAAATCTTCTCTTTCAGTACTCTAAAAGTATTAAACTTTGATCTTCCAACCACTGTAGGTAAGCCAAGATATCTCTCATAACTGCCACAAGCTATTGAGCCACTTGCTGCTAAAATTCTGTTCTTTGCTACTGGAGAGGTGTTGGTGCTGAAAAAAATGGAAGTTTTATCCTTATTTAGGAATTGGCCCGAGGCCTCTTCATATTTCTTCAAAATATCTTGCAACTTGGACCATTCCTCTGTAGTGGCTCTACCAAATAAAATGCAGTCATCTGCAAACAGCAGATGGTTTATGGAAATTCCTCCTCTAGCCACTTGAAACCCTTTAATCAGCCCCTCCCTTTCTGACTGGTTTAATAAACAGCTTAAACCCTCTACACAAAGTATGAAAAGGTAAGGTGACAAAGGGTCACCCTGCCTTAAACCTCTTGAAGGCTTAATAACTTGCCCCGGCTTCCCATTTACCAGTACAGAATAGGTAACAGAAGTTACACACCTCATTATCAAAGCAATCCACCTCTCACAGAAGCCAAGTTTCCTCATGACAGCCTCCAAAAATCTCCATTCAATACGGTCATATGCTTTGGACATATCTAATTTTACTGCCATGCTCCCTACTTTTCCTTTCTTCCTGGTCTTCATGGAGTGAATCATTTCATAAGCTATCATGATATTATCAGTAATAAGCCTCCCAGGTAGAAAAGCACATTGTGTTGGTCCAATGATCTCAGATAAAACTTTTTTGAATCTGTTTATGATAGTTTTTGACACTAGTTTGTACAAAACATTGCACAAACTAATTGGCCTAAAATCACTCACATGTTTAGGTTCTTTCAGCTTAGGAATCAGAGCTATAAAAGTATAATTCAACTTCGGGAGCCAAGAATTACCATTGAGAGCAGATAACACAGCTACACACACCTCATCAGCTACTTGGTTCCAATGGCTTTGATAAAAACAAGCACCAAAGCCATCTGGCCCAGGTGACTTTAAAGGGGCCATTTGTCTCAATGCTTCCTCAACTTCAGCTCGAGAGAAATTCTTCACTAGCCTGTCATTCATGTCTTTTGTCACCTTTGGCTCCATACTACTCAAACAATGTTCAACATTTTCCTTTGATGGATCAGTAGAGCTAAACAACTTCTCAAAATAATGGCCAAAAGCTCTTTCAATTTCCCCATTTCCACTCACCATACGATTATGCTCATTTATTACTTGCTTAATAGTGTTTCTCTTTCTTCTTTGATTTGCACAAGCATGAAAATATTTTGTATTTTTATCTCCATGCTTATACCAATTCACCTTTGCTCTTTGCCTCCACCTAACATCCACTTTTTCCAATAAAACACCTATTTCCTCCTGTACTTTCCTGATCTCAGCAACATTTTGTTTGCATTCAACCTCTTGCATCTGCTTTAATTTTGCTGTAAGTACCTCTATCTCCCTTTCTTCTCCTCTCTTACTGCGCCTACTCCATTTCTGAAGAGCTATCTTACTTTTGCACAACAGATCTTCCACTTTCTCTAAGGGGTTCCATCTAGCATCTTCTTTGTTCCATGCCCTCCTGACTACCTCTCCACATTCTTCCTCTAAATCCCAGCATGCTTCATACTTGAACCCTTGATTCCTAGCCCATCTCCTCCTCTCTCCTTGTAGCACATGAATCATTAAAGGCTTGTGATCTGATGTTCTAGCAGGAAGTACTTCCACCCACACTTCATTATACGTCTCTAGCCATTTTGAATTTGCAACAGCTCTATCCAACCTTTCCCTCGTGAAAGTCTCATCTCCATGCATATTGCTCCAGGTATACTTCTCTCCCTTCCACCCTAAATCATGCAGCCTCCTTCTTAATAGAACTTCTCGAAAGTCCTCCATCTGCTTCTCAGGCCTCACTCTCCCTCCCTCTTTTTCATCATTAGTAACTATTTCATTAAAATCCCCAGCAATACACCATCCCACCTGATCTTTTGGTTCCAAAGAATCTAATAGATCCCATGATTCCTTTCTTTTTGATACCTCAGGCTGCCCATAGAAACCAGTGAACAACCACTTCTCCTTCAGCCCTTCATCTTGAACCCTTGCATTTATGTGCCTCTGTGAGTAGTTCTCTATCTCTATATTGACTTTCTCATCTCATAAGAGTGCCAATCCTCCCCCTTTCCCCATAGGATCTACTGTGAAACAGCCTTCAAACCTGAGTCTCCTTTTCAAACTATCAAACTTCACCCTACAGCTTTTAGTCTCCATAATAAAAATGACATTAGGTTTATTGATCTCTGCTATGTTGCAAAGATCTTGAACTGTCCGAGGGTTCCCCAACCCTCGGCAGTTCCAGCTTAGTATTTTCATAATGTTTGGCGGGGCTGTGGATGAACTGATAGATGAACATATAAAAATTGGCTTTTTTTTAATATAAATATATGGCTGCCACATAGTGAAACCACGTCAAGCGGTATAAGGGAGCAGTAACAAGCAGGCGGCTGAGTAGCTTGAATCTTTGAACTAACATTTTTTTTTTATATATATATATATGTTTTTCATGTATATATCTTCTAAGTTTTTCATTACCATTGTTTCATGTAAAGGATATGGACTCTATCAAAGTTTTTATCCATATTTAAAAAAAATAAATTATATATATATGTTAACAATATGATACAAATAATAAAATTTATATTTTTTTATTAATTTAAACTTTTGAAATAAGTTAAAATTTTACATGATAACAAAATAAATAAATGAGTTCGAATCCTAACTCTATATTATTTTATTTAATATTTTATGTATTGGATTTACTCGTTGAGGGTGAGTCTGATCACATGTAAGGATGAGTGTTAAAAATATAGTATAAATAATAATAAAATCTACATATGTTTTAAATGAGACCATTTTTGCCATTTTTTATAATATACAACCATTTTTACCATCCTTTACACAATTTTGTTTTAAATGAATCATATTTTTATAAAAATAGCTTGTTAAAATAATATCGTTTTATAAAAATATCCTCAATTTAAAAATTAGTTATATAAATAGTTTGTCAAAATTTCTAAATCCAAAATAGATAAGCTCAAAATGTAAAGTTTAAATTATTTAGTACTTTCTTTTCATTTTGTGTGTGGGGGACGTTGGGGGTAGAAGAATTATGCTTTTTTAAATTTTTGTATAGCTATGAATAGTATTTCTTTAAATTTAAAGAAATACCTTTCACTCTCCAAACTTATTTTATTGTTTTTTTTTTCTCTCATACTTATTAAAATCAACTTTGTGGAATTTGTATTAAGATGATTTTGATATATGAAATTTGTATTAAGTTGTTGATTCAATATCATACAAAGTGTTTTTTAGTACATATTAATATTTATTAATAAAATTGATCATTTTGATATATGAAATTGTTAATATTTAAATATATGAAATTGGTATTTTTGAACACATTGTAAAAATTGTAAAATATATAAAAATAATAATTTTAAGAAAAAAAAAATAAATTATTATTATTTAATTCAAAGATGCATAATCTAATATGGAAGTTTTTTTTAATATGTAAAATCAAAATTTAAAAGATGTAATTTTGAATATCCATATAGAGAAATCAATATTCGTGCTATGAATGACAGAGGATCTTACAAACTAGTCTAGAGTTTTGCTCTAATCACAGACTGGCCTATGTTGTGAAAATTCTAAAATTTTTCCTTCATATTATTTACAAATTGACCTCTACATATATTTTCTATTAACTTTGTGATGAAAAATGCTAACATGGCTATTTGTCATGTTACAAGCCAATCATGTTTGGAAAAACAATTCATCTCATCAAATTATTATAATTTTTTTAAATTTTTACACAAAATATAATAAAAAATTTAACATTTTCAGATCTCAAAATAATAATAATATTATAATAATATTTTATTTAATAATGAACAGAGTAGGATTGGATCCCAAAAGTTATAGTAATTTAATTTTGGTTACACAGATGAGATGAGATGTTTTAAATAGTAATGAATAGAATATTGTTATAATATAATTTTGTAATATTAATTTTGTATTGAGATTTGAAAAAGTAAAATTGTTTATTATATTTTGTATGTAGATTTGAAAAAGTTGTAATGATGAGTTGAGATTAGATGAGTTTTTTGATTTTGTGTAACCAATCCGGACCTTAACAGAGAGAGAAAATGGGCTTTATGACTACTACCTTTGTGTTTGACTGTGGGCTAGAGTCTAGACATAGAAGCAGGCCATTGAATCTATTAGAGGCAGCTTTAGAATGGGTATGGCTTCTCTATGAGCTCGTGCAGTTCATATAAATCGTGCTAATGGGCTTTAGTATCGGTATAAAAAAGAAAGAAAAGACAACCAAATAAAAAAATTGTTAAAGTGAGCGGTGCTTAGGGTATGGGCATGTTAGGAGGCATTATGATATGGGCCTCGTATAATCTACAAATAGGCAGCAGCATAAATTTCAGAGACTTCTTCAACTTCCCATTAATATGAATCTAATATATACATGTATATCTTTTATATATAAAAGCGTGAATTCTGAAATGAATAGTAAGCACAATATTTTTTTTAATTTTATCCTTATATATATTTTTAACACATCTTTCATCCCTCAAATCCTCCATCCAATAAAAAATTCAAAATGCACAGTAAAGATAATAAAAAATGAAAATGCACAGTAAAGATAATAAAAAATTTTATAAATCGGCACAACATTTTTTCCAATTTTATCCTTACATACATTTTTAACACCTCTTGAAATGAACAGTAAGCACAACATTTTTTCCAATTTTATCCTTACATACATTTTTAACACCTCTTTCATCCCTCAAATCCTCCATCCAATAAAAAATTCAAAATGCACAGTAAAGATAATAAAAAATTCAAAATGCACAGTAAAGATAATAAAAAATTCTATAAATCGGCACAACATTTTTTCCAATTTTATCCTTACATACATTTTTAACACCTCTTGAAATGAACAGTAAGCACAACATTTTTTCCAATTTTATCCTTACATACATTTTTAACACCTCTTGAAATGAACAGTAAGCACAACATTTTTTCCAATTTTATCCTTACATACATTTTTAACACCTCTTTCATCCCTCAAATCCTCTATCCAATAAAAAATTCAAAATGCACAGTAAAGATAATAAAAAATTTAAAATGCACAGTAAAGATAATAAAAAATTCTATAAATCGTCGAAAATTTCCGTAAATACACAGTAACGATGCACAGTAATATAATAATTCGATTCCTACACAGTAAAGATAATAAAAAATTCAGATGAATAGTAAGATAATAATTGAACGCACAGTAATATAATAATTCGATTCATACACAGAAAAGATAATAAAAAATTCGTATGAATAGTAAGATAATCGTCGAAAATTTCCTTGAATACACAGTAACTATGCACAGTAATATAATAATTCGATTCCTGTACAGTAAAGATAATAAAAAATTTGAAATGCACAGTAAAGATAATTATTTTTTTTTCTTTCTTTCTTTTCTCTTCCCGTGCGTTTTTCTTTTCTCTCCTGTGCTTCTTTCTTCTTTTCTCTCTCTCCCCGTGCTCTCCCCTTCTCTTTTCTCCTTCCCGTCGCCCCTACTTCGGCCGGCCATTGCACCCCCGTTTGGTGGAGGTGTCGTACACCACCCACCCAGTTTTCTTCCCCTCTCACCGGTGAACATCCCCACCAAGTTTCACCTCCATCCGAGCCACCGTTAGCCACCTACAGCCCATCTAAGCCGCACAGTTTTGAGCCGTTTCCGGCGCCGTCGCACCACCTCCGCCCACCATCTCTTCACAGCTTCTTCCCCTACAAACAGGTCTGAACACATCTACAAAGATATGAAGAGATATGTTTTTGGTTGATTTTCTTGCGTTTATTTCAGATCTGTTTGTAAAAAATTTATTCAAGTTTTTTTTTTCCTTTCGTTTGATTTCTATTTTTCAGATCCACAGAACAATTTTTTTTTCTATCTGTGTTCATATGTTTTTTTTTCTTTTTGATTCAAGTTTTTTTTCTTTCAGACTTTCATCTTCACTTTCTCTTTCCTCTTCTCTCCGAAAGTAAACTTTTTCTCTCTCTTCTTTTCTTTTGTTCATGTTGAGGATCGAGAACAAGATCAACACGCAGGTGACCTTTGCTAAGCGGAGGAAAGCTGTACGAGTTTTGCTGCAATTCAAGGTATTCACCAGAACAACAAAACCACTTTTGCACCCTCTAAACCACAAAAGGCAAAGCAAAACCATCAAAACTGCTTCCTTCTATTTTTATTTTTCTATTTTCTAAGTCATCTTTCTTTTATTTTCATCTCCGAGTTGATTTTTTGAAAGAGAAAAAAAAATTGATTTTTTTGGGTGTTGAACATGTATTTTTGTTGTGTATTGACAGATCTATATCTATTCGTTTAGATCTATTAGTTTTCACTTTAAACGTAGAAGTGAATGCAACCCTCATCTGCGCAAAATATGATTTTAGCTACGAAATATAAAATAGAGCACACAGAATATCTACCAGAAGGTAGATACACAATATAAATATTTGTGAGATATTATTTTATTATCTCGAAACAAAATTACAAAAATTTGAGGCTCTTCGCCTCATTCTTCAAACGATCTTGCTCCTCTAAAATTTGCGTAGCATCTCTGTCTAAAGGAGTAGGCAATCTAAAAGAAGAATTAAGTAAGGATTTTAATTTTCTATTCTCTTGTTTTATTGCTTCTATCTTCATGTGAGACTCCTGAAAAAGTCGCTGAATGATAGAAATTTTCTCATTGAGTTTGTCCAAATCATAAGGTTTGGATTGTAGTCGCTGAGAAAATACATAAATAGCTGAAGAGTAATGGGTACCGAGATTTATCAGCTCGTAGATAGCTTCAACGTCTGACTTATTAGCCAGATCATTATTGTATTGTACCATAGAACCTACAGCAGAAGCAGAAACAACTGGTGAAAATGGTGTAGAATACCTCACGTATTGGTTACGAGAAGATTGCTGGGCTATTGTAGAGTAAGAATGCAGAGAGAGATTGCAGAGTAAGAATGCAGACTAATTACATAAAAGTAAAGAAGATCGGATGCGAATGAAGATGAGCAGAATATTTCTTTTATAGAGAAAATTATGACTAAGCACCTCTATTGCTTCACGGCATCTCTCGTGAAGCGTCTCTTTACAATAGACAAGAAGATGTAGCATCATAGCTCTGCGGCGCCTGACAGCTACAGAAAACTTGAAAAAGCTTGCGGTGCTTGTCTGATCTAAAAAGCTGGCCACCGTTTTTGTTGAAAAATAAGGTTAGCGGTTTAACATTGATGAATTCTTCACTAACTGTGTTATTTACAATTTTGTTTCTTCATACTCGGTTTTTTTTCCTTTCATTTCGTTGAAGCAGATCTTTTTTCCTTTCATTTGCAGAAGAGGCAATGGGTTGTACAGCAATTGATTTCATGAACCACACTGGCGAGGTAATGAAATTATTTAATACAATATTTTATCATACAATATTTATAGTACAATGCATAAAAATATTACGTATAATATTATTGTTTATCAATATCTTCTAAATTTTTAAATTTATTTTATGCAGGAACATTTACCATACGTGCAAAATATTACAACACATGTGTCAGAAAAAGAATGGGCCATATACGTTGGTGCAAATATAGATGAATTAAACTCTTCAAAATTTACCTTTGAAGAGTTTCTGTAATATTTTGTTAATATGTTTTATATATATGTTTTATATATTGCTTTCTAGGATTTGTGTTTCAAAAACTTTTATCATAAACTTTTTTTTTTGTGATTTATATATATTCATATAATTTATTAACTCAATTGATATGTTATTAGATTTGAATTCATGCGCAATTGCCTTTTATTCATTTGAGATTTTTCAAGATTCATTGTCCATGTCTCACTGTAAGAATATAGCAATAAATGATGACTATTAATTTCTAAAACTCACCACCTTTCTTTCTACCACAATTTTATAAAATTTACACCTTATAACCAGTTTTACTGATTTATTTCACAACAAATTGCATCTTTGTATAAAAAAAAATTACAAAAATAGCAGTTGCTATGAAAATATGTTTTTTAATTTCCTCCCAACCAGATTGAGAAACACAATAAATAATACAAATTAATCACATTGAATCAAAAATACGTGGCTTGCACATTGATATCCTACTAGTGTATATATATATATATATGAATCTTCAGTCATTTCATGGTTACCACCAAGACAGTTGTCCACCATATGTTGATCAGTGGACTCATTAGAAACTTCTTCGACGCTTCGTAGTTATAGAATTTAATCAATGGAGCCCTACGACGTGAGAGAAAGGACAAAAAAAGTCTTGTGTTTTGTTTTGGAGAATAGAAAAAAAGGTTTTTGTGAAATGAAATCATAGAAGGAAACTTGGATTCCTTTGCTATCTATTCAAGAGCCATTATCATTATGGTATACTAATCGCTATCTATTGCATAGAAAGTGATAATGCAATCAAAAGGGATAAGAAAATAATTTAAGCAACGCATCAACGATTCATTTCACAAAGAGCACAAGTTTGAGGAGCCAATCATCGTTCCCTTTCTGAAACAGTAGAAGAATTTCCAGTGTCGTAATGCACATGCAGATGGGAACACAAACACTTATGCCAGTATGGGGTCTATATCAATGGGTCCCTCGCAGTTTTAATTCGATGCAATAAAGGGAATGGGCCCAGTGAAACATTCACATGCATACGCACCCCTAATACAGGACAACGCGGTTGGGTTCTGTAGATTTCCTGTCAGTTTGGCGCCTAGGAAGTCCTCCGGAAAATAGCAGAAACAGTTCAAACAGAAACTTGGGTCCTTTCGTCTGTACAATCTATCAAAGAAAACGATGGCTGGAAAGGGCTGTGAAACTTAAACCAAATTCTCTCTTCTTTTACAGGACTTTTTGTAAAAACGGGTAATAAAACACTCCCCCTCTGGTCCAGGACTCACGACCAGCCTCAAGACTCCACTGTTGTAGACTAGGCACTGGAATCTGTACGAAATTGATTATACCATAAATGATAACCTCAGTCTTCAGTCTTGAGGCTAGGCTCAGATTACTTCACAATCAGCCGTCTATCACACGGTTACACAACTAATTAATGACAATGACGCCAACGCGCTTGAACTATAAGCAAGAAGCAACCACTAATTTGAGTCCAACGAGAATATTTCGCTTTCACACAACAAATAGCAATGGATTCGTTGATGAGAAGACAGCGCATAGAGATGAAATGGCTCATTTTTTGAATTTCAATTCCCTTCTAGGCAATCTGAAAAATGATGACGAGAATAACGAGGGGAAAAACAGCAGCAGTATTATTTTGTGATGATTATAGTGGAAGATTATGCTTAATGGTGACGCATAGATCAAATCCAATAAAATTACCGGAGAAAGCGGGGAATTTATAGTATACATAAAGGTTTCTTTTATACTTCCAATTGCAGAATTACAAAGATAAAAAAAAAAGAAAAAGAAAAGAAGACATAATTTCATCCTACAACAAAGACCATAGTTGCACAAAGCAAGAAAAGCAACCAACGTGAAAAGTGCTTATTCCATATTTAGCAAAGAGCAGCACCTCAGATGATATGTAAGCGGTTACATAAACGTACTTTTCCAGTGAAATTTTCACGAATTCTACCGGACAGGTCAGATAAAGAGAAGGCCGAGTTAATTGGGGTACACTTAAGTTCTAAGGTCTTGAGCAGCCAGCTTCCTTGGCTCTGTAGCAGCTCCATGTTCTTCCTCAGCTTCACCAGACATTTCCTCCAATGATCTTCCTTTTGATTCAGGCACCAAGAATGTAAACACAATTCCAAGGAAGTTGACCACACCGAGGATTATGAGTGTATTTCTTACTCCAACACCCTTTTCTGCATACTGAAATCCAAATGCCCCAACTATTGCCCCAGCCTTTCCGGCTGCAGCTGATATACCATGACATGTTGACCTTAGCCTTGCTGGGAAAATTTCTGCAGGGACCACGAATGTAGTGGCATTTGGACCAAAATTGGCGAAGAAAAATGTAAGGGAGTACATCACAACAAACCCAATTCGGTTGGCTTTTAAGGTCCAGTGATGGTAAGGAATGGCCAAGGCAAACATGAAGACAGTCATGAAGAAAAACCCCATCAATTGAATTGCGAACCTCCCTATCTTATCAATGAAAGCCACGGTAAACCAATACCCTGGCACAGTGCTACATAGAGCTATAAGAGTTTGTGCCCTCGCAATTCGGAATACCTCATCAAGGGCACTCATTTCTTTTGCCTTAGGAATCCAACCAATGGCACTGAAAATGTCCTTCTGAAATAGATTCTGGCTGTAGAAAGCAATATCTAGCAAGAACCAAGTGGTTGTGGTTCCAACCAAATGAAGCCCATGACGGCGAACAAACTGCATAGAGAACAACCCAAAATCATTTTCTCGTCCTCTGTCCTCAACTTTCTCCTGATCTGCTTCCAACTCAACCTGCAAAACTTTGGACATATCAGCAGCTGCCTGTTTGGCATTCCTTGCAACCAAGGCCGTGTATCGAGCAGTTTCAGGCATTTTCATGCGCCAGTAATAAGTAAGAGCAGCTGGGATTGCACCGAACATTACAATTATGCGCCAAACATAATCAGCTTCTGGAGGAGTGGAACCAACTGGATCAACTTGATAAGCTGAGGCAGGGTATTTGGCCTTGAAAGCAGCTGAAACTATAATAGCAACCATCCCACCTGCCAGAATTCCAAAACCTTGCATTGCAAACACTGCAGCGATGAAGGCTCCACGGGTCTTTTTGTTAGCATACTCGGACATGATAGTGGCAGAAAGCGGGTAGTCACCTCCAATGCCAAAGCCGAGCCAGAACCTGAAGAAGCATAATGTAGCCATAACAGAATTGGGATTTTTCCCGAAGGAAAGGCCACAGGCAATTGAGCAAATGACCATGAGCATGAGGGTCATGCCATAGACACGTTTGCGGCCCATTTTATCACCGAGCCAACCAAAGAAGAGCTGGCCTGCAAGGGTTCCACAAAGGGCAACACCATTAACAGCAGCCGAGACATTTGAAGGCAGAGAGCCAGGTTTTTGAGAGCCTTCCTTGTAGTAGTACAAGCGGCCCAACAGTTTGGTCACAAGAGAGATGCAAAAGAGATCATATGCATCAGTGAAAAAGCCCATGCCAGCGATCACAATTGCTGTGAAATGGTACCATTGTGTTTTGGCAACATCAAGAGCATTAAGCACTTGCAGGTCCTTAGCCATTACCAGTCCTACGTCACACGATCTCTTGCACGGTGTTCTAATTCCTCAAGTCCTGAGAAGTAGAACAGATGAGGAGAAAGAGAGATCAATATGTGAGTCATATATGACAAAAGCATGAGCATGTGACCCAGAAAAGTCAGTCGGTGAGCTAGTTAGTCCGAGTGTTTTTTTTTTTCTCCCGAGTTTAGTTCATCCGAGTTGAAACTATTAGACTTGTGAGTAGTGACAGTAAAACAGACAAGAGAAGGGGGTAGAATTTTCCACGGTCGCAAATATCTATACGGATGAATTTCAAATTTGTTATTTGAGGGCCACATGCATGATAAAGCTAAAAGAAGCGTGAGAAATTGACCAAGAGAGCATAGGAAGTCCGTGAGTCAATAAAGTCACAATGATAATTATCAACCTATGATGAAAAACTCTGTTTAAAGTATTACGCCTCGTATTAGTATATTACACAATTCAGATAATATAAATTATTTTACTAAAAATTAAATAAAATATTATTATAATATAATTTTTTAATCTTAATTTTATTTTAAAATTTAAAAAAATTAAATTATTTATTATATTTTATATAAATTTTTTAAAAAATTATAATAATTAGAAGAGATAGTTTAAATTTAGATAAAGAAATGATTTGTTTTGGCTGAATTTATGGAACACGTGGACTACCATCAAAGTTTCTTCTCCCCACCCCTCCTAATACTCGGTAATAGCTAGTTTTGGTGGGCAATATAACAAAGGTTCTGGATAAGAGGAATGCTATAAAAACTCGTGAACTACGTAAATGGTACTTAAAATAATTACATGACGCTTATATTAACTACTGTAATTATTATTTTTCTTTGACAAGAGTAACATCTCTCCCTCCCCCCCCCCCCCCCCCCCCTCTCTCTCTCTCTCTCCTCTCCTTCAAGCGAAAAACTATTCTCTTTGTTTCTTCTGAAAGCACAACAACTAAATTTATTGCGATCTTAATAAAAAGATAGATAATGGAAGGTATACCTATGCAGGGAAAAAGCTGCAAACAGACAGGAATAGTCGCTGAAACCAGGGCACGCCCGAAACAAACAACACAAACCCAGAGGACCCCCAAAAGAAAACTATGAGATGACCACGAAACTCCAGTTCATAAAGTTTCTAATCAATATAAGCAAATATCCTGACTTGAGAATACAAAATAAATTAACAAAAGAAAACTCTTAACCACTAAATGCAGTACTTCTCATTTATTTATTTTTTGGGGTCCGGTATAGCTTAAGTGTATAGAATTCAAAGTTGGTTCCGATATTCAGCACCCAGGAATTCGAAGAGGTTGGAAAGAAGTACCAAACATAAAGTAAGCGGGAGAGGAGAAATAGAACGAAAACTCTGGAACCTCTAGAAGAAAAATGATTAAAGACGTGAAATCTTCTTACAAAAATCAGTTATCAATTTTCCAGTACTTCAGGAAGTTCTTGATTTCGAGGAACTTCCTTTCTTTCCGTTTTCTTTTTAGGTGGTGTTTAGAACATTTGAAGTAAAGGATGCGCAAAAAGAAACAGGAAAAAAAAGAAGGGAAGAATCAGAAGTCCGTGTTTGATAATTTAGGCTTCGGACTTCGAAAAAGAAGCAGAAGTAAATATCGGTATCTTTCGAGTGAATCTCGTTTAACATGTCCACAATCTGAAACCCAATAGAGAACCCGAGCTTTAAAGGCTCAAAATTTTTTTTTCTTTATTGTACCTTAAAAAGGCATAAGATAAAAACCTCGGTATAAAAATTAAAAAGTTGAGCAAACAAATAACTTGCCTTTCAACGCACCAGAGAGAAACAAACAGCGATTCTGCCAATTCTTCCTTCCTTTTTCACGTACAACAACCCATGTTAAATCAAACGCAAGCACTAAGGGAGGAGGAGGAGGAGGTGGAGAAGAAAAAGGAAGAAACTTTAAATGGTTAGAAATACTGAGGAGGTGTGGATAGTAAGTACATGGAGGGAAAGTATGGGTAGCTGGTTCCGTATTTAAAGACAACGTAGTCACGGCCCCCCTCCCCCACAAGAAACAAATACTCGTTAGTGAAGGAAAAAAAAAAAAAACCTCTTGTCGCTCTCACCATTTTTGTAAGGAACTCTTTTCTGATTTTTTTTTAAACAAGAAGAGTATTCTGTTATGAGTTCTGGATTTTCTTTACGATATCTAAATATAGTCAGAAGTTCGGATGGGATCGTGTTTAGCCCGACTCTACTCAGCCGATACCATAATTGGCCCCCCCAGCAGCACCTAATGTAATGGATTATGGACCTAATTGTTTTTTGGCAGCCTCATGATCCATAAAATTTGGTGCGATTTTTCTATGGTATTAGGGCTGCAAACGAACCGAATCGAGTCGAATTCGAGCAGAGGGTCAAGAACTCGTTTAGCATATATATCCGCTCGAACTCGACTCGAACTCGACAAATATTGAAAATTTCTGATCGAGCTCGACTCGTATAAAATAAATGATGATCGAACTCGACTCGAACTCGAGTACAAAAATATACAAGTTTATACGAGCTCGAGTAGCTCGACTCGAGCTCGATTAAAATTTGATCCACAATTTTATTTTATTTTTGGTTGGCTGAAGCACAAATGAGATTTTTTTTTTTTTTTTAATAAATAAATGAGATTATTTCTCTTAATCAATTTTAACTAGATATCAATGTAACATTGATTCATTGTCACTTTCCAATACATATGGCATCTAAAATGCCTAATACATTAAAGTCATTTAAAAAATTACATAATAAAACTATTAATTTAATATTAAAGTATTCGATTATCCTTGATATAATATTAAATATGGCCAAATAATCAAAATAGGATTAGTTATGAAAGTGTCGCAATCAATTAGAGTTGTTTATTTTTATAAAAATTTTATATTTGACTCAATAATTCTTTTATGAACTAAATAAATTATTATTGTAAAATAATAAAACATGTTACTTATACATAAACTTAAAATAACAACATATATTATTTTATATATATATTACTTATAAAAGTATAAAAAATAATATACATAGCACATAAAATATATATAATAAAAGAATACATGTAAGTATATATGTAAATATATATATATTACGAGTATTGTGACGAGCTCAAAACGAGTCGAATCGAGTTTATACGAATATTGTTCACGAGCCTAAACCGAATCGAGTCGAGATTATACAAGTTTTGCTCGTTTAATATTCGAACCAATATTAATGTTCACGAACAACTCATTTATTAAATGAACCGAGTCCGAGTCGAGTTTATACGAGTCGATCTCGAATTGTTCACGAGCGGCTCTGTTCATTTGCCGCCCTATATGGTATCAATTTTGACAAAATGGTAAAGAAATGAAAGTTTTATGGATTTTAAAATATTTTATCTAAATGTAAGTCCCACTTTAAAAACAAATCTAAATACGAGAAATGAAACTTGTAGTCATAAGTATGCAAATTTCGTATAATTATTTTTAAAAAAATAAATAAATACAAAATTCATATAAAAAAATATTAATTTTTTAATAATAGATCCATTTTTTTCAAAGTGACTATTGTACCATACTTACGTATTCTACGACTGTATATGACATTACTCTTTAAATAATAAATTTATAATAAAAAGATGGAAATATATTAAAATGAGAAGTTTTGTGTGTTTGAAAAGAAATTGAGAAAAATAAAATATTATTCAACTTTAGGTAAAAAAGAATTGCATCCAAACATTGGCTGAGCCAAGAATCAAGATCAAGAAATCAAGAACTGCCAAATAAATAAGATAACTGTAATCCAATTACAAATGTGGTTCAATTGAAATATTAGTGATCATTTTTCAAACTAAGCATCGATGAAGATTGACTTGTCCGAGGCGCCGAGTCTGCTGCTGCTACTATTTGCTATCGTTCAAGACTTTGAACACTTTCGACAATAGAAATTGCATTCTCTCTGTTTTTTTAAATTATAGATTTCGTGTGGGAGGAAAATGTAATTAGAAATATTGGTGATGTGAATTAGTAATTTGGGAGTAATAAATTGAGTGGACCGACGCTGTTTTAACTCCTTTCAAAAAAAAAAAAAAAAAAAAAGTGAGTGGGACCCATTGAGCCCCAATGCATTCAACTTGGCCGAGAAAATTCCAAGTCAACGAGTCTAGGAGAAGAGGACGAAAACTGACAATGGACCATTTCTGACCCATACGCGTACCATTTGTAATTTTGTATTGCAATCTTTTCTTGGCGAGGAATGTTTGATATAGTAATTTTTATGTAATTTTTATATATTTTCTTAACGTAACTAATTATATTAATAAAATATAAAAATAATTATATATAAAATTTTTATTTCTTAGCCTTTGCCTGCTTAGGAAATGATAAAAGAGATTATAATTTTATAAATAATAGTGAAATAATTTGAATTAAAATATTTTAATTAATTTTGAAAAAAGAATAGAGTTAAAATATTGTTATAATATAATTTTTTAAATATAATTTTATTTTAAAATTTGAAAAAAATTGTATTAATATTGTTAGAGTTGTGCTTAGAAAAAAAATTAACGTATTTTGTGCTTTCTTATAAGTTATACATCATATGCTCCATATTTAGCTTGAGATTTTGGTATTTACTCTTCGGATTAATTAACAAGTCGTAAATATGTTAAACTCCCAAGAATAATTGGACTTGCTAAATAAAAAATAATCAAATTATTAGCATTAGCATATCTAGAATATAATAACATCTAATAAAATATCAATGTTATAATTGTCTTTTACACTAAATATTTTTTTGTAAGTGATGACAAACTTTGAAAGGATGAAGAATATAATATAAATAATAAAATTTATATTTTTCATCCGTTTAAGTTTTTATGATAAATAATAATTTTATATAATATCAAAGTTCCTGACTTTACACTTTATTTATTTAATTAATTATTTCTAGTACTGCCTACAGTACGTAAGGAAGAGCTGATATTGGGACGGGTGGTTTCACACAAATTTAATTGAAAGTAGAAATGGAATGGGTTTTTTAATTAACTTTTTTCACGGGGTAAGTTTGATCACATCAGTCGTGTCTGAATTGTGATGGTATTGTATTGTAAGACAGTAGTGACTAGTGCAGTGCATGTTATCCCTATGAGAAACTCTAAGGCCACAGCTGGTGGCTCCCGCTGGGGGCTACCGCTGGCCAAAATTTTTTTTTTTTCATTTATTAAGAATTTTGTTTTAATATTATTATAAATTTTTTATATTTTTTTAAAAACATTTAAGAGTATTAAAAAATGATTTAAAAAAAAAAGAAAAAAAGAAAAAATTGTTTTTACCTAATGGTAGGAGCCACCTGCAGTGCATGTAGCACTGCTCTATCCTTATACAACATTCTTAATAGATTTTTCATTTTATTTTTTAAAATATATCATCAAATCTCATTTTTTCTATTTTATATATCGATTTTTATAATAAATCATATATTAGCTTATCTATTTTTTTTTCATATTATTTTAATATTATATCTTTTAATATTTTATGGGAAAAAAAGTACAATAAGAGAAATTAATTTAAAAGAAAAAATACAAGAAGAGATAAAAAAATACAAATGAAAATATATTTACATTTGGTTCCAGTTTCTTCTACATCTAGCAGCAATACTATACAAAAATAAAAAATAAAAATAAAATTCAGCATCCGTTTGATGTACCTTTTAATAACTTTTCTTTAAATTTTACATAATAATAGGTTTTACAAAATTATCATGAGTGCTCTTATTCCTTAAAGTAGGCGCTAGAGCTGTAAGGGCCCCTCATGCGTCCTATCTTAGAGTGGGAACTCAACTAATTAAATCCATTTTGTATGGCCTTAATTCAAAGGCTGGACATGCCTGATCTCTTTCCTATGCATGCACTTCCGCTTCAATATTATTAGGTTCTGAACAAATTCCTCCTACTCTTGGGTCCTTACAGTTATTTTCACAGCTATAAAAGGATGATTAATTTACAACGTCTATTAAACTGGGATCGAAGAAATTAAAATACCAATAATAGGAGACTGAGATAGTGCATGTCTTTGTATATACCGAATTCTTCAAAGTGCTTGGTGGAGAATAGCACGTGTTTTTTAAAACTTGGTAACTCAAACTACTGTTTACTTTGATTTTACAGCATTGATATGAACCCATCAGGCACTCCTTAATTTGTCTCCTAGCTCCACTTTGCCACCATCAGCAATCACCGGAAGGAATTGGCCGGCCACAACCGTACTAGTAGTACTTGTCCTACCATCACCATTGTGATTGGTTTACTTTGTTCGAAAAATCAATCATTAGTTTACTTTTAATATTGGAAGGTCTAAAAGGATAAGAGAAGTCGTACAATTATAAAATAAAAATAAAAATAAAAATCATAAATTGACATGATATAATAAATTTATTATATAATAAAAATAAATTCATAAGTTAATATCATATAACCAAGCTACGTCACGTTTTTTATTTTTATAAAATCTTTTTAAGGGTAAAACGTACATTTATCAAATAGTAAATATAACTTGTAAAAAGAATCTCATGTCACTGAACTTACGTTATATACTTGAATGGTTCTGTTTATTAATGTAATTTTTTAAAAATTAGGTATTTAATACAAACTTTTGTAAACTTTTGTTCCTATGCTTTTATGTAGAAATTAATTTAAGATCTTTTTTGCATCCCTGATTTTTCTGATCAAGAAATGAGACAAAACTCTCTCTCTCTCTTTTTTTTTTACATATATATATATGTATTCTTTTTTAATCAAGAAAATTATTTTATTACTCTATAACCTTTTAATTTGTTTGTCGTATGAAAAATTCAATCTTTTTGTTTGTCTTATGGAAAATATAAGATTAATTGAACTTAGGATTTTTATAACAATATAAAAAAAAAATAAACATAAAACTCTTTTTAATTAACTACTTACAATTTTATTAATTAGTTCTTAATTATAGCGCTAGAGATCAGTAGTTATATATAAAATTAAAATTATTTTTAGTTGAGTGGCACAATTACTTAAGATTACCCTAAAAAATCTACAACATGATATCTAGTATTAAGCTACTAGATGAAAAGGAAAAAGTTGACTTTGGCCCCAATATCTCATCCACTCAACAAATTAAGGAAGCTAGCTTTATCAGATGAGATACGTGGCGTACGTAGGTTGAGAGGAGATTCCTAAAACACTACTGCAGTACTGTGGAAATAAATTAAGAGTGTTAATTTATACCTATACCATATGTACGGATAGCATGATAATGATGGAATGAAGTTAATTAACCAGGCATGCAAAAACTGCATGCGACTCATGCGCGCAGTAACCAACCAAGAATGCAATAACCAAGCATGCAGTACTGCATGTGGAACACCATGCATGCATGCCACCCATGCATGGAGAGAGATGATCATTGGCGGGGCGGAAAGATGTATTGAACGGAGAGGTCTGATCTGGAGATATATGAGCTAGCGATTCTTTTTACGCAGAGACCAATTCTTCGTACGTAGTTGTTCAATGATAGATATATCCTCTCTAGTAACCAAAGTCGTCTTTGAAAGCTCAACTTAGTTCCAATCACGCGCATGCCGAAAACTTCTCCTCCCTCTTTATCTTTTGGATCATCAGGTTTGTCCGGTGCTTTTCGTGGGAATCTTTGTAACATAAAAGTCTTCAGGCTTTGGCAGTACGTTTGCGAACACACATTACTGATCAGAACTTTGAAAGCACAAAGATATATACTAATAAAAAGCATTTATTTTATCATACGTCTAATGGACTTCAAACCACTGAAAGTAGGGGCCGGGGGATCGAAGAGCTTAAAGTCTAAAGGCAATTAGATATATATGCTGCAGAAAAAAACGTTGACACGCAGCTAGCAGCTAGCTTGTTACATCTGGCACATTTTTTATGCGTCTTACAAGCTCGGGTGATAGGAACTTGCATGGACGTTGTTTAATTTATTATTTATGAATTGATATCCACAAAGGAGGAGAATATATAATATATAATAAGTCAAAAGTAGAACTTTACTGACCAGAAAGAATGTTTATGATAAATTAGGACTCTACTACTTCAGCAATCTCGGATAGGAACCTTCGCTTGGGTTTGGAATTGCATGCGCGGGATTAAGCTTTCCTTGTACGTAATTGATCTATGAAAACAGCATCGAACGTGAATCAGAATACGAGTTGAATTATTAAGAAAACAATATCAAAACTCTAAAGAAGGACGGGGTCCCTCGATCAAGCTGCAAAAGAATAATCATACAATTACCTTTTTTTCCCTTTTGCATTCAATCATTGGGCAAGCGTAGTAGAAAATATTATTCCGCCGGATGCATGTCAGCAACAAATTAATATATGGTATGCATTCTTAAGCAACAAATGAGAATCAAGGTTGAATGGAGCTATTCATAACAAGTTTAAATTGGATATTTCAATGTTAATAAAAACATATACAATTCAATTTAAGTATTAAAATATGAACAAATGAGTTTAAACTATAAATTATTTATTTACTAATTTCAATAAGAGTATGATATAAATCCCAAATATAACTCCATTAAAAAATCAATTTATGTATCTAATCTAAAATATTTTCTCAGTATTTTCCTCAAATATTCTTAAGTTATAAGCTGATCATAGTAATTATATTATTTTGAACATATTCCTATATATATTTTGTGTTCTCCCATAGTTTCATTCATGACATAACAAAATCATTTACGAAACATAATCCAAGAAATCATCACAATTTGAATGAGTTGGTTGGAATCAGTGATTTGAATCAATCAAATGAAGTGGTAATTTTATACATTGTGATCGATTCAGTTTCTAATTGGTTCAATTTGAATTAGCCGAATAAAAACTCCTTTTCTAACCATATTTTATGGCCTTTGCTTTCTAGAATTCAAAGCCTTAGCTATCTGAACAACTTAAGTGATATGTTTGGTTCGGAGACTTATATAATGAAGTTGACAAGTTGTTTGGCGGGAGTAACTCTTTAAGAATAATGATACACCTATAATTATTTTAAAACTCATTTTAAATCAACCAATGTAACCGTGAAATTTCATTAAAAGTTAATTTCAATTTTAGTTAACTACCATTCATTTTAAATAGAATAGTAAACTAGTTCATGTAAACTAATTGTAATTAAGTTTATCATTTTTCATTCTTTAAATATATAGTAATATGTCGCGTCAACTCTACCGACCATGGAAGTGCTAATTTAGTTACCAATGCACAAAGTAGCCACCGTGTTTTTTGCTTTGTCGACAAAGTTTCAATCCAGTGGCCTGCTGTCTCATATCAATCAACAGAGCAAATCACAACCATTAATTCTTTAAAGTGGGGGACTTTTAAAAGTTGACTTTAGAAACTTCACATTGCATCCATCATTTTGCAAAACCGTCTGTATTTACTTGATTGTATTTGAAATTAGCATACTGATCACCTTAGAAGAGTACTCATGAACACTCAAGATTGAAGTCAACCTAAACTATTAAGGAAATGTGATACACGTTCAGGGCCTAATCATGTTCATCTCCTATTTACAAATTCATGATACTTTAAGCCTATAATTTCATAAATCGAATTTTATCTTGCTAAAATAATATCATATATAGGAGTATTGGAGACTCGAGAGAACTCCACTATATATTAAATAATATTTTTCGCTTTACATCATAACTCGGGCCCTCAAATCCGACCTTTGATCTTAGTACTCTTGAGATATTTCTAATATATTTCTTTGCCATGAAAGTATTAGCAACACATTACAGCTCAACATACTCAATAACCGCGCGTGAGAGTCAATGGAGCAATAAGGAAGTTAAGATACAGGATTCTTGGAGAAAAAAGGTAGAAGACTCTCACAATCTAGCCGAAATCTATGGAGAGCCGTTGAGGGATATTGGAGCTCTAACGGCAACAAATTCAAACCAAAGTGATGATTCAACAAATCCTACCATTAAGGAAAATTCAAATCAATATGAAGATCCATCAGTTTCAACTAGTAAGGGAGATCTTGATATAAACCTGTCAAAATAAGAAAATCCAAGATCAACATCAACTACAAAATCTGATGATCCTATGTCAACAAAGCAGATTTTATGGGATTCATAATATTTTTTGAATTACAATTGCGTTATGTAACTTTGTTTATATACTCTTCTTGTATTGCCTAAGGGTTCATGTTGCCATTCATTGAAATATAAAATCATAGTTTCAGATCAACTCCTTTGTTTTTTATTTTTTCTTCTTGGTATGAAGAGGTAGCCATTATGAACCTTAGGCAAAAAAATCACAGCTCCTCCATTATTCTTCAACTCCCTTGCTTATCTTCCGCTCCATGGCTACACTATCTCTCAATGTTGGCAACTTCATCACTCTTAGACTCACCTCAAATAACTATACCTTGTGGCGTGAGCAAGCATTGACTCTTTGATTGAGCTGAATTATTATATATTTTATACATCTAAAACCAATATATTTTAATTCTTTCATTACATAATTATTGATTTTAGATGAAAAAATGGCTAAGAGACATAAATCCTAATTGTGATTTAAATTAGTTAATAATATAGTTTATGCTTAATTTTAAAATTTGTGATTTAATTTAGTAATTTTTCTTTACATGCACAACACATTTGTTTATATATTATATTCTTGTTCTTTTATTTTATTTTATTTTATATGCAGCCATAGGTCTAAAAGTCTTTTGGTTTTCTCTCAAAACTCACATGCGAGACCCATATGTTGAATTCTTTTGAATGGTTTGGAAGTAACTCACGCACGCATGTTGGCTCAAAACAAGGGAGGCTTTTTGGCTTGGTATTGACTATTGAGATAAGCATGCTTTTATGTGGGACCAAGAGGCACTTTAAGGAATACGCGAAAATAAAGGATGCCGGCTTTAGAGGCACGGGAGAGTGGAGACCCAAGGGATGAGGATTCTTCTTCTTGGTTTAAAAACGTAACACAACGCCGGAGTAGCGCCGTTTGAAGAATTCAAAGGGGGTCCAAACTGCAATTGCTCCAACCTCCTCCACTATTTTTCATCTTTATCTTTATTACTCTAGCTTGCTATTTTTTTTCTTTTTTTTTCTAATCTCCATTTAATTTTAGTCCGGATTTTATAGTGTAATTTTTAGATTTTTAATTTAGAATCATTTTATTTAGAATATTTTATTTTCAGTATGTTTAAGTTTGATGTCGTTATTTTTTTTTTACTCTTTTAAGCTTTCTTTTAACAATGGTTACAATTGCTATGAATTAATTTTGAGAATTTATTATTTGAATACAAATATAAACTCCAGAATCTTGATTTTGGGATTTTTTAATTTTCAGCTTGTATGTTTTTCAATTATTTTCTAATCCAGCTTAATTTTTAATTTAGTTTTATTAATCTATTAGTTCCATTGCATTTTAGATTGATTAAAGGCTAATTAGGACTTAAATAATTTCAGTTTTATTATTTAATTTTCAAATTAATTAAGATTATTTAGCCTTAATTGGTTTCTTAATTGTTACTTTCAATTTATTAGTTTTTTACATTCTATTTCAATACTCAAAAATCTAAAAATATGAATATAGTCCATGACTAGTGCTATTTTCATTTTCGTTGCACTCTTTCACTCATTGCACATATCACCACTTTGATTTCCTCTTTGTGAATATTTTTACCTTTTACACAAGTTTGATTTTAAACAACTTTTCTCGAGAAGACGACTTAAGAATTTTATTCCTAATTATTATACGACATCCTCCTGCACTTGGGATAGCCTTCGTGCTACTCTTTTTTGAGTGAGTCACTCTTGTCGAGAGCCAAGAATTAGTGGGACATCTCACAAATGAAGATTCTGCACCAAACAAATACATCATACCAAACCCAAGCAACTCCACGAATGCAGACAAAACCATTCCTCAATTAACAGATGCTTTCCTAGCATGGCGAAAGTCTAACTGTCTCCTTCGTGGGTGGATCATTGGGACATTTTTTGAGGAATCTCTTGAACTTGTCGTTGGCCTTGACACAACTTATGCAGTGTGGGAGGCTCTAAAAAATGTATATGCCCAAGAATCACAAGAGCGTGAATTTATGTTACACCAACAGGTTATCTACCTTCATAAGGAAGACCACATAACAATCACAGAACATACCCACACTTTCAAAGGTCTCTGTGACAATTTAGCAGCAATCAGGAAGCCTATTCCAGACCAAGAAAAAATATTCTATCTCCTGACCAGCCTTGGACCATAATATGAAATATTCACAACTACTATGTTGAAGCCCCCGAAACCATCCTACTATGAGTTGGTTTCTCAACTCCAAAATTACGATCAAAGGCGCAATTGGTTCTCCAGCCACACCAAGGTCCAAGCTTCACCTCTCTCTCATCAAGTGGCATTTTATGGACAACAACAGCAAAGTTCCCAGGTAAACACTTCATGCTATCGTGGACCAACATAAAATTCAGGTAAACTAGGCGTGGATTTCAGGCACAACAAAACAAGGACTTAAGTCAAGCCTACACAAATAATTCATTTCCTGCAAATACACAGTGTCGTCCTCCACCACTAGGTGAACGCTGCATGACACCTGCCGAGAGGGAGAAGTATTGTGACCAGTAGTGTCAATATTGTGGCACGATGGGCCACGTTGCTAAGATATCCACAAGATGAAATTCTACAAGCACTTGTGGCATTAACACTAGACAAAACCATTGTAGACATAGAATGGACTACCGACATTGGGACTTCCAATGACATGATAGGTAAGCCAGATATGTTAACTAACATTTGAAAATATTCTAGCTCAAACTTAGTACTAATTGGAGATGGATCATCCACGCCAATTTTTCCAATTGGAGACTCTTATATAAAGCAAAAAAAATCTGCCTTACCCCTAAATAATGTGTTATTAGTTCCAAATCTAACAAAGAACTTGCTTTCTGTAAGTCAATTAACTACTCAATTTCCTGTTAATTGTGAATTTTTTAATGTTAATTTTTGTGTTAAGGAATGGGAAATAGGACAAGCAATGATACAAGGGAAACACAAGGGTGATCTCTATGTCCTACCCACTTCATCAGAACTATATTTCTCTCATCGGTTCAAATCTGGCACTGCAAAAGTTTGGCATCAACGCCTTGGCCACCCTCAGTCTTTAGCTTTGCAATTGTTAAAAAATAAGGGACTAATTGATGTCGTAGGGACAACAAAATCTCAACATATATGTGATACTTGTCAACTAGGAAAGCTTAGTCGTTTACCTTTCTCTTGTTCATAACACTCAAGTACTAGTATCTTTGAAAATATTCATTGTGATTTGTGGGGACTCGCTCCTGTTCTTTCTATTGCAAAATTCAAATATTATGCTTGTTTGATTTATGACTTCTCTAAATATACATGGATTATCCTTTTACGTCAAAAATCTGATTTTTACAATGCATATCTACCATTTGAAAACTATGTTGCCAGACAATTCAACAAACAAATAAAAATCTTCCACTCAAATGGAGGTGGTGAGTTCATCAAATCCAAGTTGTCAACTCTCTTTCTTTCCACAGGCATTGTTCATCAAGTATCAGCCACGTATACTTCTAAGCAAATTGGTATGGTAGGAAGACGCCATAGATCTATAAGAGAATTAGGTATGACTATGTTGTTTCACTATGGTACTCCTTTATTTTTATGGATAGAAGCTTTTACTATGGCTATTTATCTCATGAGTTGACTATCCTCATTAGCTCTCAACTTTGAAACCCCACACTTTGCATTGCACAGAACCCACCCAGTTTACTCCTCACTTTGAGCCTTTGGATCTAAGTGTTTTCCCTACACTTGGGACACATGACATCACAGGTTTGATCCTAAAACACTCATTTGCATTTTTGTTGGTTATAGTGAAAAACACAAGACTTATAAATGTTTTCATCCATCAAGTAAATACTACCTGCATGACAACAACAAAACCACAGGTAATTAATATTTTCGAAACTTGGTTACCACATACTGATACTTACTTTTCTGCAGAGACATCTTTGGCCTCTTCTACTACTCCATGTTTAAGTCCCTTATCGCCACTTCAAGAAACATTATCATCCTCATAAAATTTCACGTCACTCGAACCTTCATCTCAACGTCCCCTCAATGTAGCCTCTCAAACCACAACATATAACTTTGAAAATGATCCTCAGAAGTCATCTCACAACATGAATTCACTAGAAACATCACCACCACATGAGTCACACACACCTGAAACTTTGGAATTATCCCACAGCCTGTATCTATACCACCAGAATTATCTCATTATAAACCAGCTGAGCACACACACTATATGGTCACTGGATCTAAACTAGGTGTGGTAAAACCCTATCCAAAGTATGTCTGGACCATAATCACCTCCGCTAACATACCCTGTGAGCCTCATAACACAAAAAAGCCTTATCACACCTTGGTTGGAAAGCAGCCATGAATGAAGAGCTTGCTGCTCTTCATAAAAACAAGACCTATAAACTTGTTCCTAGCACATCTAACATGCATGTCATTGGTTCTAAATGGGTATTCAAATCAAAACTTAAGCCCGATCGCACTTTAGATCAACTCAAAGCACGTTTGGTTACAAAAGGATATCATCAAATTGATGGAGTAGACTACACTGAAACTTTTTCTCCAGTTATCAAATCAAGAACAATTCAGATGATTATAACTATAGCACTTGTTAAGCAGTGGTATATTCGTCAACTAGATATAAAAAATGCCTTTTTGCATGGTTTCATTTCTGAAGATCTATATATGCAGCAACCACCATGAATGGTAGATCCGTAACACCCAACATATGTTTGTAAATTACAAAAAGCACTTTATGGGTTAAAGCAACCACCACGTGCTTGGTTTGATCGATTTAGTGCATTTCTTCTTAAATATGGCTTCTTTTGTAGCCTACTGATCTTTCATTATTTATTTTTCACTATGATATTGGCTCATTAATTTTACTTCTTTACGTGGATGATATATTGCTCACAAGATCAGCTCCAATACTTGTTGCAAATTTCATTAAGTTACTAAGTAGTCAGTTTGCGATGAAAGATTTGAGACCAATTCATCACTTTCTTGGAATGGAAATCACACCAACAAACAATGGGCTTCATCTATCTCAGTCACACTACTCTCATACCATACTTGGACAATCCAATATGGTTGATTGTAAGCCTATGGGTACACCACTTGAAGCTAAAACAAAAGCTTCTTCCAATGAAACTCTCATGGAAGACCCTAGTTACTATCGAGGACTTGTTGGAGCTTTACAATACCTCACACTCACTCGCTCTGATTTTTCATTTAGTGTTAATTATGTATCTCAATTCATGCATGCTCCCAAAATAAGACTTCAAAATGGTTCGACATATTCTATGATATGTCAAAGGAACAATTGAAATGAGATTATTTTTCTTCACACACTACAATTGATCTGTTTGCCTTCTCAGACGCAGATTGGGCAGGGTGTCCTACAACAAGATGCTCAACCACATGTGTTGCCTAGATGACTAACACAAGAGGGGGGGTGAATTGAGTTGTATTTAAAAAAATAACAATTATAAATCAAATATACAATATAAAATATAAACAAAATGTGAAATAGCAATAAATATAAAGAGTAAGGGTAAGAGAGAAGCAAACTCAGTATGTTAACGAGGTTCGGCCCCACTGCCTACGTCCTCGCCTCAAGCTACCCCTTGAGGATCCCCGAATTCACTATTCAATCTCCTTCAGGTAGAGATAAAACCTATTACACTTTTGAACAACACCGCTACAAAAGATCCGTGTAGAACACCCTCTACACTTGCAATCACCTTACACGTGGTGATTCAACGATTCCCTGTGCATAACACTTTCTACCCACCTGACCATGGACCAACCTGACCACCGTGCACCACCTAGCCCACCATGGGCTATGGCTAGCCTTGGTCCATGACCATTATCTTATTTACTTTATTTGCTTTGTTTATTCATTTCCTAGGGACCTTTTGGGGGTTTCCAAGTTGTTTTTCCTTATAAATAGGACCTCCCTCCTTAGGGAGAGGACATCTTCATTTGGCATAGCTTTTGGCAAAACCCTTAGAGGGAAGGCTCTCTTGTTAGAGAGAAGGCTCTCTTGTTAGAGAGATCACAAACGGTGCTTTTGCACTTGGGCTCTTTTGGGTGCAATTCGTGAATCCCAAAGAGAGAATCACACTTTGCAATTCGTGAATAAGTGTGATTCAATCTATCTTGTTCTTGCAACTTGGTGCAATTCGTGAATCCAAGTTGTGTTTATCTATCTATAAGGTTTATTCATTACTTGTGCAATCCGTGAATCAAGTATTGATTATCCTTTTAATGTGTTTGTTCATTCAAGTTCTTTAGTGTTCTTCATATTGTGCTTAAGTGTTCTTCGTGTTCTTCATATTGTTCTTGAGCGTTCTTTAGTATTCTTCATATTGTTCTAGAGTATTCTTCATATTGTTCTTGAGTGTTCTTTGTGTTCTTGAGTGTTCTTCATTTTGCACTTGAGTATTCATATTGTTCTTAAGCGTTCTTCGTATCGTTCTTGAGCGTTCTTCATTTGTTCTTAAGTGTTCTTCATTGTGTTCATCATTATTCTTAAAGTGTGCATTGTGAGTTTTGCTCAACCAATCCATCCAAGCCCCAAAATCGCACACCACTTGCGTTTGTCAACTTTCCATATTAGTTGGCTGTGCATTTTACTGTGTATTACTGTGTAGGAATCGAATTATTATATTTACTGTGCATTTTGAATTTTTTATTAATATATTTACTGTGCATTTTACTGTACATTACTGTGTAGGATTGTGCATTTTACTGTGTATTACTGTGTAGGATGAAATTGGATATTACTGTTTACAAGAGGTAAATAAAATTAGACAAACGTATTTTGCACGTTGCTCCCACCTAGTATATTATATATAAATATATTTTCTAAGCCTTGTACTTATATATTAGTTAGTCTACGACGCATATAATTTTGTCGATTCAGTGTACAAAATAAATATTCACAATTTTTTTAAAAATAAAAGTAGAAATCAATGCAAAAGTTGATTGGTTGGGCTTTAATGTTGAACTGAACTAGCCACTTAGCATTGCTTTATCATCTATATGATTTAAATTGTCATTTAACATGGATCCAAAACATTTAGATTCAGAAAAAAGATGAAATGAGATCATTTTAGATAAAAGATAAAAGTTAAATAAAATATTATTATTATTATTTTAAGATTTTAAAAAAAACTGAATTGAAATTTGAAAAAGTTGAATTATTTATTATATTTTATGTGGGTTTTAATTAAAATATCAAATTTATATATTAATATGTAGATCCACGTGGTTTAGTCATGTCATTTCCTACCAAGTGGGTAAATTCAGTATTTCAAATCAGTTCAAGGTTTTTGAAACAATTGATGATCATTAACTATTTAAATATATGATGTTAATTGATGGACATAAATTAATATTGAGTAATGCTACTAAGCATTATAATTTTTATCATCATCTCATGATATGACATTAGATGATTGGAGACTATTTATTATATTTCATTTGTGAACATATTATCTAATACCACATAATGAAATGATGAGAAAATTGATGATAAATAGATTTACTCTTTAATATTATGTCTTCACCCATTGGACCCTTGCAATTTCCGGTGTGATTATAAAAATTTTACCTGTATTTATTAAAGAAAAATGATACTTGCAGTTGTAAGTGTACAAGCGTCGTGTAGTCGCTTTGAAAAAAGTGAATAAATACGGAACCCGCATGAAAAAAATAATAATAATAATAATTTTTTAATTATGGACTCCACTTTTTTTCACAGCGACTGCACAATATTTGTGTACTCCACTATTATATGTAGAATTAGTTTTTATTAAAAAGTAGTTGATCTTTTGATAATAAAGTATTTTGAGAATGACATTAATGTTTGCAACGAATACTGATCTTATATATTCCTTTCATAAGAAAAAATAAAAAACAGAGGAGTTGATCTGAAACTATTATTTCTTACTTCAATGAATGACAACATGAACCCGTAGGCAATACAAGAAGAGTATTTAAACAAAGTTACATAATGCAGTTATAATTCAAAAAATATTATGAATCCCATAAAAATTGCTTTGTTGATATAGGATCCTCAAATTTTGCAGTTGACGTTGATCTTGAATTTTCTTGTTTTGACAGCTTTATATCAGGATCTTCCTTACTAGTCGAAACTGATGGATCTTCATGCTGATTTGAATTTTCCTTAATTATAGGATTTGTTAAATCATCACTTTGGTTTGAATTTGTTGCCGTTAGAGCTCCATTATCCCTCAACCTCTCTCCATTGATTTAGGCTAGATTGTGAGAGTCTTCCACCTTTTCGTCCAAGAATTTCGTACTTCCTTATTGCTCCATTTACTCTCATGGTTGTTGAGTGTGCCAAGTTGTGATGTATTGGTAATACCCTCCTGCAAACTTTGCCAAGGTTGGAGGCAAAGTTTGTTGTGAAAATAGTGAAAGGCTGCTTTTGACATTGGCTTTGTGAAGAGGTCTGCAACTTGGTTTTCAATTAAGATATGTTGAGTGATAAGCAGTCCACGTGCAACTTGTTCACGCACAAAGTGATAATCCAACTCAATATATTTGCTTCGAGCATGGAATACAAGGTTAACTGTTATATGAAGAGCACTGAGGTTGTCACAGTAGAGTATGGGAGGAGACGTCATTGTAAATCAAAGATCTTTGAGAATGAAGGCCATCCAAGTGAGTTCGGTTGCTATATTAACCATGGCACAGTACTCTGCTTCCGAACTTGATAGTGAAATTGTATGTTATTTTTTTGCACACCACAAGATGAGATTCCCTCCAAGGAATGTACATAGCATGTTGTTGAACCTTAGGTTTCAAGTTTTGTGTAATTATATATTTACACATGGATTTTGATGATAACAAATGAATTCAAAGAATAAAGGAGTCTCAAGCTCAAGTTGTCACACAATGGAGTCAAGTACATCAAGGAACCAAGCATGAGCAAGAAGGGAACAAGTTCACATTAAAGTCATAGAGTAATGTTGTAAATCTCTTCAAAATTCGAAATTAGGATTAAGGCTCAAAAATTAATATTTTATCATAAACATTAAAATACATTTTCCACATGTGCATGAATATTTTGAAAATTTTGAAAGATAATTGATTGTCATCTTTCACATGTGCATGCCATGATTAAAGGTTTGAACTTTGAAAATATTAAAGATGATTGATTGTCATCTTTCACATGTGCATGTTTTATTTGAATATTTTCAAAAGTGATTGATGCTTTTCTTGACTTATGCAAAAGGAAGATGTCTTTGTTTGAAAATTTTGAAAAGTAAAGTGTGCTCCTTTTGTCATATGCAAAAAGTAAAAGATTAGGTTTGAAATTTTTGAAAAGCAAAGTGTGCTCCTTTTGTCATATGCAAAAAGTAAAAGATTAGGTTTGATTTTTTTGAAAAGCAAAGTGTGCTCCTTTTGTCATATGCAAAAAGTAAAAAGATTAGGTTTGAAATTTTTGAAAAGTGAATGATGATTCTTTGACATGTGAATCTTTTTAAATTTGAATATGAAGTCTCATATGCCTATAAATAGATCATTTGAGAGCTTCACATTTACAACACCAAGAGCATACAACTCTCATTCAAAACTTTCATTCTCTCTTCTCTAAGCATTGAGCCTTAACTCTTATTCATTTTGAGAGATATAGTTTGTGCTTGTATTGTTCTTATTTCACTCATTGAGGAGTGTTTTCTGATATCCTACCCACTATCAATTCTTGTATCAGTAAAAGGGTGTGTACAACCCTTGTGCGTNTACTTGAACAATCCAATATGGTTGATTGTAAGCCTATGGGTACACCACTTGAAGCTAAAACAAAAGCTTCTTCCAATGAAACTCTCATGGAAGACCCTAGTTACTATCGAGGACTTGTTGGAGCTTTACAATACCTCACACTCACTCGCCCTGATTTTTCATTTAGTGTTAATTATGTATCTCAATTCATGCATGCTCCCAAAATAACACACTTCAAAATGGTTCGACATATTCTATGATATGTCAAAGGAACAATTGAAATGAGATTATTTTTCTTCACACACTACAATTGATCTGTTTGCTTTCTCAGACGCAGATTGGGCAGGGTGTCCTACAACAAGATGCTCAACCACATGCTACTGTACATTCCTTGGAGGGAATCTCATCTTGTGGTGTGCAAAAAAATAACATACAATTTCACTATCAAGTTCGGAAGCAGAGTACTGTGCCATGGTTAATATAGCAACCGAACTCACTTGGATGGCCTTCATTCTCAAAGATCTTTGATTTACAATGACGTCTCCTCCCATACTCTACTGTGACAACCTCAGTGCTCTTCATATAACAGTTAACCTTGTATTCCATGCTCGAAGCAAATATATTGAGTTGGATTATCACTTTGTGCGTGAACAAGTTGCACGTGGACTGCTTATCACTCAACATATCTTAATTGAAAACCAAGTTGCAGACCTCTTCACAAAGCCAATGTCAAAAGCAGCCTTTCACTATTTTCACAACAAACTTTGCCTCCAACCTTGGCAAAGTTTGCAGGAGGGTATTACCAATACATCACAACTTGGCACACTCAACAACCATGAGAGTAAATGGAGCAATAAGGAAGTACGAAATTCTTGGACGAAAAGGTGGAAGACTCTCACAATCTAGCCTAAATCAATGGAGAGAGGTTGAGGGATAATGGAGCTCTAACGGCAACAAATTCAAACCAAAGTGATGATTTAACAAATCCTATAATTAAGGAAAATTCAAATCAGCATGAAGATCCATCAGTTTCGACTAGTAAGGAAGATCCTGATATAAAGCTGTCAAAACAAGAAAATTCAAGATCAACGTCAACTGCAAAATTTGAGGATCCTATATCAACAAAGCAATTTTTATGGGATTCATAATATTTTTTGAATTATAACTGCATTATGTAACTTTGTTTAAATACTCTTCTTGTATTGCCTACGGGTTCATGTTGTCATTCATTGAAGTAAGAAATAATAGTTTCAGATCAACTCCTCTGTTTTTTATTTTTTCTTATGAAAGGAATATATAAGATCAGTATTCGTTGCAAACATTAATGTCATTCTCAAAATACTTTATTATCAAAAGATCAACTACTTTTTAATAAAAACTAATTCTACATATAATAGTGGAGTACACAAATATTGTGCAGTCGCTGTGAAAAAAAGTGGAGTCCATAATTAAAAAATTATTATTATTATTATTTTTTTCATGCGGGTTCCGTATTTATTCACTTTTTTCAAAGCGACTACACGACGCTTGTACACTTACAACTGCAAGTATCATTTTTCTTTAATAAATACAGGTAAAATTTTTATAATCACACCGGAAATTGCAAGGGTCCAATGGGTGAAGACATAATATTAAAGAGTAAATCTATTTATCATCAATTTTCTCATCATTTCATTATGTGGTATTAGATAATATGTTCACAAATGAAATATAATAAATAGTCTCCAATCATCTAATGTCATATCATGAGATGATGATAAAAATTATAATGCTTAGTAGCATTACTCAATATTAATTTATGTCCATCAATTAACATCATATATTTAAATAGTTAATGATCATCAATTGTTTCAAAAACCTTGAACTGATTTGAAATACTGAATTTACCCACTTGGTAGGAAATGACATGACTACACCACGTGGATCTACATATTAATATATAAATTTGATATTTTAATTAAAACCCACATAAAATATAATAAATAATTTAACTTTTTTAAATTTCAATTCAGTTTTTTTTAAAATCTTAAAATAATAATAATAATATTTTATTTAACTTTTATCTTTTATCTAAAATGATCTCATTTCATCTTTTTTCTGAATCTAAATGTTTTGGATCCATGTTAAATGACAATTTAAATCATATAGATGATAAAGCAATGCTAAGTGGCTAGTTCAGTTCAACATTAAAGCCCAACCAATCAACTTTTGCATTGATTTCTACTTTTATTTTTAAAAAAATTGTGAATATTTATTTTGTACACTGAATCGACAAAATTATATGCGTCGTAGACTAACTAATATATAAGTACAAGGCTTAGAAAATATATATATATATATATATACTAGGTGGGAGCAACGTGCAAAATACGTTTGTCTAATTTTATGAAATGATTATTTGTAAAAAATAATATATATTTTATAATAATTATTGATGTCACTTAATAATTTAAGGCATATTGAAAAAAATAAAAAAATTAGTTCAAAATATCATATAATCCAATATATGTTTATAACATCCATAATTTTAGCAAAGATGTATACGAAAAATTTAAGAAAAGTTTAACACAAACGGTAGTTCAAAATATATGTCGCTTGATATTTGTATTATAATTCATCAACTTATGTCATCCTATAGACGATCAATAGAGACAATATTGAAATTCTTATTTTGTTGTTGGTTGATTCGATCAGAGACAACATAAAGTTAAAACATAATCTTTTTATAAAATTTGTGGTATAATATTTTCTATATATAGCATATATATAAATCCTAAAATATATTTTGAAATTGTTGGCCGAATTTACTCTTTCTTGATTAGCTCAAGGATCACGGCCTTTGTCACGTGCCTATCATAGCAAACTCACATGTGGAATATGATTTAACGGAAGTTACGTCCTACTACTATGGGAAAAAAAACACTTTGACTAAACACACTTGTATTATATATTATATGAGATTTTTAAATTTGGAACATTCAATAATCTGAATTAATGAAACGTATAGTATACATATATTATACTTAGAGATTCACGTCTTATGCACATAATACAAGTATATATGTTAAGGAGAAAGAGAAAAATATAATAACTAATATTTAATTACTTATTATTATATAAACTATTAAGTATTATAATTATTGTGATTAATAAATCATATAACAATATTGAATGCTATCTCTCTCAACATTTATGTCTTCATTTTATATGCCAAACCGTTAAAACAAATGGTGTTAACTTTAACGGAAAAATAAAAAAAATCGTTAAAACAAAATTTTTCGTTACATACACACTTTTTATATATTGAAGATATAAGTACAAGACCATGGTGGACCTGAAAAACTGGATTCCAAAAGGCCCTAATTTTTCATGTCCAAGTTTTCGGCCCTTGTTCTGGCTGTCCAATTCCAGTCCACGTGTTCTAACGTCACAACTTTGTTATAATGATTTCAAAAAAATAAAAGAACTTTGTTATCAGGCTCGTATCCCTATTATGTATTAAGAAATACTTTAGTCATAAAATTATTATATAAAATTATATAATAATTTTATAATTTAATGTGACTTGATAAGATACATTAAAATATTATATTATTATTTTTATTATAAAATAAATTTAACAAATAAAATCACTTCAACTTATAATATTTTTTTTATTTAATTTTTTCGTGAATGTAATTCTTACTTAACTTCACACAAGTTTTTTTTAATTTTTTTTAAATCTCACTAAAAGAGAAGATAATTTTTTGTACTTTTTCATATGATAGAAAATTACACATAATTTATTTGTTTAGGATTCGTAGAAATCATCATTCATTCTAGGACTCGTAGAAATCATTATTCATTCTTTTTTGTACGTTAGGACTGCGTCAAACGCGGTTCGGTTTCATGGGGGAGAAAGTCAAAGGTCGGACAGATGTACCTACTTCGTAAATTGAGACCAGTAAGGTAATGGCGCGTCCCCTTGATAACGTAAACTTGATAATATTCTAGCTAGGGAAGGTAGTATTCGGACGAAACACGATGGTACGATACATGTGCTCGGTAGGAAGAAGTTTAGGGCACGTCGTTGCAATTAAGTACATCCTCTGATAATTTTTTAGAATCTTAAAATGATTTATACCTGTTTGGGGGAAAATTACCCCCCAATCCAGGCGGGCATGGCACCCGGCCCAAGGTTAAATCTAAGCGCGTCCGACCCTAGGCCACATAACAACCAATACCCAAATCCAAGAGGATGCCGGTCAAGTCGACGGGCCGGGTGGATCATGATCCAGAAGGCATCAACATTTCTATCGCCAAAGAAGAAGTAACACGCCGCCTTGATGGGACAACATAATTTGACCCCTCTTTAGGCCTAACAGCATTAATTGGGCTTTGGCAAGGCCACTTGAGGAGGCAGGGCATGAAGTTGTCAACCCTTGAGACAGGTATAAGTATCCCCTTGAACACTATAGAAATGTAAGCTAAAAAGAATTCCTTATTTCCTGAGAGTTTTTCTTTAGACGAGACTGATTTAAGTATCGGAAGCTCCATCTTGCAACCCCTTGGACTGCTGGAACTGAAAGTGATTTTGTGTGTGTAGGTAAAAGAAGACCTGAACTCGCGAGAAGTTCGGCCTAAAGGCGTACGAAACACGATATTAACAATACCCAAGTTGTCTTTTAAATAAGAAGAGATGTGCTTTTTCTAATCTCTTTTGATTTTTACGGTTGATTTTACAAAAATTTAGACAAATAAATTAATTAAAAGCGGAACGTTGGAAATGATATGATTAAATTAGGATTTTCTAGCAAATTAGGATTTTCCAAATCAAACCGAAACCGAAACACTTGTACCGTGCGACATGCCTTGGCTCCAATTCCTGACTTATTTAAAGCTAGTACAAATCATTATTCATATAAATCATTGGCCGCAGCTCCAACTCTTCGTCCATGTCCACGAGGATATTCCAAAACATGTAGAGAAAGCATTCTCAAAAGAGAAGTAATTTAGTTATAAAATGATTATATAAAAATAAATCTACAAATTGACGTGACTTGATGTAGTAAGTTAAATTATAAATTTACTTTTATTGTAAAATAAATCTAATAAATCACATAAAAATACGTCAATTTGTGAATTTAATTTTTTATAATTGCTTTGTATCTATAGCACTTCTTTTCTCAAATTAATGGCAGTATCTGCAGCAAGCTTAGTTTAGCTAGCATACTGATCATAAGCAAGTTTCATGCGGTAAGATGAAAACAGAACATTGTACAAGCCATACTCGAGTCATTGATTTAGAGCATCAGAGGTTTATGGTGCAAGTTGTAAATTGTTCGATAAAGCCTGTCAAATTATATTCGTGTTTCTGCTAATTATTTGGGAACAAAGAGTGAAATGCATAGCATTTGGTATTTTGAGATTGAGCTAACAGAACACATTCATTGTTTCATTATCATTGCTTTCTAAAGAAAAATATCATCACTATTGTTGTGTTAACATAGACATAATAGAAATCAAAGCCCCGTTGGATATTAACATAGCTGTATGTACCTTAGTAGTAAACATGCGGATCCAACTCGATCAAATCACTCTGGAACGGTCCTTATACTAGATGAAACCTGATGCTCCAGTACTGTCTGTTCGCTTTCCTCCTCATTCTCGCCCGTCAGTTCCTCAAGCGACTTTCCCTTAGTTTCTGGGACCAGTAACGTAAACAACATCCCCAAGAAGTTTATGCCGCCAAGCATAAGAAGTGAATTCTTTACTCCAATACCAGGTGGGTATCCTGCGTCAGTCTTGTCCGGGTTCGTGTTTTGGGCAGCATACAAAAATCCGAAGGCACCAACGATAGCTCCAGCCTTTCCGGCTGCAGCTGATATTCCATGACAAGTAGACCTTAGCCTTGCGGGGAAAATTTCTGCAGGCAAAATAAACGTGGTGGCATTTGGCCCAAAGTTTGCGAAGAAGAAGGTGAGGGAGTACATCACAAGGAACCCAATTCGGTTTTCCTTCAAGGTCCAATGATGGTAAGGGATAGCTAGTGCAAACATGAAGACAGTCATGAAGAAGAAACCCATCAATTGAATCGTGAATCGTCCCAAAATATCGATGAAGGCCACCGTAAACCAATACCCAGGAATGAGACCGCACAATGCAATAAGTGTTTGCGCTCGTGCAATCTTGAAAACCTCTCCAATAGCACTCATCGTCTGCGACGCCGGAATCCACCCAATAGCGCTGAAGATATCCTTTTGGAAAAGATTTTGGCTATAGAAGGCTATGTCCAACAAGAACCAACAAACAGTGGTACCGACCAAGTGAAGCCCGTGTCGTTTCCTGAATTCCTTGGAGAATAAACCGAACGAATTGCCTGGGTCTTGAGAATACCTTTCTGTCTTCTCCACTTCGGCTTCGAGCTCCACTTGTAATACCTTAGACATGTCTCGCGCAGCCTGTTTTGCGTTCTTGGCAACCAAGGCTGTATAACGAGCCGTCTCAGGCATTTTCATGCGCCAGTAGTACGTGAGTGCGGCGGGGATGGCACCGAACATTACAATAATGCGCCAAACGTAATCGGCTTGTGATGGTAGGGAGGCTGCTGCATTAACCTCGTATGAAGGAGCATTGTATGCGTGATCGAAGGCGGTTGATACTATAATAGCAACAATCCCACCAGTCAAATTTCCAAAGCCTTGCATGGCAAAAACTGCAGCGACAAAAGCCCCGCGAGTCTTTTTGTTGGCATATTCAGACATGATTGTAGCTGAAAGGGGATAGTCACCGCCGATGCCAAAGCCAAGCCAGAACCGGAAGAAACAGAGCGTTGCCATGACACTCTTTGCTGAGTGCCCGAAGGAGAGCCCTGATGCAACTGCGCAAAAAACCATGAGAAGTAAGGTTATACCATAGACCCTTTTGCGGCCCAGCTTGTCACCGAGCCAGCCAAAGAAGAGCTGGCCAGCTAAGGTGCCACAAAATGCGACGCCGGTCACAGCATCCGCTACGTTGGGAGGCAATGTTCCAGGCTTTTTTGAGCCTTCATCTGTGTAGTATATGCGGCCGAGTAACTTGGTTACAAGTGAAATGCAGAAAAGATCATATGCATCCGTGAAAAATCCCATTCCGGCAATCACGATTGCCGTGAAATGGTACCATTGGGTCTTCGCACCATCTAGGGCATTAAGCACTCCCAGTTGTCTAGCCATGGGCAAAATTCTTCAAATGTCTTCCTCCAGCACTCCCTGAAAGTCTTCCTTGCGTATCAAGAAAATAGTTTCAAAATCATTGAAAGGGAAGGAATAAACGAATGCTAGCTATTCACTACCTAGAAAAATTGTCTTCGGCTCTGCTTTTCCCATTTTGTTAGCAAAGTCCACATAAGATAAGTTTGGTCAAATCGTTTCGAGTAGCTTTCCGTTGGCTCAATTTATTTATTTAAAAAATGACTGGAGTTTTAATGGGGATCACAATACTCGTTGATTTTTCAAACAAGGGACCAGATATTTTCCTTTACTTTTTTCTTTTCAATTTTTCTCGACCTGGTGATCAGCAACTACTTTTGTGGTCATAGATGTTACTCATGCACACGGTACATAGTAATTTAAACCAAAAAAAATGAAAAAGAAAAAGAAAGGAAGACAGATTGATAAGTGATTTCAACTAATCGATGGAATGAACAGAATGAGTTCAGGAAATAGCTAGGATGCTCCGATCAGGATGTTTTTCGAGCAACTTGCTATACCAGTTTTGCCATGCTTCAAACCTGTGTTGCAGATCTTGAAGTGGATAAGGCCAGTACCAGATAGAGTAAAGCTAAAAGTGAATTGGGTAGTAGTTCCCTTGCAAAATCCAGGCTAGCTAGCTTATGTGGTGGGGTTGTTAGCTGGCTTCTCTTCCTGCTGTGGGAGGGGAACAGATACAGGTTGAACTGCGGGCTTCTCTAGATGGATTGAAGATGTGTACTGTTCGTTTTAACCTGACCTTTGTTGATTTGTGTTCAAATTCTCAGCTGGTGGTTGGAATCTGGATGGTTGCACCGTGAGAAGGAGGGGGTGGTGGTGGTGAATTTCTTGATGTTTGCGATGAGATCGAGGCAGTTTATGGGTGGTTTGTCTGTTCAAGTCTCCCATGTCCCATGGGAAGTCAATTGTGTTGCTGACTTCTTTGCAAAATGGGGAGCCAGAGGTGTTTCAATTCAGTATCTCGATCAAGACAGTATCCAAAAAGAAGAGAGAGGATTTGTAAGGCTGGAAAGACTAGGATGCTGTTATTTGAGATGTGGATAAGAATGTTTTTTACAGCTTCGTTATGGTTTTGTTTCTTTGATCCTTTAAACATTTTTAGTAAAAGAGAATTCAAATACAAAGCTTTATATCAACTACAATAAAGCATCCCAACCCTGGGATGCTTAGTGAGGTCCAAAGTGACAAGTACTGGTTGTGTCAAAGTGGTTTTGCCATGCATGATTGATTGGAAAAGAAATTAAAAATGAAAATAAAAAAAAGACTGTCCTTTTTAACTTCAGAAACTTGATTGTATGAAAGATGGATGCCACCAGCTCACCAGTTATTAAAGACTCATTTATTCATTTGGGTACCAGCCACTAAGCCAGATAGCTGATACTTCATCAATCTGGAATGAAAATTCACCCTCAACAGTTTTGAGAGAGGATGAGTTTATCAGGCTAGCTAGTAGGCAAAAACAGAAAAACTGGGCACTCATAAGCAAAAAGTGAAGTTACCGGAAAGTAAAAGGACAGTACTGCCACTTCCAATTAGCAAGGCCTCTGCTTTCTTGTATCAGAGAGAAGGGATGGAAATCTGATTATTGCTGGGATGGTGAGGATTATGAACAGAGAGGGACCAGCTTATATAAAGTGCACAAGATCCCAGAAATTAAAAATCAACTCGGGCATCTAGAGGAGCATATACCACGCAATGTCACAATAATGCAACAATAAAATTGTGTGGAAATCAAAATTCAAAACCTTTTGCTTCTCCAAAGTCCAACTTCTGAAAATTGACTAGGATTTTTTTTAAGCAAACGACAATGTTGTCAAACTTTGCGTAGTGTATTTCTCCCCATAGAAATTGACACCTGTGCTTTTGATTTCTTTTCAAATGAAAAATGTGGGACCGGTTGAGTTCTGTCAAACGAAGCAATCAAAAATAATAGACGAGTAAACGGTCCCTCATGGCTCATTGCACGTAATGTGTTTGTTAGCGATTTATTTATTCATTAAGCTTTCTAGGTAGCGTTTCACAGCAGGCGAAGGCGAAGGGCAAAATTCATAATACATGGTAGTTCAGATGTGATGGATCGAAGTCATGACTAATTCCATGGATAGCGTGCGCCGTGTGGTCAGCAGCCGAAAGATAAAAGAAAAATCTACTAAGCCGGTTTATTCCTTCACACCACACACACCCTCGTACGTGGCAGGCCGGGTTTATGAAAAAAATGACGGCTTGAGAAAGTAAATTATCATTTTTGTCCACAATTCATATTCTCATTCTCCTTCACGTCGACCACCTCCTTCAGCCTGCTTCACCTTCTCAGGCCACCAGATCGGCATGAGCAGATTTATTCAAATCATCTTCAATATGATTCTCATTCTTTGGTTTTTCCGGCTATGACGTTGACTTTACCACTGAATTTTTTTCTGGGTCTAGTTTTTGGGTTTTTTTAAATTTTTTTACTCTAAAGAAGCTCATGTTCAGTTACCATATTTTTAATATTTTTGCAGATAAAAATTTTCTGACTTCACACACTAATAACTAATAAGAATCTTTGTAGATGAAAATTTTTTAAATTTAGGAACAGGATCTACTTTTATCCCAAACATTTCATTGAGCCAATGTGTAATATTGTTGCTATCAAAATTTGTCTGAGTACATTATCTGTGAAAAAACCTCAAAAGTATTTCGTGAAATATCTATTACATATGTTGGAAACATTTTATGCCAGAATCTGAAAAAAGCCCTTTGAAATGCAAATCCATCATAACAAGAAGTTTGCAATAAAGTACCGAAACAATCCACTACCGATTACCCCACTCTGACGACCCTTCTTCAACTTTTTAGCAAAATTCTATTTGGACGGAGCAGCAAAAAAATAAATTATTTAAATATGTGATTTTATTCTTTTATTTTTTTTATCATATATTTAAAAAATTTTGACTAGGTGTGAGGCTTCTGCATAGCATAACCCATATTGGTACCGATGTTGACAGAGCGATAGCCTAAGGCCAATATATATGAGTTTATTTTCATAATTTTCTTTATTAACTAAGTATTTCTCTATTTTTTTAATAAATTTTTAATAAATTCTGCACAATACATTTTACAATACGAAGCAATTGAATAATTAGTAATTAGTTCCTACTATAATATTTCATATTATCCAGTAGGGGCTTTTTTTTTTAAAGATTAATAATGATCCCAATAAGCAGCTATTATTATTATTATTATTATTATAAGTCTGTAGATAGTTTAACCGAAACGGTCCAGGAAACATTATTCAAAACTTTGGGTAAGAGCCAACACCACAGTATAAAATTCAACAAAATAGAAGGAAAATGATAAATTTATAATTAGTCAATAACTATTATACAACTATATTTAAGATGAAGGACACAATTACATTGATAAATTTAAAATGAACTGTAAAATAATTATAAAAAAAGGTTGGTCACAATTCTTCATAATTGTACAAAACAAAATCCCAATCATTTATATTTAAAACTAGGCAGACTGGACCTATCAATTTAGCAATCTGGTTAGTCTCTCGTTAAATGTCTCAAATATACAGTTAAGTTCCGACAAGAAACCAAAATTTGATCCAACAGATTTATTTGTCTATTCTACTCATTTATTCTTAAATTTTTCTGATCCAAAGAGATAGAGGAACCTAGAGGTTGAGATCTTCTGCCTGGATATACAATAAATAGAAATTAACATTCTATAATCGTTGAGAGGCCGGCTCTAAAAGAACGGTGCAAATGGTGGAAAACGGTATATTTGGGTAAATATTAATAATATCCTAATCATACCTCATCAAGTGTAAGTAATTGAGAAGTACTATGTCTATAAAGACATATTGCAAATATAAATTTATAAAATAATGCGTTTTGATCCGATACATTATATCTATTTTATAATAGAAATAATTTTATAATTTAATATATGATTTTGAGTCACACTAATTTATCTTTAGGATATATTTTTTTTATAACAGAGTTGGAGAGTTTCGTACCTAGATTTTTATTTAGATAATCAGATTAAGTGTCATCAAGATATCATACTCTTGACTATTATTAAGTTGAGTTTTTGGCATCTTTATTTGGATATGTTTAAAATTCCTCCTCTCGCATTATCCTCATAGTCATCGTCCAAGTTAATTTGTGGTCTTTCATGCATAAAATTAAATGAAATTAATGTCATTTCCACTAAATTAATACCATTGATGTCATTTATATGATTAGTTGTGAAATTTCTGCCTCGAGTTTGAAACTTCTTTGTTCACACTGTTTCCATACTTGCCATGCCGACTTCTATTTTGTTATTTTGTTCACATTCATACAGGCGTACCTATTATATATATATATATATATATATATATATATGAAAAATTCTACTCATAAGCCCCTACACCACACACCACCTATTTTTTTAATTTTTTTTATTTTTTTATTTTATCAAATATTTATTATATAAATAATAAATATAAAAATTAAAATATTTAAAAAAAAAATCTAAAAAAAAATTTAAAAAAATAAAAAATATGTAGTGTGTGGTGTAGGGGCTTATGAATAGCATTTCTCATATATATATATATATATATATATATATATATATATATATATATAACAGTAATAGAGTTGATCTCTATCTCGTATTCCGCAATTTCGAAACAGACAAATACACTCTGAAGCCTTATCTAAGCCAGCCATCTCGTCGAGGAAGAAATTGAAGAAAAAATAGGCTAACAGAAGTAAATTTCTTTCTTCTTCATCATTACTGTAGTTAAGAAAAGCAGTCAAAGATTAGAGGAAGACCTAGACCGAAAGGTTGAGAAAACCCAGGCAATCTAGAGGGAATCTAGACGAAACTCTGAAGGACAACTTGTGAAACTAATGGGAAATCGATGCATGAATCAGCATGAAAAGACATATTTTACTGCAAGTCCTCAACGACATCTTGGAGTTCAATTTTAGTTTGGTTTGTACGGTGACTAGTTTGTATCCGTACTTTTCATATTTCTTTTTAGAAGGCCCAGTTGTTATAACAAATTATTTGATTTGATTTGATTTAATTATTATAATTTTATTTAAAATTTTATATAAAATATAATAAATAATTTAATTTTTTAAATAAAAATTATAATAAAAAAATAAATCTTAATAATATTTTATTTAATTTTTATCTTATCTCAACTTATTTATAATAAAAGATGGGAGAGTTAAATTTCATTTATGGTCAATTGCAGTCAAAATTGTACAAAACAGACTTTTAGAAATATGTTTTACGTTCTTCAAGTTTTCTAAAGTTTTCGGTACGATGCTTGATTTTGAATAAATTTGAGTGAAAACAGAGTAGTTCATCTGAGTAACTTCAAACAACGTACCGAATGATTTTTGGAAACAAAGTTGAGATACAGCCTTACAGGGCAGGTCCAAAGATCATTGAGTACATATATTTCGAAGCAAGGGAAGTTAAATATTGCACTTCCGGATTTAAGTGGCACAAACTAAAACAAAATAACTACATTATTATTGCATTGTAATATGAAGTTACAAAGGAAAAACCACAACTGAAAATGTGACATAAGAGCTTGAAATATTGTATGTTTTTTTTGGGTAAACAAAACGAAATCACACTGGAACAGTCCTAGCACCAGCGGTCTGCTCGGAAATATCACCGCTTTTGTCTTCGTTCTCTCCGGTCAAGTCCTCCAACGATTTTCCTTTGGATTCAGGCACCAACAAGGTAAATAACATTCCCAAGAAGTTAATTCCGCCAAGCACAAGAAGTGAATTCTTCACACCAATGCCAGTAGGGTACCCAGTGTCTACTTTATTCGGGTCTTGGCTTTGTGCGGCATACAAGAACCCAAATGCCCCAACTATAGCTCCTGCCTTCCCAGCTGCGGCGGATATTCCATGACAGGTAGACCTTAGCCTTGCAGGGAAGATTTCCGCTGGCACAATAAAAGTGGTGGAATTGGGACCGAAGTTGGCGAAGAAAAAGGTCAAGGCGTAGATTATGACGAAGCCAATCCGGTGTGGCTTTTGAATCCAGTGATTGTAAGGTATGGCAAGTGCAAACATGAAGACAGTCATGAAAAAGAATCCCATCAATTGGATTGCAAACCGTCCCATATAATCAATGAAGAGCACCGTAAACCAATACCCAGGCACCGTGCTGAACAGTGCAATAAGTGTTTGCGCCCTTGCAATCTTGAAAACCTCTTCTAGCGCACTCATAGTTTCTGGCAATGGAATCCATCCAATCTTGGAGAAGATATCCTTTTGGAAAAGATTTTGGCTGTAGAAGGCAATGTCCAATAAGAACCACGTGGTAGTGGTTCCAAGCAAGTGAAGGCCATGGCGTTTTGCGAATTCCTTGGAGAATAAGCCAAAGGAATTGGATGGCTCCACTGCAAGTCTGTCGATTTTCTCCTCTTCAGCTTCAATGTTCACTTGAAGCACCTTAGACATGTCTGCCGCGGCTTGTTTTGCGTTTTTGGCGACCAGGGCAGTGTAACGAGCTGTCTCTGGCATTTTCATACGCCAGTAGTATGTGAGGGCAGCCGGAAGAGCTCCAAACATGAGAATTATGCGCCACACATAGTCAGATTGGGGTGGAAGGGAGTCCTTTGCATTGACTTGATATGCAGGAGGATGGTATTTGTTATTGAATGCGCTTGAAACTATCAAGGCAACAATCCCACCTCCCAAAATTCCAAACCCTTGCATGGCAAAAACCGCTGCTATAAACGCCCCACGAGTCTTTTTGTTGGCATATTCAGACATGATTGTAGCAGAAAGTGGGTAGTCACCACCGATACCAAAGCCAAGCCAAAATCGGAAGAAACAGAGTGTGGCTATGACACTGTTTGCTGAGCGTCCAAAAGAGAGCCCTGAGGCAATGGAGCAAACCACCATGAGAACAAGAGTAATACCATAGACCTTCTTGCGGCCCAATTTGTCACCAAGCCAACCGAAGAAGAGCTGGCCGGCCAATGTGCCACAAAGTGCCACACCGTTAACAGCATCAGCCACATTTGGAGGCAACGTGCCGGGCTTTAATGCGTCTTCTTTAGTGTAGTAAAACCGGCCGAGTAACTTGGTGACGAGGGAGATGCAGAACAGATCGTATGCATCTGTGAAAAAGCCCATTCCGGCAATTACAATTGCCGTGAAATGGTACAGTTGAGTCTTGGCCTTATCAAGTGCATCAAGCACTATCAATTTGTCTCCAGCCATGGCTGGAACTTGCTGCTTTCAGTACTAGTCCTCCGACAGTTGCCTGCACTTCGGGGGGGAAAAAAACCTTCTGTAATGGCACGTCTATGATATCAATGAACTCGCCTTAAAAACTTGAAAAATAAAAAATCTGTTTTAACTTTCCATCCAATTATCATTAGCTTAGTTTTCAGTAAAAAGTAATAAAAGAAAATATACAAATCAAAACAAATTTTACAAAAATTAAAACAAAAACTATCATTAAAAAAATTAGTTTAAAACAAATTTTCAACTTTACTCATTCATTTCTACAAACTCTAATACAAAAAATATTTCAAGAAAACTTTCATTTAAATTTTCATATTTGTTTTTACAAAATCCAATAAATAATACATCTCTAAAAAATTATAAAAAACAGTCAAATATTGTCAAATTTTCTCTTAACTGAACATGATGCCTTCATAATTCTCTATAACGAATGCTCCAAATTAATCCAATAGACAACTAGGGCCACTAGGCTGTAAAATGATAGGGTAGTCTAATGAAACTTGTTTGTCTATTCTTTCCATTATATATATGGCCCAACATAATTATGACGAGAGTATTTTTATTCATTGAACCAATCGGATCGTTGCCTAAGTTTATTAATGTTTTTGTCACTAATGAACAGGAGACATATGACAATTAACATTGATGATGTATTGGTGTCCTGTTCCTTTCTGTTGTTATCCATGAACTTTGATAAATTCAATGGCGATTGGCGAACACATATTCATTCAAAAAAAGAGGGAAGAAATAGAAAAAATTGGCATTCTGATCACTTCTCAACAAAAGACTTGTTTTTTCTTCTTAAAAATTGATGGATGAACAACTACTAGCTCCACAACTGGTTATATTAAATGAATAATTATTCTTCGATGATACCATGTCACTGATAGTGACAACTTGGATACAAAAATCCGCCATTGCTAATATCTCTCGTGGAAGAAAAAACCTCGAGTTAAAGACAGAAAAATCATGTGGCCACGGTGATTGGACCGGCTTGCAATTTGCAAGGCCAGCCGGTCAACTGGCTCGAGAAATATCAGGGGGCCGTACAAGAGACGTTGCATGACTCGCGTTAATTCCATCTCTAGGCTTCAAAAAAAGAAAACTAACCACGACAAGACTATATATAATATAAGTGAAAATGGATATATATATATTATATGGTTTATTGGTCAGAGATAATCCAAGCATCGTCAATAACTTGATCAGGACGGTATGCAACCAAGTTGCAAAACTACATATATTGGCCAAGAGAATTACTAATAATTAAATACTGAAACTGACCATTCAATAATATATGAAATGTAAAGAATTAATTTTATAAAATACCATGCAGAAAAAGATGTATTTCCGAAAGCAATAAAGCTGGCCGGCTCGTACGTACGTGTGTTTAAACTTCCAAGCAGGTTGATAGATGAAATGACATGAGATGAATTTTTAAATAGTAATAATAAAATATTGTTATAATAAATTTTTAAATTAATTTTTATTGGATTTAAAAAGTAAATTATTTATTATATTTTTATAGATTTAAAAAATTAATATGTTAGATAATGAGATGAATGAATTTTGGTTTTGTAACTGTGAGTCCCTTCAGGTTGATAGATAAAAAAGAAAAATGCTTGGCCATTTTGAGAGCAGGCTAACAAATCGCTCCAATCAAGAAGATATTGTAAACTCTTTAAGATTTCAAAAGGATTGATTTTCAAAAAAATCGATAGATCTCAAAATCGATTGGCGCACTCTATGGCGCAATAGGCCGCTACAAACTCAAAATTTGGTAGCATTTCATTATCTAGCATTTCAAATAGTTTTCTGTATAATACCTATGAATAAGATCCTTCCATTATTACGAAAGTGGTCTTTTACTACTTATAAGTCGTTGACTTTGAATTGACTGCACTATAATAAAAAGGAATGACATTGAAAACAAAGGTATTGGCTTAACGAGTTAGATGAGAGATTTTTCAGGACTGTATCTTTTTCTAGGATCTAGGAAGTCTATTAATTACCGGCACGGCAGGAAGATAACTTAAAGGGTACTGCTAGTATGATATATATAGAGACATATAATGGATGGGTACAATCATCTTTAACCCAAAAAAGTACTGTTGTAAAGTGGTCCTGATAGATATACATCCAATAAAACCAGTTCCAACCATCAAGGAATTCCCCTGGTTTCATGCATGCACCAGTTCTAAATTAGAAAGCTCTCGTCATAACATTAACCAGAGAAAGAGAGAGAGGCTGACCTGCTTCTTGAGGAGGAGAGCAGCAATGGAAAGTGCGAGGTGTATCGTGTTGGGCCGTAATGGAGTGCATAGAGAGGAGAGAGGCCAGTTATCTAGCGTGCATGTTAGTCTGTGACCCCTTGGAAACCAGAATCAAGTCGAAGATCCAACGGCATATACCCCCTCATATAATTAATATAGTCAACGCTATCGTAAAGTCATGGCTCACATTCTTGCTTCTATACTACTATGCGGCCAGCAGGGACAGAAAAGTACATGCAATCATTTTTTATTTTAATAATTTTTTCATCATGCACGCGTAAGGCTACATTAATCGGCCTCTTTCGTAGCAAGTTCCTCATTGTTCTTGTCTTGGCAATTTTATATTACGAGATGATTGGCAATCCGTCATACGTCCATCATACGTACTAGTATAGTACTGCTAGCTGCTTCAGCTGCAAGCTGACCGCTAGCGCTCTACCCTTAAAGGGTATTCATTTTTTAGTTACATGATTGAGATAAAATGAGATGATATATTTTAAATAGTAATAAATAAAATATTGTTATAATAAAATTTTTTAACATTAATTTTATATTGAGATTTAAAAAAGTTAAATTATTTATTATATTTTGTATTGAGATTTAAAAAAATTCTAATGATGAATTAAGATAAAATTTTTAATTTTACTTAACCAAACAAGGTGAGATGAGATGAACTTAATTTTGGTTTTGGTTTTGAATACTTGACTAATTCAATTGACAACTTGAGTATTTATTAAGTAATACATCAGTCAGTGCATGCATGCATATATATAACTTGCATATATAGCTATTTCATTTGTGTCGACTTAAACCTTTATCCACACGTATTTCTTATAGAATAGGTTAATTGCATTTTATCTATATCATGTGTTCGGCAGGGTTAATTACTAGCTTTTCAGGTTCATCACATTTAATTAAGTTTGACACGTAACTTTATGATCGGAACAAAATTTGGTTTAATTCATTTTCAACAATTGCATTAATATATATATATATATAATTTGTACAAATCTTGAATAGATAACTCTACACAAATTCTTATAAAAAAGTAAATTTCACTTTAAAAAAAAAAATGTATGAAAGCTATTCGTTATTAAGAAGATTGACTTTTCTACAAATAAATATTTTATCTGTTCAAAACTTATACTTGACGTTACTTTTTATATATAATATTCTTATGCATCGTGATTACTCCCCTTACCGAATTATGCTTTGTATAATATCCGTACGCTATATGATTACCACCCTTATCGATTTTTTGACAAAAAGAAAGGAGAATGTAAAGTGAGCTACGGAACATTATTTTACATCAGCTAAATATAAAGGGGGAGTATTTTGATAGTAGTAGTTGTGCAAGTGTTGTGTAATTTTTTTTTAAAAAAATAAATTAATACGGAATCTATATAAAAAAACTATTTTTTTCAACGTAGACCTTACTCTTTTCAAAGCGATTGCTCGAAATTTACATATTTTATGACTGTATGTAACATTACTCAAATACAAAACATTCATTCTTTTTGCAGTCAATTAGGAACTGTTCTTGTTGTTATATTGTTGGCGTTATAATTGAATGTCACATTGAGTTCTTAAACTAATCAAAACGATAATGTCATCTTCTCATGTTTCCCATTAAGCAAGGCAGCTTTGAATATACAACATTAATTTCCTTAAAAAAAAGAAAGGACTTTGCAACAAGTTGACCAGAAAGGTAATGTTTACTTGGGAAGATGAGATGATTTTGGAGATTTTCATTATTTAATAGCATTTTTTAAGAGGTTTGATCAAGAGTTTACCGGTTGAAATTATTGTATACCAGTCTCTAAACATATCCATTAAAAAAATTCTATACATATACTATATTATCATATTATTTAATGTATCACATTTTATATAGTGTAATAAAAATAAAATGAGAATATAACGTATAATATTATTCTTTCGTCTATTACTTGCTTTTTAATTAATACCCGAATACAATGTAAAACGAAAGATCCTCTTAATTTCGTCAAAAGAGAGTTTGGTGAGAAGAGGGTTGGTTGAGCTGCCTTTGTTGATTCTCAGAATAATATATTTAACATTTTTTTTTTAATATCTATTTGTAAGTTAATGTGTAAATCTTACTTTCAAATGACAAAGCTTGATTTGTAAAAAAAATTAAAATTTAAATCTTTGATAAATTAAATCTTGTCATTATATCAACGGCATAAAAAATGTGTTTTACACACTTGCTTATAATTAAATTTTGTTTTTATTTTTTTTTCTTTAGAGGATGAAAAATGAGATAAGAATTTGGCTTACACGAAATATATATATATATAATATGTCTGTATGTATGGACGTATGATGGCTCTAGGCTCCGAAATCAACAATTGGTGCTAATTTTGAATTCTTTGGAAAAGAAACAAAAATTAATTCAGATAATCCACGATCCATGTATGTTTATAACTATATTAAGGACGTGTTTTACCCCCATCTACCACACGGATCACCTGCAACAAATGAAATGGCGGCACTGATTGCCTTGTGGAATCTCTGATGCCAAAGTCAAAAATATAATATGAGAGTAAAAGTGTATAGTGAATCAAGTTAAGGATTTGTTACCTCCTGTAGGCTATTTATAGAGGTTATTTCCTTGGAGTGGTTGGAGTCTAATTAGCTTTGTGAATCCTTTTCCTTGTAGGAGTCTAAGTTATGTGAAGTAGTTCCCTTCTAGGAGTAGGAGTCTATCTCCTGTTAGGAATCTGAGTCTGTTTCCTCTTATGAGAAAGTCGATTTGTCTTATCTCTTCTTGATTTTATCTTTTAGTTAAAGTTGTGGGGACGTAAATATCCCTTCCAATTACCTTGCTAATTTCCTTCATGATCATCATGTGGGAAATTAAATAATTTGTATTCTTTGTACTTGCCTTTTACCCCATCGGCTCGTGGGCATTCGTTTGCTTTTGTTTTTCCCCACCCAGCCGAGAATCATGCTAGTTAGTGCGCGTGGGTGTCTTCACTTCCTTTTGGTTGGCTATCAGTTGGCTGCACCGTGCATGAGGCTCAACCTTTGGTAGCTCGGCCTTTCAGTTGTCTTGGGAGTCTTCAAGTCAACTGTAATTGAGGTAACCTACAGATAAAGCAATTCTGGTAGCTGTGAAGCCTTAGAAGGCCTTAAGAATCTTCAAGTCAATAATCAGCAAAATAAATTTAGAAACTTGGTCACTGGTATCCTGTTCGATCCCTAGTTTCTTGTCCAATCCCTAGTTTTTTGTTTATTTCGTGCTAAGCGGTGAGAGGCTCAGCTTTGAGAGATAGGCGGGAGATGTACTAGACCGCATTGAGTGTGCGTGAAGCTCAGTTTTGAGTCTATGGACGTTTGTCTAAGAGACTGTTTATTGCATGAAAAAACTATTTATCCTTGAGTGCTTTTGTAATATTATTTTTGCATTGTTGAGACTGCTAAATACTTTCTCGCCCAGAGTTTTTGGTTGTGTTGCTCGCCTAGAAGCGTTTGTCCTTTTGCTTGCCTAGAGGCGTTTGTATGGTTGCTCGCCTGGAGGCGTTTGTATAGTTGACCGCCCAGAGGTGTATGCATAGTTCACCCCCTAGACGCGTCTTTATTGTTGCTCACCTATAGGCATTTGTGTTGTTGCTCACCCAAATGCGTTGGTTTACTAAAAACAAAATGGTTAGTATAATAAAAATGTACAAGGTTGAGATTTAAATACCTGAGCCTTGCTCCGGTGGCGATGGGCTTCTTGGTGAGAAGATTAACTTGGCCGTCGAGGAGTTTCCTTTGTACATGGCACTGCAAGGCTGATAACTTGTCCTTGGTATTTAGTGGTCGGGTGGTCCCTGACCTTTCCCACCTTTTTGCATGGCACCGTGAGTGTGAATTCATCGTTGGTGTTTAAGGGTCAGGCAGTTCTTGACCTTTCCCACCTTTCTGCATGGCACCGCGAGCCTGATATAGCTTGCCTTTGGTCTTTAGGGTCGGTGTGGTTTGAAGACTTACGCTCCCTTTTTCATGGCACCGCAAGCTGCTAAGGCTTGCCTCTGGTGTTTAGGGTCGGCATGGTTTGAGGACCTACGCGCCCTTTTTTTCATGGCACTGCAAGCTGCTAGGGCTTGCCTCTGGTGTTTAGGGTTTGCGTGGTCTGAGAACTTACGTGCCCTTTTTTCATAGCACCGCAAGCTGCTAAGGTTTGCCTCTAGTGTTTAGGGTCGGCATGGTTTGAGGACCTACGCGCCATTTTTTTCATGGCACCGCAAGCTGTTATGGCTTGCCTTTGGTGTTTAGGGTCGGCGTGGTCTGAGGACCTACGCGCCTTTTTTTCATGGCACCGCAAGCTGCTAAGGCTTGCCTCTAGTGTTTAGGGTCGGCATGGTTTGAGGACATACGCGCCCTTTTTTTCATGGCACCGCAAGTTGCTATGGCTTGCCTTTGGTGTTTAGGGTCGGCGTGGTCTGAGGACGTATGCGCCCTTTTTTAATGGCATCGCAAGCTGCTAAGGCTTGCCTCTGGTGTTTAGGGTCGACATAGTCTGAGAACCTACGCACCCTTTTTTCATGGCACCGCAAGCTGCTAAATCTTGCCTTAGGTGTTTGGAGGGATGCTCAACTGCACTGTTGTGGTAGGAGGCTGAGTTCAATCGTCCTAATAAATTTCCACAAAAAACCAAATATGTTAGTGTAATATAAATTACAAGTTTAAGATTTGTAAACCTGAGCTGTTCCACTAGAGTGTGGCGAAGGCTAGTGACACACGAGCAATGTTCGTGGACAGCCATGCTTTTACATTGATGAAAGCCCAGGATTCATGCGGTTATCAATTGGTCTATTCTGATGAAGACAGAATAAGATGGTCGAGCTAGGCTTTGTAAGCGATATTCCTTGCTGCTTGGGTGATTTCTAGCAAAGTATATGCCAGGGAAATTTTGCTACTTCTTCCCCGACTAGGATTGTTTGCTGTTGAATGATCCTTGCATGGAGAAATTGTCCATCCTTGAGTGCTTTTGTGGTAATAATCTTGCACGGTTGAACTGCTGAATTTTTTGCTCACCGAGAGGTGTTGCTCTTGTTATTTGCCCAAGGAGCTAGTCTGGTTTGGTAGTAATGAAATGCTTTTATTGCCTACCAAAAGGTGCTGCCTGTCACGTACACAGCTAACAGTTGGGAGTTATTATCTACACTTGTGTGGATCTGGTGAGATGCTTCTGGCGAGATGCAATACAGTTAACGCCCTAAATATCGTGAGGTGCTCCTGATGCGTGAAGCTTGGTCGCCATGGGGTTGTGAGATGGGTTTTCAGTAGGCGCCCAAAATCTGGTCAAGGAGCTTATGGTGCATGAAACTTGGCAAGGAAGGCTCCATGCGGTGAGTAAGTGGTGAGGAGTATCCCAAGAGTGGGCAACTGGCAAGCAGCATCTTGTGAAGAGGAACTTCGTATGGAAACAACTCTTGGTAACGAGAATCAATGGCGAGAAGCTTTCATGGCGAGCATTGGTGCTTATGGTGAAGAGCTCTGACAAACTCTATTGTGAAAAAACTCAATGGGCAACTACTTTGTTCTGAGTTGCACCTCATTGACTGTTGCAACTTGCAACCTGCTTGAGGGGTTCGACGGTTGGACCTTCATAGCCAATTGTAGTTGAGCAAGCTGCCCACGGTGTTACTGGCGAGAACAGCGAGGGACTTTGGCAAGCAGCACCGTGAGGTATCTAGACCTCATTGCTGGTGACAGAAATATCTAGCGAAGCAGATGGTGGTTGAGCTGGTTCCCTCGGGTTGCCCGCCATCATGCTCCCAGCGTTCCCACGGTGCACAACCCTCATGGTGTACTGCTGCAGCAATGACAAGTTGAGAAGAAAACCACTATAATGGAGAATTGCCGCTCTAGTGACAGAAGACGCCAGTGAGCTTGACAGTGGTTGGCAACAAGCTCACCAGCGCATGGCTTTGCTGGTTCCTCAGCTGCTTGCCTTCTCTTCTTGCACTATGGCTAGTGTGAGCGGCTCCCGTGATGAAAGAACTACCCCGTTGGCAATAGGAAACTCTGGCGGTTTTGGTGGTTGTCGGTGGTGGTGCTACCAACTCACAAATGCAATGTGTGGGACTCTAGTATCTTGTTTTCTATTTCCCATACGGTGCACGGTGTACATGCAGTGCACCGATGCGGTGAGCGGCCAATGGGGGTTTCATCGCCATTTTGTCGTCTATGCGTGGTTGCTGGAGTCAAAACCCCGCTGGTTACTATGTGGGGCCCGTTGCAAAAACTGCACGAGGAAAAGAGAAAACCAAATAGCTTGCGTTCTCTACCTATTGTGCTATGCAAGGCCGATGGTGTTCGGTGGCATATCCTTTGCCTTCCATGTGGTTGACTTCAGGAGTTGAGGAACCACCCCCACCGGCAAAGGAAATTATCGACGATGTGAGTGGCTGGCGATGAGCTGGCCAGTGCATGGAACATGGTTTTGGTGGTCCTCCAGTTGATGGGTGGTTTTTCGCATGCTCCTGGGCTTCTGGAAGGGAGATACTGGTGAGAAAACCACTGTTGGCTCATTCCTGGTGCTCGGCCTAGTGGTCGAAACTGTTCCACGCCAGTCACTGAGGTGATGGGCAACAAGCCCGCCATGCACAGTGAGCCCCGCTGGGGGTTGCGTTGTAAGCCAACACACGAGACCATGCACATTACATGTTGTGCATGGCACCCGTTGAGTTCGTGCCCACTTATATTTATACATATATATATTAAAAATGATATATACATATACGCACGTTACGTATGGGATCATATACATATATAGGATATGTTTTAAAAGATTAATTTTGAAATAAATGCAAGGTGGAGGTACTTATCTTATATTCTGTGGGCTAAAGAGTTATCCTTCAGGTGAGAAGCAGGTGGGAAAGATCCTGTTGACTCCTTCTGGCTCTTCAACTAGGCAGCTGACCTATCCATTCACCGAGTAGAGGAGGTGCTGGGCCCTTGTGCCTGTCGACTAAGGCCACTGGGAGCACGATTGTCTTGCCGAGGCATGAGCATCTGGCTTCTGGTCCTTCGGCAGCGTGCGTGGTGCGGCTGAGCTCACCAACTGCTTACAGGGTGCCACAGCGAGTAGGGCTACGGGGTGGAGGAGTGCTGGTGGCAAAGTCCGCCGGCAAGTTCTGTGGTGGTCGCTAATAGCCTCACGGGCTAGCGAGTCATTGACGGGTGGCGTTTCTTGCAGCGTGTTGCCCACCTCTGCTTGTCGGATCCGGGTGTGCCACAGTGTGGGAAGCGTATTGCTGGCAACAGAAAACACCAGTAGGCCCATTTGTGGCCACCGGCAGCCTCAACCGTCCCTAGGCAGCTGATGGGTGGTTTCTCACATGTTTCGAGCTTGGGGTTGTTCGCGGCGAGACACAGGTGGGACGTCCCTTTGGCTCTGTCCTGGTGCTAGATCTGGTGGCTGGGACTATGATGCACAGAATACAGGGGTGGTGGGCATGGAACCTGCCATGCACGACAATCCTCAAAGGGGTTGAGTGGGTGTTCATGCCATCGGGCCATGCGTGAGCACGTAACTTGCATGGCTTAACCACCCAGTGCCTGGTGCATGCTCATAATAGTCCCCTTCGTTTCGTGAGTCCCTCTGTATGTATATACATATATATCTGTCCTTTTGAACATGATCTTATCATCCAAAAAACCTAGTATATATTTCTGTCATGCTCCCTTATGGATCGCAGTTTGATAACGTAATGGTTGGCATGTGAAAACCACGTTAAAGTTTGTAAAGATCCTATAGACGACGCCACTGTTAAGGACGTGTTTCACTGCCACCTACCACATGGATCACCTGCAACAAATGAAGGGGCGGCACTAGTTGCCCTGTGGAATCTCTAATGCCAAAGTCAGAAATATAATATGAGAGTAAGAGTGTATAGTGAATCAAGTTAAGGATTTGTTACCTCCTGTAAGTTATTTATAGAGGTTATTTTCTTGGAGTGATTGGAGTCTAATTAGCCTCGTGAAACCTTTTTCCTTATAGGAGTCTAAGTTATGTGAAGTAGTTCCCTTCTAGGAATAGGAGTCTATCTCCTGTTAAGAATCTGAATCTGTTTTCTCTTAAGAGAGTGAGTCGATCTGTCTTATCTTTTTTTTATTTTATCTCTTAGCTAAAGTTGTGGAGATGTAAATATCCCTTCCAAACTAATTTATCATCTTTACACCTAGGACTTGGTGTTTCTTAAGGTATAAAAAATTAATTTCTGTATGGTATTATTTTTTAAACGTGTTTCTCAAATAATTATTTTGAAACCTAATGTTTTTGCTCTTACTTCACTGCTTTTTCTCTGTTTTCAGAGTGTTTCTATGAATTTATATAGTCTTATGATGATGTGATAGAAAATTCTCTTACAATAAATGATATAGACTGGTTATTTTATTTATTTATCTCATGATTGTCATTTCTATTCCAGGTCTTTAAATTTGATTAACACTAGAAGAAGATTTTTTTCTACTATAAGTATATAAAAAATTATATTGAGTAGTCCTAGATCACACACTTACTTTTATCTTTTTTTATTTTTTCTGTTAACAAGTGTTTGGTACTGTAGGACTGCTGATTATAAGTAGAAAAACTCTTAAGTATAATTAGGTCTCTTAAAAAGGGAAAAAATCATCCTGGATTCATCCTTATCCATGGTTCAGAGTTGAGTAAATTTGCTTTGATAATGAATGTGGAGCATTGGATGTTTAAATTTCTAGTTTTTGTGAACCCGCCTCTACAGGTGACTATTGGAACCAAAAGATTACGAGAAATTACATATATAAATGCAATTTTTTATGTTAATAAGTTTGCTTTAAATTATATAAATTAGTTGTGAAATGAATTATAATAAAATAATAATATAAAATATACTAATTCTCCCTGCAACGTGCCAAAAGTGTTGATAGGTATTAGGTAATATAATCCCGAAATGCAAACTCCAATGCATCATGATTTAATCACCATATTATTTAATTTATGTCGACACATACGGAACATATGAAAGGCTAAGCAACTTCGATGATATCGATAAACGCGTAACTTGCGTTTTCAATTCCTTTTAATTAATTCCTCCTCGGTCGTTCACCTTCAAATTTCGGAATATATACGATATGAAAGCAACCTTATAGCCGAGTAAAACTCAACTTCCATGAAGTTACGCGGACAATAACCCACACGAATCATGACAAGCAAAAAACAATACTGAGAGATCAGAGAGGGACATCAGAGATATATAGAGAAGAAATTGCTAAGCAAGTGATCCATCCGTCAAGTCAAGCTCCAAGTGAATTTCCTAGTATTGTTCTGTAGGCCTATTTTCTTACGCGGGAAAATTAATCCCAAGTGGCAGATCAGCGTAAAATGTAACGAATCTGCGCGCATTAATCCTTAATTAATTTGTCTTTTAGCCTGGTGTCGTGGACTAATGTCAGACTCGAACCATGCCAAACTAGGGAGTTATAATGTCTACGTATTATCTATATATGGGGGACCCATTAAACGTGTGGGACCGACCGCCTGTATTATTTTTTAATTTTAAACAAGTTCCTATTGATGGAGTATTAATTATTTTGTCGGTAGTTTTGTTTATTGATTGTTTTGTTATTTTCAAAGGGCGTAATAAGCTTATACTAATTAGATCCAAATAGGTTTTGTGGGATATGGTACAAAAGTAAGAACTCGACTACGTACGATCATGCCGATTTTTTTACCTTTTTATTTTTATTTTTTATGGTTATCTTAATGGTTTAGGTATCGGAATAAATTATACAGATGATTATTAGAGTGAATTCGAATGAAGATATAAACAAAGGAATCAACAGTGGACTGAAACAACTTCATCATATAATCATACATTAAGGACATTTATGTATGAATTGTTTTTTTAATTTGTATGGTATCTATGCGAATATATATATTATATGACTACGAGTTATAAAAATTGATGACGTGTTTCTTTTAAAATTTGTGTGATCGTTAATTTATGGAACGAAATTCTAAACTTTTTGAACACGATTTGTGGAAATTGGGAGTTTGAGATAGCACAGGCCTAGCGGACTGAACAAAGTTGACCACCTTGCATCTAACCATGGTGGTCCTCATGCTGTTCGAGAAAGCTAGCTGTTCCCAAGCAGGCAAACCTCAAAATTTGGAAGTGTAACCAACGCCTAAATATTGGGTTTATGTCTGGTTATAATTTATATGTTTGGGGTTGGCAAGTATAATATGGTCTATATATATATATATACATATGTTATATCCAAGCAGGCCCATTTATTGAAGAACATAATCCGGGCAGGTCCAGTCCTTATCTTGTGTGAGTTGTCACTCGTCAATGTATGGTTGTGCTAATTTTCGGAAGTTCCAAAAATCAAAAAATATAAAATAAAGAAAAATATTTGCCATTTGAACGGAGACTCATAAGAGGGAAAGTGATTCTCTGGTTATGGTAGATGAATTTAAAGCTGAAGGGGAGTCATGTCCCTTCTGGGGCCCTTCATTAATGAGATAAAGGAGTGAAGGTCTTCAGAAGCTACAAAATTCAACACATTGGGCATGTATGGTGGGATTTTCTTCCCTACTAATATTTCACTAATCATCTCGTTTGAAAAACAGTTGTAAGGCTTTTGATTGAATGAAGAAGATGTTTTGCTTAAAAAAAAAGAAAAAAGAAAAAGAAAGAGGGAAAGCTGTGTGGTCTTTCAGATCAGCAGTTAGCTCATTTCTATGCAGAATCTTACTCTCTGAAGAATGACCATGATCTCTTTAAAATCAGCAAAATGCAGCTATATTTTTTAGGTCAACTAGACTGTCGCGAGCTGGAATTTCATGGGAAACCAAAAGCCGTGAGATTTGTTAGGCCCGACAAAACAAATTGGATTGGCGAAGTTCATCATATTATATTAAAGATTAAAAAAGAAAAAGTGTACCTCTGTACGTGCTTGTGAATTGGCAGCATTGTGGGAATCAATGTGGCATCAGGCGACATGAGAATGGCAAGAGGTACTAGGTGGTCCATCTCCATCATCTCAATGGAATCACCGACTCTTCGCTGTTGATCGCAGCATATTTGAACAAAATTTGGCTTTCGCGTTCCACTTCAAGGGAAGAATTGCGGATACAAAGTAAACTTGCTCTTCTTGTTACAGTTACGCCAATAAAATAAATGAAAAATTATGCTTATTATTCTTATTTTCTACACTATACATTTGTTTTTATTTTACTTTTTCACCTTTAACAAATCTATGATATGGGGATAATAAGCAGATTCGCAGAACAACTCTAAAAAAAAATTTAAGCAACCGCCTTATCGGTGCTATATATTATATTATTAGATTTAGATAAATGGGCCGGCCCTTTTGAGTAGATAGAGTTGGTTGATGTTATCTGTTTTGTATATCTGATCGTCTCTACTTCTTTGTAAATTCTTGTAATAATAATGCTGGGTACAATACTGGAATTTTAGGCGAGAAAATTGCGGGTAAACAGTAATAATTGTTCATGCATTTTTAATAGTGCATGAACAGTTATTTATATTGAAATTATATTTGAGTCGAGTTTAAGTGAACGGTACCCAATCATGTTTGACGCGATTATTAAAACATCAGATTCCATTTTAAGTTATTCTATTTTACAAATTGACATGCAAACACATAATTTAGAAATTTTCAAATAAAAAAGATACAGGAAAGAAAAGACCTAATCATCTCTTGAAAATTTTGGGTAACTTGTTCTACCTGAAAACTTCTAATCATATTTTAACCTGTTGCTGTAAATTGATTTAAAGAACAAAAAAGAAAAGAAAGGAAAAGGATAATTCTATTGAGGAAAATTAATTTGTTTTTTGAAGCTATGGGAATTGTTTATTGAACATTTCCTTATGAAACCTTAAAATAGCCAAAAAAACCGACAATCCAATTAATTCACTAACGTCCTAACATGATATAGCTTGTTCATATTCCTAAATTAATGTTACATCTCCCAACATTTTTGTTGCTCAGTACTTGACTTGGTTCGCAGAAGGGTATATTGGAAGAACATGAAGTTTAGGACCTGAATGCAACTCATAAAGCCCGAAAGCTTTATAAGACACTACAGAAATGGCCACCACAATTGCCTTATTAGATACATACACGTCTTAAGTACATTAATATTAACCGACCAAGTTAACCAAGTCCACCCATATATATATATCAATGCATCTACAAGCAAGGTTGAAAGTGAATTGATATGAACTGAGACAACACTTTTTGCGTGAAATCAAATCGTTATAATCACGCGGGACTATCCTCTCCTGTTTCCTCCTCCTCCTCGTTCTCCCCTGTCAACTCCTCCAGCGATTTTCCCTTGGACTCGGGCACCAATAAGGTAAAAACCACACCCAACATATTGATCCCACCGAGCATAAGGAGTGTATTCTTCACTCCAATACCAGGCGCGTACCCTGCATCTGTGAGATGTGGGTTTGTGTTTTGAGCAGCATACAAGAACCCAAATGCACCAACAATAGCTCCAGCCTTCCCGGAGGCGGCTGATATTCCGTGACAAGTAGCCCTTAACCTTGCAGGGAAAATTTCTGCAGGCACAATAAATGTGGTGGAATTGGGTCCAAAGTTAGCAAAGAAAAAGGTGAGGGCGTACAACAAGATAAACCCGATATGGTTGCCCTTATGTTTCCAGTGATCGTAAGGGATAGCAAGCGCAAACATGAAGACGGACATGAAGAAGAAACCCATCAATTGGATTACAGAGCGACCCCACCGATCAATGAAGGCCACAGTAAACCAATACCCTGGCACAAGACCGCACAAAGCTATAAGTGTTTGTGCCTTTGCAATCTTGTAAACCTCTTCAATGGCGCTCATTTTTGGTGGCGATGGAAGCCATCCAACGGCAGTGAAGATATCCTTTTGGAATAAGTTTTGACTATAGTAGGCAATGTCCAACAAAAACCAACAAGTGGCTGTTCCAACCAGGTGAAGTCCATGGCGTCTCGCAAATTCTTTAGAGAATAAGCCATAGGGTTTCTTAGTAATCTTATCTACCTTTTCTTTTTCCACTTCGAGCTCCACCTGTAATACACTAGACATGTCTGCCGCTGCCTGCCTTGCATTCTTGGCTACTAGGGCGGTAAAACGAGCTGTCTCCGGCATTTTCATACGCCAATAGAAAGTAAGGGCAGCCGGGATGGCTCCAATCATCAGGACTATGCGCCAAATGTAATCGGCTTGGTCTGGCAGGGAGGCTACTGGATCAACATCGAATGGTGGAGGCTTGTACTTGTTATTGAAAGCGCTTGAAATAATTAAAGCAACAATCCCACCAGCTAAAATTCCGAAGCCTTGCATGGCAAAAATCGCGGCGATAAATGCCCCACGAGTCCTTTTGTTTGCATATTCAGACATGATTGTAGCCGACAGAGGATAGTCTCCGCCAATGCCAAAGCCAAGCCAGAACCGAAAGAAACAAAGCGTGGTAATTATACCGTTTCGTGTGTGCCCAAAGGAGAGCCCCGAGCCAATGGAGCTTACTACCATGAGAATGAGGGTTAAACCATAGACCTTCTTGCGGCCCAATTTGTCACCTAGCCAACCGAAGAATATCTGCCCAGCAAAAGTGCCGCAAAACGCAACTCCATTAACAGCGTCTGCCACGTTGGGAGGCAAAGAACCTGGTTTTTCGCCATTTTTTGTGTAGTATATGCGGCCAAGTAACTTTGAGACGGTGCTTATGCAGAAGAGATCATATGCATCCGTGAAGAATCCCATTCCGGTGATTACAATTGCCTTGAAATGGTACAATTGGATCTTTGCAGAATCGAGTGCATCCAGCACTCTCATACTTTCACGACCCATGGCTTGATTATTCAACTTTTAGTATTTCCCTAGCTCCTACGATACCATAAATTTTCGGATAAAAAAAAAAACGACACAATTAAAGAAAAGAAACGAAACAAAAACAATTAGTGATATTCCTGAAACTTGTTCGGAAGGGTATATATCAAGAGAAAAATACTTTAACTACAAAGAGTTTACATAAAAGTAAATTTATAAATTGATGTCACTTGAGCTTGTATGTTAGATTATAAAGTTATTTTTATTATAAAGTAAATATAACGAATTCCATGATCTTTGTAGATATAACGAATCCTATGATCTTTGCATACGCGTATGTTTATTAAAACTTTAAATACACCGCACCTCTGTCTCTAACAATCCATGTTCTTTCACCATATGTTTCTAAAATATATATATATATATATATATATGCACATAATTTTTCACAACACTTTACGCAATAATATTTTAAGAGTATGGGTATTTTTGTAAAATATTTTATAAAACTAAGATCATGTTACAAAAATATCATTATTTTACAACATGTGTAGTGAAATATGTTGTGAAATGTGTTGTGTGTGTATAATTACTCATAAAATCGAAGATAGGAAGTTTGCTATGATTCAATGCAATTGAGAATAAAAGTTCCATTTCCTATCACTCCACCGAAAAAGGACAGACAAGGTAAACTAACAAACCAATTAATATAAGAGTTGTGCTACACCCATGAGGATGTGGTACGACAAATTCTCTCAAGAAGGTTAAATGTGATTTTTTATTTTTTTCATACAATTTTTTTATATTCTTAAATATTTTTTAAAAAATCATAATATTATTTAAAAAATACTTAATTACTAAATAAAAAAAAAATTAGCATCTAGACCCATTGTTGGGACACAAACCATTTCCCATAATATACCTACGCAGTAGTTTATATAAATGACTTACATTGGCATACCCCAGAATGTTCAATGTGGGACTTATGATGCGTAGCCTATTAACTATTAAGAACTTGAATGGACAGAGCTCTCAGTTCTGCCAAACCATCATAATGACCTTTACTTTCCATGAAAAGGTAAGCATGCATTCAAGAGCATTTAGGTGAAGTGGTTCTAGAATACAAAGAAGACAGTTCCAACAAGCAGGGAATTTGTCTGCTTTAATTTACTGCATTAAATCTAACAGTAAACAAAAGAGGAAGACAGATAAGGAGAGAGACTGACCTGCTGCTTGAAAATTTCCTGATGGGAGTCTTTGTTGAGTGGTTGTCGGGGGTGGAGAGGAGGAAGAGAAGTCCTTGTTATATATATAACTCCTCATGACAACCTAGAAAACCAATTCATGACCACCTCCTCCATATGGTCATGAAGGCATGGCGCATGCCACCTTAATTCATCCAGGCAGGTCATGAACGCTTTCCCTGGTCACAGCCTAGCTAGCTTCTAGTTATTACTTTGGATAACTATGTAATATCTCTCAATCTTCGACTGCACCATTTAAAACCTAACACATACTAACGTCTTAAAAGCTTACACTTTTTTTACATATTATAACATCTTCAACGCATTTTGTTATTTTTTTATTTGCCTCCTGAATACACATAATTCTTTGCATCCCACCTATCAGCTCTCGGTTCACAGCATCAAGTAAATCCTTCAATTCTTCTGTTATAAACCATTTTCTGCACAATGACCTACATAGTGATGCACAATAAGCTTATCTAATTCGGCATATATATAGCACCTATATCAACTTTGTGAGTGTGTAAAAAGTCAAAGATTTTATTTTATTTTTTTTATTTTAGAAAGAGGCCGGTAAGGCTTATTTGGTTTCACATATGGTCTCAACTCATCTCATTCAAACATCTAAATACCATTTAAACAAAAAAAACTTTTCAATTTCAAATTTTTTAACGTTTCAACTTTTTCATTTAATTATTACCTAATCATAATAACTTTCCCAAACTTTCAAATAAAATATAAAAAATAATTCAATTTTTCCAAATACCAAAATAAAAATTATATTAAAAAATTAGATTCTAACAATATTTTAACTATGAAGAATTCTACTCATCATTCTCACACCACACATCACACATAATTTTTTATTTTTTTCTCTTACCAAATTTGTGATATATGAATGATGAGATGAAAAGCTCAATTAATTTAGGAAGAATAAAACTTTTTAAAAAATAAAAATAAAAATAAGTGTGGTGTGTAGTGTGTGAGGATAATGAGTAGCAAAACTCTTTACCTTTATAATATTTTTATCAAAACTTTTATCTCATCTTTCTCAAAACTCTATAAAATATCTTAACTCAAACCATTTTGCTAACTATCTCATCACTACTATTCACAGATTTTTCATCTCATATTGTCTCATTTGTGTAACCAAACAAGGCCTAACATGTAAAAAGAGGTCCCGGTTTAAAATTATAAAAAACCTCAAAATCAAGAGATTGAACAACAAAAATATATCAAAGAAAAGAAGAGGAAGATTTCTCATGGATGGGGCACATGAGTGAAGATATTAAAATTTTTTTAATGGGTAGGAAGGAGTGGAGAGTGAGATACATACCCAGAGAAGGAAATAATGTAGCCCATTTACTAACTAAACATGCTTTATCATTAGAAGAGGAGGGTCCACCTGTAATTACATGAAGTGCTTCGATTAGAGACAAAGGTTGTAATTAATGGTAGAAATATGATATACAAAATATAGGAGATTGAATTTCAAAAAAAAAAAAAAAACAACAACAACAACAACAAAAAAGATATATCCTTTAAGTTCAAAGCGAAACATTGAAAGTCGAAACTTCAATATTATAGCAAGCCGATATGTGTATCTTGCATGATCAGGTGAAAACCATGATAAAAGAAGCAAATATATATGTCAATATAGGTCCGAGTGAAGTACTTGCGTTAAAAGTAGGAATACCATATAGCTAGTAATTCCATTAATGGTTCTCGATCTGATCAGCTCAAGTTTCAATGTCTCTCTAGGTTTGGATACAAAAAGCATTTCATCCCATCTCATCTTATTATTACAATTTTTTTAAATTTTCACACAAAATACAATAAATAATTTAACCTTTTCAAATCTTAAAACAATAAAGATATTAAAAAATAATATTCTAACAATATTTTATTCAACTTTCATTTTAACTCATTTCATCTCAATTCACTATCCAAGCCTTACTAACTCTATTGGTTTTTATATATAGATTGGTTTACATACTGTGAAAAGCTCATTGATTTTTTCAATAAAATGAGTAGACAAAATCAGTTATAGTGAATAATAAAGTAGTAGAGACAATGTCTCTTAACTTTTTAACAGATTATAAGAATTATTTTTTCACTTAATCATGTAGACCGAACTCGAACTCAGATGCTCATACTCTTTTTTATTTATTTTTATTCTTTCCCCTTTTTTCTCGAATTTAGTAATTAATATTTTTTCGCCTACCCTTGGTAAGAGGGCGACAATTATCAAGTCATTGCATATTTCAGAACGAGGAAAATCTTTCGAAGTAAAAGTTTGCTTTTTTTAAGTAATTGCTTTTAATATCAGTTTCATACTTCAACTATAAGTTGTCAATGTATACGGCTGAGTACTCTAAATACGATATACCTTAGTTGGAAATAATTTTCGCACTTGTAACAAACACTTTGGGTTTACAACTAAAAATCGAGCTGGGCTTGGATTAGGAAGGAAATAAATAAACCCAAATCGGATTTGGGTCAGCTTGGACTGTGTTTATAATTATTCAAACAGGTTGGATATGGATTGGGCTATAGCTACCCAAACCGACCTGATACATACCTTTTATATTGCCAAATCTAAACGTCTACGACCCGTTGCTAATTCTATTTATATATATAATTTAAAAAAAATGAGATGCATAATGACTTTTCCTAGCTCTCATCTTATAGTGTCATAATCACAATTCACAGCAGACCAATCGAAAGATGTTTCACGGTAGCCACTCCCACACAGGCAATTGGTGATGGAGATAAGATTCCCAACTCTCAAGTTCAAAAGTCAACAAGAATCTCCCCATTACGAAAAAGCGAGATTGTTTTTTCGTCCATTTCCATTGTAGTGCTAGAAAGAATACGCATAACAAAAGCTATCTAGAGTGAAGCCCTTCTTTATGTCTTTATTAGGGGTGAAGGACCACTCTGCAAGTCATGCACTGGCTTTTAGCGCTTACTTTGAATTTGTATTTGAATACTCAAGTATATAGCAAACACAGCAAAAGATAATGGTGAAATCTGGTTAATTGAAGTTCACTTTGGACGTGCTTAAAGTTAATGTGAAGGCGAGTTGGGACTAGTTTTGAGTGGTCCATTATGGAATCTTGCACTTTATATTGCTACGAAAGTCAAATAAAAATTTGGCTGAGGTCCGTGCGAGAGAAGCATGAGGATATGGACGGTGACAAATGGTGCAAAGAAGAAAAGAAAATTCCTGGTTTTGGGACCATGGACGGCAACGTTTGTTCCTAATTGTCTTATCCCACGAACATACATAGCGCCATCCCTTGTCATTTGAAATATATAGGCCAATGACCAAATACCATTTTAGCGACGACTCACATCGACTTTTTCTCTCTATTCATTGTCATAGACAAACAAAAGTTTGTCTTCTTTTGATTCATTGGATCTCGGTTAGTAATGAAACGAAAGCATCACTTCCATGGTGGCCCCAAAATCATCTACGAAAAGTTGCGGTAGAACTAATGCATATGCAACTCTGTAGGCAATTGGGCAACCAAATTCAGTCGAGTAATTGTCGGCGAGCTCGCTAGTTAACAAGCTGGAGCACAGAACATGCTTCTAATATCAGTCCAAATTGAAGCAGAGCCCGATAGATCCAACTATCTAAGAGTCTTAACTTGTTTCCGCTTGATCACAAATTACTCCGACCGAAAGCTCTGATCTCTCGGACCCGAGGTTTCGTTGGGGACTGGGGTGTCATCTCAAAGCTTACCGATGTTGACATCGATTGTCATAGCTATACATCCGACCTAGCCAATTAGTGACGAGAGAAATTCTTGGATCATCCAGTCCAAACATCTGGACCGAAAAGGCACACCTATTTTTAATGGTAAGAGGACATCGTGTAGGCTTAGAACACGATAAAATCCGAATGAATATTCAAGCTCATCCTGATCCGACTGATATCATTTAAGTTGCGGCTTTACTTTTGGAAGATCAAACCAATGCATTTCCACTTGAATTAGAAATCTAAGAATGACAAACACACAGCTCGCCTGAATTTTAAGAACAATGTGACAAGTCAATTTTTCGTCAAAAGCTGCAAGTGTGAATAATAATATATGGAGAAAAGCTTGAGGAAATACGAAAATAACAAATAAAAAACTGAACAAGATAGGGAAAATGAAAAAACTCTAGCATTACTGCACTCCAACTAGTATTGTACATGGGAATGGGAAAATCGCAGCCTTCTGAAACCTTTGCAGTGGAATATCTTTTGCATCACCCTTCAGATTTCTTGGACAAACACTTGGGCGATGTTCCACATACCAAAAATTAAATTTAAAAAGAAAAAAAGAAAAGCTCTCTCCTTCAGATTTTTCCTTAGCGAATTTCTCATACCTTGGCACCAAGAAACGACTGAAGGAAGGGGAAAACAGATTGAAGTGTTAGATAGGACCATTAGGGGTCAAATGTATAAATGTCAAAGTGCAAGGTAATTTCTAGCCTAATACATAGCAACAAGAAGAGAAAATCTCTAATGAATGAGACAACCACTTCAGGAGAACAGTAAAAGTTTCAAGTTCATGAGAGAGCAAAGAATTATTAAGAATATAATACAAATAATTAAATCTAACTCTTCCCATCACATGTGGGCCCAACTCCCTCTCAATGAGTGGGCCCAACATGTAGAATATTTAATTAAATGAGATAAAGTGTAGAGTCAAGGTTTGAATTTAGGACCTTTGCTATGATACCATGTGAAATCATCACTTATCCCAAAAACTTAATTATTTATATTATATTCTTAACAAGAATAATGAATGTAATTTGTAGCAAATTTTGATAAAGAAAATGGTGTCAAACCCTACAAACAAGTAAACCATCCCCAAACAATATCATTTGGGCACGAGATTCCCCACAAGCAAGGTAAATGAAGCTTCCCGCTATAAGATGCACCTAAATTGGACAGCTAGACCAATGATTTCTTGCATCTCATAAAATGCTTGTACACAGTGCGCGTGGGGGGGGGGGGGGTTGGTGTTAACATATGCAACTTTACGAGAGAAAACACAGTTTTGAAATTTTTTAAGGCAAGAAGATTAGCAAGTCCTAAGAATGAAATCTGACCTTCACTGAAACTAAACCTGGGAATAGTTTTCACCCATGCAGGGACACTTTCAATAAGGGTAACTCTGTCAAACAGGGCACAAACGGCATGGCCTAGAATACTTAATCTATTTGTTCACTAGACGTTCTATTGAAAACATTCTTCAGTTATTTTTGTGTCATGGTAAATTCACTTATAGTGACCTACAAAAACAAAACAAAAAACAAAAACAAAAACTGAAACTCTCATCTTGGACACATTGAAACACTTTGGGATGTGATAGGAGTGAAGAGCTATCAGAGACTGCAATAACTAGATGGTAGTTTTTTTAGGGCATCATGAATTTGAGCTTGCACCCGGGCTAACTTGAATCCTTGGTAACATATAACATAATTGTGGGTGCCTAAAGCAACAAGACCCGATCAAATTTATATTGAGAGCCAAGATAATCGATCAAATTCTCTGATTTGTTTGACCCAAGATTTGGTCAAACAATGGATCAATGTTTGATAGTAAAAGATCTGCATGCCTTTATTTATTTATTTTTGTTAGAGACCTTTATTTTTCTTTTTCCAATTTTTTTTTTTCCTTTTTTTTCGCAGTTGGGGGTGCAGGAAGAAAGCAGATCATGGTACTTCAAAATGCTTTCAGGAGGATTATTTGACCAATTATTTTGCAGTGTTTTCCGCCCTCAGATCTGTACTGGTAATGAAATACCATGATCTGCTATGCATAAACATTGACCTTTCAGGAGGGTTTGTTTTATATCAGTAGTTGTAAAACTTTCAAGAGGTTATTTGTCACTATTACTATAAGATAGGCGAGTTGGAATAAAAATACCTTTATTTTTGTTGTAGTACCAGGCTTAGCTGAAGATGTGTTCCCAAATGAAGGCTTTAATATTTGGAAAGAGCACATTAGAGTCTCATCTATACTCATAATGGCACCAGCATTGTCAAACTCTCCACAATAATTAGGTGCAGAAAATATGGTTACAAGTTGTCTACTAGCAAAGAACTCATATCCATCTTCCACAACCTGCATATATAAAAACTAATCAGAATTTAAAGGCATTCTTGGTCGTCTGATTGTGTTTAAAGTGAAAACACATTTCAAACCTGGTGAGCTCGGCAAATTAAGTCGATACCATGCTTCTGAAGAAATTCTGTCACTGTATCAGCACCAAAGGTATAGGAAACTCCCCTATCATTTGTCTGCCACCCCTGAATATCTTTACTAGGATCAGACCAGAGAATATCACATAGTAAACCAGTGTCTGGAACTTCACAAGGCCTCTGCAAATTCCTTATCTGATCCAAATTGTGCAAGTCAGGAGAAAGTCCCCCATGCATGCAGAGTATCTTTTCATCAATTAGAGCTGCCACGGGTAGGCAATTGAAACAATCTGTGAATATTTTCCAGATTCCAACGTTAAATCTTCGTTTACACTCATCGTAAAAACCATAGATGCGGTTTATAGAAGCACATTCGTGGTTTCCCCTCAAAAGGAAAATGTTGTCTGGATATTTTATTTTATATGCAAGGAGAAGGCATATTGTTTCCAGGCTTTGCTTTCCACGATCTACATAATCCCCCAAGAATAAGTAATTAGAGCGCGGAGGAAATCCACCATACTCAAAAAGCCTCAGAAGATCAGAATATTGACCATGAATATCCCCTGGTAAAATAAAGGAAGTAACATATAAGACATATATTCAAGATTATCTTACTAACAGCAGGGAGAAACAGTAAAAACCGTAAGTAAATGAACCAGCACTCTTATTTTTTACAAAATGACTCTGACATGCAATAACCACATGCGCCACCATAGATAGTGAAGATCCTATGCCGGTGTATTGACGCGTCCTTCGGTTGCTACGTTCCTATGCTCCTGCTTTCCCTAACCGATGATCAAGACAAAGTGATCGTGGAAGACTTCTACAGCCAGTCCAGACAAACAACTTGCAGCACACACCCGTCTCACTGCGACTTTTATTAAAAGTTTAATAGTCTGTTTATCAGACTATTCTAAAACCACTTCAAGCAGCTTCCCCTTAGTGGGAAATGAGTGGGAACCAATTTTTGGCTCCAAATCCCTCTTTTTTATTTTCACTGGTGTTGCGTTTATTTGTTTTGGGATGATTGTTGGGGACTTCCACCTCATTGAATCTTGAATCATGTAATCCTTAGTTTATCTATGAATCTACTTGCTTAAAAAATATATATATATCTATATAAAGGCCCAAATATACGGGATATATACAAGAGCATCGCCTATGCATGCTAGACCCATAAAGATAATAAGCCTCAAAATATAGGATACTGAATCTACATGTGAGATGTTCAATTTCCATCCAGAGCTGTCTTTGGGGGAAAAGAACAATAACTTTGCACTTGGAGGAGTCAAGTGGTTGGACTAGAAAACACAAAGAATTGGAGTTATGTAATTCGAATAAATAGGGAATTGCAACATTAACATGCATTTCAAAGTTGACTTCCACGGCAGGAGCTGGGAATTCATTTTACAGTACTGGAAAACGTGACAAAAGAAAGAGGATAGACCTAAATCATTTGATCTTATGGCAATTATCCACCTAGAAAACATGTAAATGTAACAAGGAGGGAGGTGGAGGCGGAAGCATGGGCTTTGGAAGATTGTAAAGGAAAGGGCTTTGAAAGGTTATGTAATGACCCATTTGAATGCCTGAATAACATTTGGTGGTGGAATATTTTATAATCTCAAAGAACTAGTTAAGGTTACAATTGGAGAACTATTTAAGGTTACAATTGAAGTCCCTTAGAATAATTACAAATCACAAGAGCTTCTTCCTCCCAATTAATGTGGGATCCGATTCACTACCGCATTATACTAAATTATAGTCATTATAATCTCCCCCCATTAAATTCTTGATGTCCTCATCAAGCCATTCCATTGCAAGTGGCACAGCTCAAGTCTCATACTTCTAATTGGAATTGATTTTGATACTATTTGTAATTACTCAAGGAAAATCGAAGCCACATTTGGGCCTATACTCCAAAAGTATAAGTCAAGGTTACAATTGGAGCTCCATAAAATTATTTTAAATTACACCATCTCCCAAGCATTGTGGGATCATGTTCACGACCATCTCATATTAAATCAAGGGTACTATAATTAAAAAATTAAAAAAATATTTTCTTTCTATAAAAGTTATAAAACCAAAATCCTTAATGCAGCTAATTATTGCACAAGAAAATGTACCAAATATTTGGGCTTTTAATTGACACCCAGAAACTTGAGCAACTTCCTAAGCAATTCCAGCCTTTTTTGTTTCAAATTGTCCTCATTTCTGTATTTTTTTTTATAAGTAATTGTCCTCTTATCTGTTATCAGTACAAACACCAAAACTAAGTCTCAATCAATATTCTGATTTTTCTTTCATGATTTGCTTTTTTTCCCTAGTCCATGTCAAGCAACAACAAATAAATAGTCATCCTTTATTTCAAGCTAAAAGCTACCTGCTCAAGATAGCATGCAGAAAAAGAATTATAGCAGGGACTGCCCTGTACACCGGCATGCAGGCCAAATTTAGACTAGAGAATATAGTTAAATGTCCAAAATATACACCCAAAGCCTCAAATATACCTAAGGTGGTTCATGTATATGTTTTCATAAGGAAATTTACTAGCAGAGGTATGAACACAATATAGTGAAAAATAAGCAAATTAATCCATACCCAGGACAGAATTCCCAACGTCACGATGATATTTTGTTAATCACCAACATCAAACGAGAAATTTATTTCTTCTGGACATCTATATTCGTCTCAGTAGCAAACGTTTGAAACTATTTCAGAACATAGCAATTTCCCTCAGCAGCCACAGCACTTTTTCTTTTTCCTTTTACCTTTATGCCCGTATGTATTGAAGTTATTCCGTGCGTACAGCTTATGATAGGATCATACTTGGAAAAAAGAAGAAGAAGAAGAACACAAACTGAATTCACACCCCCAACACAAAATTCCTAAGTCAAACTCAGAATTTGATCCAGGCCCAAATCAACACGCACGAAAAATATCATAATCCGAATTTAAACAAGAAAAATAGAGCACGGAGGGTTCATGAAAAGATACCGCAGATCTTGATGGGAGCTTCAAGCTCCAAAAGATTAGGCTGCCTCAAAAATATGTCCTTAGAGACAACGCAAAGCTGCTTGATCTCAGCCTCAGAAAGCAGGACCTGCTTCCCCGGGCTCCCTCTAACTTCAAGCAGCCTATTAATTACATCGTCCAGAACTGCAGTTTCCATATCTGGGTTGTTCTTTGACCGCCAAGATTTTATCTTCTTCAGACCAGGGGACAGAGCAAGGGAAAAACAAAGAAGAAGAATAAAGAACAGCCACTTTTAGATTCTTCTTGGGTCGCAATTGCTTTCATACGTTTTGGAGAGAGAGAGCTTTAACGAAAGCCAATGAATTTGATAGTAAAGAATATATTCTTCGGAGAGAAAAGGGAAGAAACTAGAATCCCAAAGAGCGAGAGCGAGAGAGAGATTCTCTCACACGAAAAGCGAAAGAGAGAGAACTGGCTTAGGGGAGGATGGGCTGCCAGAAGTGGGGAGAATTGTGAGTGCGGGACCCCAAAGAACTCACTCACTCGAAGACAATGCAGGCCGCCGAGGATGACTCGTGTAGCAGTGTTAAAGTTGAGAATTTGAACATTTTTACGCACTCCGAAATTTTAAACCCGGAATTAGATGGAATCATGGAGGTATGGAAAAGGAGAATCGACTCTCGCAGGATCTTTTGCAGTTGTGGCTGGCAATTGATCCACTTGTTTTTTTTTTTTTTTGAAAGAGATCCACTTGTTTATTTAAGAGCATTGGCAATGAAATATGTATATATAAAAGATATTTTTGATAAATATAAGATAAATTTAAATTTTGATAATTCTATTTATATAAATTTTTATATTAGAATAGTTATTTTTTTATTATATAATAAGAAAATAATATGAGATGAATTTGATTTTGACTATTCACATCAAATTTTAACATTGAATTATTTATTTATTCATTATATAATAATGAGTAATTATTAATTATTTTTTTAATTATTAATTTATTTTATTTTATCATATTTTAATATTCTACCTATTATATGTTAATTAGTAATCGTATTCTAATTAAATTATCTAGATGTTTGTAGATATAAATGGAAAAAAGAGAGATTGTTATAAAAAAGTAAAATATATATTTACTCATTCAATAGTAACTATCAAATTTGGATTTCCATTTACAAATACTATAAGTCAAAATCAAATTATTTGAATTTACATAATTTATTGTAAGCCCATTTTCATCTCTAATAACTAAAAAGTATAATTTTTTTACATATAAATAATATAATGAGAGTGCTCAAATCGTCCCCAGGCGTTTGTTATTGTAACAAGATTTTTGTACGACGTAATGACATATCTATTACAACCGGTAGTGGAGTCAATCATTTTTCTTGTGCAAAGTCTATTTAAAAATAATTAATAAATATTTATAATATATTTTGTATAAGTTTCTATTTTTATTGATAACTCATGGTTTTCATATTTTCTCATGTTTAGAAATAAATCTCATCTAGTCTCATTTTATCTTTATCGTAAATATAATTTAAATACAAAATTTTTAAACTAATCATTACAACTTTTCTATCAAACAAAAAATTTAATTTTTTCAAATCTCTAAATAAAAATAATATTATAAAACTATATTATAACAATATTTTAACTTTATAATATTTTTTATTCAATTTTTTTTCTCTCTTTTCCTAAAATTTAAAAAATACTCAACTTAAACTATCTCATTACTATTCACAAACTATCTTACTAATATTCACAAAATTCTCATCTCATCTTACTTCTCAAATACTCTTATAATTTTATTGTCAATGCTATTAAAAATATATCTATCCAATTTATGTAACAAGAGAATTATTTATCCAAGCATTCCCATTCGGTTATGGTTTTTTTTCTTTATTTATTCTTTTTCTATTTCTCTATTTCTTGTCTCCTCTTTTTTAGAAGTGGGCAGCGCGATCCTGCACCCCGCTGCACTATCCTGTTCGTCCCGCCCCTACCCATGTGGGGCAGGGGTTTCATTCCGCTTATGCAGGGGGCCCCGCCCGCACCAAATGCCTCCAGCAGAGGCAGGGGATGGAAGGGGCAAAGCCCCACTCCGTATTTCCCTCGCCCCGCATTATATATATATAAACATTTCATAAGTGAAACGACGTCGTTTTGTTGTGAACAAAAATGTGCTATTTCATTACCTATTAAGTTCCCCCCTCCACACCCCCCCCCCCAAGAGAGAACCCCATTGGCCCTTTCAGCCTTCTTGAACTCTCTCATGCTCTCTCTCTCACGACATCTGAAGACTCTATGAGACTCGCCATCGCTCCATATTTTGTTGCACCAAAGGTAAGACTTCGAACCTCGATTTCTCCTTTTTTTTTTTTTTTAATTTTGGATTGGAGATTGGAGGGAGGATGGGTTGAATCGGAGATGAAGGATGGGAATGATTGTGAATTTGTGTGCTGTGGATTGTGATTGTGCATGTGTTTGAATGAATTGTTGTCTGTTGATTGTGATTGTGTGCACTGTGCATCTGATTGTTTGAATTTTTTTTATTTTTTTTTTTGTAGTTTGTAGGTTTTCAGATTTGGAACCCTAAATTAGTTTAAGGTTCAAATCCGAAATTATTGAAACCCCCTAAATTGATTTAAGTGTTTAATCTGAAACCCTAAATAAATTGATTTAGGGGTTTCAATTGAAACTCCTGAAATTTCAATTGAGGGGTTTCCCTCTAAAATTTCAATTTAGGGTTTCAATGGATAAATCATTATAGTTCTTTGATTCTTTTTTTTAGAAAGAAGAATGGTTTTGAATCTTTGATGACCCCTTTTTTTGTTTCTTTTAATACATTTAGCTAAAATTTTGTACTTTCTTTTAAAACTCTTAGAACTAGAAAACATTTTTTTTTTATTGTTTGGTGCATTATTTCGTTTTTTTTTTTATGTCTTGTGGTTTTGCACTTTGCCTTGTTTTTTCATGTGTGGTGTATTATTATGATTTTTTTTATGTCTTATGTTGCTTGATTTTTTAATTTTTATTGTGTTGGAGAATCAAGATGATCTTTTCAAAGGGATTTCAGTGATAAATCTCCTACCCCAACCAGTACCTTTGCCCCTACCCCAGAACCTAACCCTATTCCAACCCCCATGGGGAGTACACCTTGCCCCGCCCCCAAGCCCACACAAGGCAAGAAACTTGTTTCTATAGTTTGATCTCACTTTACCAAACTAGATGGTGGTGACCTCAATAACCCCCAAGCAAAATGTAATCAGTGTGGAAAAATATATAGATGTCACTATAAAAAATATGGTACATCCCAATTAAAGGTTCATTTAGAGGAACAATGCAAAAAGAGTCCACTATTAAAATCCTTACAGGAGAAGAGTCGATTTAGATTAGATATTAGACTAAAAGAAAATGGCGGATGGGAGTAGTGGGGGTCCAACGTTGAAAGGGTCTACGAAATATAATTCCGATGAACATAAAAAGAAGTTAGCTAGTATAGTTATCACAAACAAGCTACCATTTCAGTTTGTGAAGGGGAAATGGTTCTAAGAACTTGCAAGAATTGTAACCTAGATTTACACTTCCTTCTAGCCACATTGTGGCAAAAGATATAAAAAAGATGTATAGAAAATATAAAGATGTTTTAAGGGGCTAATTGGCAGGTTTGGTAGTTTGCCTTAGTACAGATACTTGAACTTCCATCCAAAATATAAATTATATGTCTTTGATTGTGCATTTTATTGATTTTGATTGGATTTTTTACAAAAAAAATTAGTAAGTTTTGTCAAATAACCGATCACAAAGGTGAGAAGATTGGAAAGGCCTTGGAGACCGCAATAAAGGAGTAGGAGTTGGCATGGATTTTGATAATTTTGGTTGATAATGCCTCGTTTAATGATGTCGCCTTAGAATATCAGAAGACTTATCTTAGAGAGGAACATAAGATAGTCCTGGGTGGTGAATATTTGTATGTTAAATGTGCTTCACATATATTAAATTTAATTGTGACTGAGGGGTTGAAAGATGTTGATAACTCAGTTACACGAGTTTGAAAGGCTATGAAATTTGTAAGATATTCTCATTCTAGATCGGAGAAATTCAAGATTGCTGTGAAGACTCTGCGAAAATTGCGGGCATAACATCGAAAAAAGGTCTTTGTACTGATGTTTCTACTAGATGAAACTCAACCTTCTTGATGTTGGAGGCGGCCCAAGAATATAAGGCAGTCTTTCAATTATTGGGTGATGAAGATATTCAATATGTCAAATACTTTAATGAGTACGGGGGATTATGAAAGTCTAATGATGATGGTTGGGAGGTAGTTTCTGCTTTTGTTGATCTTCTCAAGCTTTTTTACGAGGTCACATTGAAATTATCTGGTTCTTTGAACCCTACATCCTATGAGTTTTGTCAACAAATATGTAGGGTGAAAGAAAAATTAGACAACATGTGTAGGGGTTCCAATCTACAGACATGGGAGATGGCATTGACCATGAGGGTCAAATATGACAAGTATTAGAGAGATTTGGGTAGACTAAATATTTTGTTATATGTGACTATTATTCTTGATCCCATCTCAAGATTGATGGCATAATATATGGTTTGAGACTTGCGCACGATCAGGCATGAGCTGATTTTATTGGTGATATGGCCTGAGATACCCTAGCTAAATTGTATAATGAGTTTACTATGATTAAGGGTGGTACTGTATCTACTACACCTACTCAACGCCTCTTCCAGACACCGGGCAACAAAGAAGTGTAGATTGGCGTAGACTAAAACCCTCTCACATAATCCAACACTAGTCCATCAATCTAAGGAGGCGAAGTCAAAGTTAGACAACTATTTATCAGGGGATCTTCTTCAACATGATGATGATTTCGATATATTAGGATGGTGGAAGGCGGCAGCAAAGAAATATCTCATCCTTTATGAGATATTTTGCTATATTTTGGACATCCCTATTAGCACCGTTATCTCAGAGTCAGTCTTTAGTACCGAAGAGCACATATTGAATCATTTTTGTAGTTCATTATCTCTTTCAACTGTAAAGGCATTGATATGCACATAGAGTTGGATGATGAGAAATTATATTCATGAATCATTTTTGTAGTTCATTATCTCTTTCAACTGTAAAGGCATTGATATGCACACAGAGTTGGATGATGAGAAATTATATTCATGTTCCAGATGTTTTAGATTTTAATGAGACCAACGAAGATGAGGGTGGTGATTAGCTTGGATCTGAACCACCAGGTAATTGTTGTTTTCATTTTATTATTTTGATTTATTTATATTCATTTTGATTTCATTGGTATTAATTTTAGCATTAATTCTTGTAGCAACACATGAGATGACTCAGACGACGTCTACCTTCGCTGCAGTATGACTTTGTGTTAAAAAAGCCACCATTGCCAATTTGCCATTCGCCATAGTCCATAGGTTTGTACAATTTGTAATTTGTATACCATTAGTTGATTTTGTTGTGTTTATATAATTTTTTTAATTGTACAGTATGAATATGTGCAGCTCAAGCCTCAAATATTAATGAATTAATAAAAAGACTACATGCCTAAGCCGCCCCAAATGTCACAATCAAATATTCAAATAGCTTTCTTAGTATCTTTAGAATATTGAAATTTACATCATTTATACATATTATGTATTTAGTGATTTGTAATATTGATACAATGTCCCTTGGGTACTTTTATGTTTGTAATTTTGTAATTATTTAGTCTCAAATTTTGTCATAACTTAGTTATTATTATTAGCTTATTAGATAGTAGACTAGTAGTATATAATAGTACTTCATTAGTTCATTTGCTTTAAATTATTAAATTTGTATTATGTAAATATTATTTTTCTTCATATAACTTTTTTTTAATATAGTTTTTTAACCTTTTTTTTTGTACTTCTAATTTTATAGGTCCAAAATGGCTTAGAAATAGGCTTATTTCAGCAGTTTCTGGGCCATTTTGGGCCCCAGAAACTACTTATAGTCTAAAGGCCAAATAGGGGGCATAGGGGCAAATGGATTAACCCCCTCACCCGCATCCGGTTATTCAGGATAGGGTACCCCACCCCCACACTTTGAGGGCGGGTAGGAAATCCTCACCCCCGCCCATGCAAGGGCGGGAAGCACCCCTACTCTTTTTCACTTTGTATTTAGGACTTTAGTTTCTACTAGTAAATATGTTAAGAATGTACATTTTTAGAATTAATTATTAGTTTGGACTTTGTCCCAGATATTCGGTATCAATAAAAAAGATAAAACTTATTTTTATTTATTTATTTTTAGTGACACTAAATATTTTAAAAATAAAGCCAAGCATGTAACTTGAGGCTTAGGTGTCTTTGTTATCCGACTGCAATTATTTTTTCTTTCAGAGCACGTAGTTAATATTAAGATATAAATATAAATAATCAAATTTATATCTTTTGATCAATTTAAACTGTCAGAATAAACGGTGATTTTTTATAATTCTGATAAAAAAAGGGTGCTGTGCTTGATTTGTACAAGTTGGGAAATGTATGACTCCATATAAATTTGTTGATTGTTGCAAGTCCAAAGTGAATAAGTTTGGGCCTAAAATGATGCAGTTGTCATTACAAAATAAATGTGCGGCAGCTTCACAACATCGGCCTACAATACTGAGAGTGACTGGGTTTGGTTCAATTCGATGTCAACCCTCGAAACCAAACCAACTCAACAGGCGCAAATGGCCCATCCATGCCTTAACAATAGATGTGCGGCACACAGTTAAAAATCACATGAAGGAAATCAAATGCCTCACCTGGTTGATCACTCTGCTCTCTCCCATCCTTGTTTGGGTTGGGAAAAATAAAATCACGTAGCCCATCATTATCTATTCTAGATAATGCCTTCCATTTTTTTTGGGTTGGGAAAAATAAATTCAATTTGTCATTAAAAAAAAACACTGTGTGCCGTTTTGATAGATAAAATCACTGAAAAAAAAATAATAGTTGTTTTTCTGCCGTTTTGAAAAGGGAGAAACCATTTCTACGATGAGTGGAGAACGACGGTAGGACGGTAGTGGCTACATCAGAGTGGGTCACTGTAGGTGGCTGCATGGTTGGCGCCGAATTGCTGGTAGCAGCAATGGGTGTTGGAAGCAACAAACAAGGAGCATAATTGGGTGGGTAGCAACAAGAAAGCGAAAGTGACTCGAGAGGGTTTTAATTCCAATAGAAATCGTGTGTCGTGGTCCTCACAGTCAAACATAGTCTAATGCTGAAATGTCATATTTTAATTAGATGCTATTAAATGGCTTAAAACAGCCTTACCCCGTTCCAAAGCAGAACTCCAATACAAATTACAAAATATGTTTCTCATTGTTTAGTGCTTCTATAGCTAAAGGCAGGACTCGTTAGTTATACTGTTAACTTTTTATTTAAAATTGAATAAAATATTATTACAATATATTTTTTAATATTAATTTTGTTTTAAAATTAAAAAAATTAAATTATTTATTAAATTTCTTGTAAAAATTTAAAAAAATTATAATAATTTAATAAAATGAAATAAATAATTTGATATTTAGTAATCAAACTAGCTTAAATTATGCTCAGATTTTGCTTTGGTCTTTGAAAAGAACAAAAGTTAATACAGTACAGGTGGCACGAGGACACAGGCACCCGCCCATTATAAAAGGCCCCCCAAAGTGACTACACTTGCACATCCCAACTCCCAAACAACGTCCCAAAATGCCCACAAAAATGTACTCGCTGATATTGTTTCTTGGAGTACTGGTTCTTCTCTCCACTGGCTCCCTCGCCCAATATAAACCTCCCGGTCCAAGACCACCCGGTCCAACACCACCCGGCCCTCCTCATTCACTGGAGGAGTCCTCTTTAGAAGAAAAGACACTAGCCTTCGGTGCCAAACTTCGGACCAAAAACTCCCTCAAAGTTTATCCCACCGACACCAATTAATCATGAGTCTCTTGATCAGGGGAAAAAGCCTTACCCAGAACACAAGCTACCGATTAATCCAGTTGATCAGAAGCCTCCGAAGGGTGAACCCAAGTCACGGCGTGTGCCTTACCCATGACACCCTCCAGCAAAAGATGGTAGAAACACGCCCTAGCCATTAATAGAGCTTAGCCGCCGGCTAATCGTGTGTATGTGTGTGTAATAATAAGAGATGCAAGTACAGGTATTAATTATCCGCTCTTGCGACTCGACCGGCAACAGCTTAATTAAGACGTAAGATATATTAATTTGCTGCTATATACTGTAAAATACTAGTGTGTACGTACGTAGTGGGCTATGCTCAAGCTAGCTAGCTTTGTAGCTTGCGATCACATGAACATGCCTGCACGTATGTTATATATATGTTCTTGTTGTGTAATAACTAATTACTGTCACGCATTAATATATATCAGCATGTGTGGAATTTATTATCAGCGCTTTCTTCCTCGTAAGTTACGTTTTTGCATGATCTTTGGCTTTCTTGTATCGTTGTAAAAGTTTTTACTACCATACGAACTGCTCATGTTTTACTGCAGGGGCCGGGAGATCAAATTAAGCTTCAACGAATATCTATATATATATATGACCTATTAGCATTGTTCATTTATCTTAATTTTTAAAATATATTCTCAAACTTTATTTTTTTTATTTTACATACTGAATTTTATAATATATTATATTTCAACTTATATATTTTTTCTTCCTATCATTAAAAAAATCTTTTTTATTATTTTTAAATATTTCATTTCTACTAATAAATTTGCAAAATTTATATTTTTTTATGTATAATGTAATATAATTTAGTCATATCACAAAATAAAAAAATAAAAGCTAAATAAAAATTGAAAATAAAATCAAAATAGGAAAAAAAATGGATAAAAAAAATGCTTTTAATATATTTTTTAGAAGAAAATGAAATAGATGTGTTTTAAATGATGAACAATCAGGATGCAAAATTAAGATCAACGTGGTCATGTTGCTTAAATTGCTTTAGAGCTAGCGTTCCATGTATACGCGTTGAATTGAGAAAGAGAATAATCTCTTATCATTTCATGCAGCACCGGTTTGCCCATCACGGACTGACAGATTAACTCTTGTGGCTGTCATTGCAACGATGATGTTTATTTTTTATTTTTTTAAAAAACTGATCATCGGTATGTTCTGATCCAATCCAATAATGCAGTCAAGAAGATGATCATTACTACAAGTGCTTTGTTACTCACAAATCTTATATACCACGTATTCATTTTTTTTATTTTTAAAATTTTTTTTGAATTTATTTTTTTTAAATTAATTCAATTTTTATATTCATTATTCATATACTAAACATATGATAAATATAGAAAATTAAAACAATTAAAAAATAGATAATGAGTGACGTATAAATTTATGTTTAGAATTTTTCTTAATACAACGTTAAATAAAACATTTTTCCACGTGGATTCGTTCTGTATTGCCTCCTCTCTCCTTTTTTTTCATATGAACTTATCCCGAAAACTACCGAAACTGTCTCTTCTCACAAGCAAAATAGAACCCTCGATCTGACAATAATTAACAATAATTCCTTCGCATTCCCAATAATGAACAATAATAAAAAAAATTACGTACAAAAATCAAAATAAAAAAAATATACTGTAAATGAAATTTACTCCCTACGTACATATAGTGGTTACTGTAGTAAAGTGTATAATAGATAAGAAAAATGCTAGGGTGCTCCTTCTCAATGCCCCTCAAAATGACCGCTGGTCATAAAAATATATTTTTATTTAGTGATTGAGAAAGTGATTTTAAGTGTATTGATATTTTTTTTATTTTTTAAAAATGTTTAAATATATTAAAAAAATCTATAAAAAAAAAATTGTGCATGCAGTCAAAATGAGCGGCAAAGTAGCACCGCTCAATACATAAACCCTTAACAATACTCTTAAATAGATGCGAATGAAAGATGAACGTACAATATTTTCGTCCAATATATTTTTTCCTGTTTTGCCCTTGATTTTGTGACAAATTTACTTTTTGTTCTATTTTTGTTATTTCTCCATCAACTGGCTTTTTTGTCTTTCTCTACCTTTGTATGTTTCTAGCCTTTTTGTGTTGGTTTAGCAAAAAATTATACTCGTGTAGACGAAAGCAAGGCAAATGCAAACACAATGTTTTCAAATTTGTACAAATTCACTATATAAATCATACCCAAATATACGAAAGGAAACCAAATCCAACAAAATCTCGCTCCACCAGCTGGAGATTCCTCATATAAACTTACACCCAGATCTGACGGCAACCATTTTTGTCATGTTTGTTGAAATCTTTTGGACTATTGTGGTTATTTGTAGTGGACAGTTGAGTCAGGGCTAGAAAAAGAGAGAAGTCTGAATGACTCGTGGTGCTTCTGTTGACTCGTTGAGTAACGCTATCAGTGCACACACAGAGAGAGAGAATGTTAGGTCCCAACAGGAAATTATAAACACTAAAGCAATTGCCCTCTTCGGGTGAGAACGTACCACACGTTTGAATGTTAACACTTGAATAATTTTTTCATTACTGAAATGATGGTTGCTTTAAATAAGCCAAGCCATGTACAAGGAAACCGAAATAAAAGGAAATGAGAAACCAACTGCTGGACACGCACACACACGTAAAAACAGAAAAACAGAGCACACGAAATAAACATGCAGAAAAACAGAGTACACGAAATAACAAACTAAATACGCAGTAAAAATCACTCTAACTGTCAATGATCCGGTCCTGCAGGTGACCTAGTCCACCCCAACGTAACTTTCTCATTCTTCACGTGCCCGTAAGCATCTCTGCATGCATGTCGCACGCAACAAGCTTTTCACGTTCAACTTGAGTTACATACGTTCCATGTACCTCACGTCCATCCTCACAAAATGTCGTGGCCTAACAATACCTCCCCCATTAAGTGGACCTTGTCCTCAAGGTCCACACTTGGAAACATGTCCAGCAGCTTACTCGTAGGCTCCCATGTCGTCTCCTCTGTTCTGCCGGAAGATGCTTCCATTGGAGCAAATTTATTCCACTGCACCTCCACCTTGGTCAGCCTCCAATGCTTGTTGATCAATGATTTCCTCCAGTATCACGTTGCCAGTTCCCNTTTTTGTGTTGGTTTAGCAAAAAATTATACTCGTGTAGACGAAAGCAAGGCAAATGCAAACACAATGTTTTCAAATTTGTACAAATTCACTATATAAATCATACCCAAATATACGAAAGGAAACCAAATCCAACAAAATCTCGCTCCACCAGCTGGAGATTCCTCATATAAACTTACACCCAGATCTGACGGCAACCATTTTTGTCATGTTTGTTGAAATCTTTTGGACTATTGTGGTTATTTGTAGTGGACAGTTGAGTCAGGGCTAGAAAAAGAGAGAAGTCTGAATGACTCGTGGTGCTTCTGTTGACTCGTTGAGTAACGCTATCAGTGCACACACAGAGAGAGAGAATGTTAGGTCCCAACAGGAAATTATAAACACTAAAGCAATTGCCCTCTTCGGGTGAGAACGTACCACACATTTGAATGTTAACACTTGAATAATTTTTTCATTACTGAAATGATGGCTGCTTTAAATAAGCCAAGCCATGTACAAGGAAACCGAAATAAAAGGAAATGAGAAACCAACTGCTGGACACGCACACACACGTAAAAACAGAAAAACAGAGCACACGAAATAAACATGCAGAAAAATAGAGTACACGAAATAACAAACTAAATACGCAGTAAAAATCACTCTAACTGTCAATGACCCGGTCCTGCAAGTGACCCAGTCCACCCCAACGTAACTTTCTCATTCTTCACGTGCCCGTAAGCATCTTTGCATGCATGTCGCACGCAACAAGCTTTTCACGTTCAACTTGAGTTACATACGTTCCATGTACCTCACGTCCATCCTCACAAAATGTCGTGGCCTAACAATACCTCCCCCATTAAGTGGACCTTGTCCTCAAGGTCCACACTTGGAAACATGTCCAGCAGCTTACTCGTAGGCTCCCATGTCGCCTCCTCTGTTCTGCCGGAAGATGCTTCCATTGGAGCAAATTTATTCCACTGCACCTCCACCTTGGTCAGCCTCCAATGCTTGTTGATCAGTGATTTCCTCCAGTATCACGTTGCCAGTTCCGGCATATCCCTCCAAGAGTAACAATTGTGTTGTTTGGCATTTATGTCCTGCCGTGAATCGCTCATTGCAGTTGAAACAAAGACCTTGAGACCTTCTCCTTTGCATTTCCTCCCAGGATAAACGCCGGACTGGAACAGTTGGAGTAGCTGGACCCACACGAGTGGGTTGGGGAAGAGTTAGAGGAACTCTTGGAGGTGGTGGTCGGATGAATCGCTGCTGTCGTGCGATCTGATCGTCTTTCATCCGAGCTAAATCAGTGGCCTCCTTGAGGGATTTTGGCTTAAACATCCGAATGCCATCAGAAATTTCGGTTTTTAAGCCACCCATAAACGTACCCACCCATGCCTTCTGTGTCCATCCATGAACTTTGTTGCCGAGCTTCTCGAATTCACGTTGGTAATCCCGCAATGTCCCCAGTTGTCTGATCTTTGAGAGAGCTTCATCAAAGTCTTCACAGTCCGATGGCTCGAAGCGAGCCTATAATTCTTCTTGGAACCTCTCCCAAGAAATCACACGTCCCTCTTCTTGTAACGTCCGACGAAGCCATTGACACCACTGATTTGCTTCCCCTTCAAGGTGGTAAGCAGCTATGGAAACCTTTTGGTTTTCAGTCGTGCCTTGGTATTCGAAGAACTGTTCGACACGATTAAACCACTCGGTTGGATCATCCCCTGAAAATCGAGGGAATTCCAACTTTGCTGATTTGGAAGAGATGATTTGCCGACCCCCATCATTTCCTTCTCGCTGTGGATTACCATGGTTGGGATTCTCTTGATTAACGACCAACATAGTGGAAATCCGATTGAGAGCCTCCTCCATCCGTTGTAGTCCTTCTTGAACTGTACCAAGTTCAAACTCCAAGTACTCAATACGCTCCTTGTTAGTTCCCATAGCAAACCTGGCCTGATGCCAATGTTAGGTCCCAACAGGAAATTATAAACACTAAAGCAATTGTCCTCTTCGGGTGAGAACGTACCACACGTTTGAATGTTAACACTTGAATAATTTTTTCATTACTGAAACGATGGCTGCTTTAAATAAGCCAAGCCATGTACAAGGAAACTGAAATAAAAGGAAATGAGAAACCAACTGCTGGACACGCACACACACGTAAAAACAGAAAAACAGAGCACACGAAATAAACATGCAGAAAAATAGAGTACACGAAATAACAAACTAAATACGTAGTAAAAATCACTCTAACTGTCAATGATCCGGTCATGCAGGTGACCCAGTCCACCCCAACGTAACTTTCTCATTCTTCACGTGCCCGTAAGCATCTCTGCATGCATGTCGCACGCAACAAGCTTTTCACGTTCAACTTGAGTTACGTACGTTCCATGTACCTCACGTCCATCCTCACAAAATGTCGTGGCCTAACAGAGAGAGAGGGCTTGGTCTGACGCCATCCATCATCGAACAATGGCATATATAGTCGATGTTGCTAAAGCCACCCTGATGATATAGAGCCATCCTTGTATTTAGATGCTCTTCGATTTGGAAAGAGAGTAGATCGCCTAAGAGGAGCTAGGATACTATGGATACTGTGAGTGTGAAAGAGACTAAAAACTAATTATATATATGTGCACTGTCACCATTATATAATATGAACGAAAAAAAAAACACTAACATTCACCAAAACTGACAAATTGACAATGATATGAATAGAAAAAAAAAAAAAGTTAACATCATCTCGCATAGGCCTAGAATTAAAATTTAAAATAAATTCAAAAAAGCAAAAAAGTAAAACAGTAAAAAGCTGGCATAAGTCCCTGACGATGATTTGATAATTTTAAAAAAAACTCTACAAATTTTTCTATACTCAACGGGTCCACTGATATGATTTTAAATCGCAGAAAGAAAAGCAAACAAGAGAACGAAAAGACTGATACTAGATTATGTATCCCACTCTTAATCTAAGGATAAAGTTTATTTACATGGACGGTTTGGAGTTCTAAAGTGGATGATAATCGGACATAAATGAAATACACAGGCCCATTTGATTCCTCAATCGAGCTCAGTGAATTTCATTTTTAGCCCCCTTCTACCATCCAAACACCCATTTGAGCTGCATCCAATGCCGAGTTAAGTGAGTTTGTACTGTAGGTTGATGTAATTGCTCCTGCCAAATGCCAGAGATGTCGCCCAAACCAACAAGGCAATGGTTGCAAGAAAAAAGCAAGCTTTTGTTCATTTTGCCCTTACTTTACTCCATTCGGATGGCTGCAAATGCAGCTTTTGGAAAGTTTTTTGCCCTTATGAGCAATTGGCACCGCCAGACTATTTCTGATATATCAAATGAACGATTGAAATTAACGATGAGATTTATTTATTTTATAAATTTTTATAAATATATTTAAACTTATCTTAATATCTAAATACACTTATTTATCTTAAGTGAGTCTTATAAAACTCACTCATCTATATCAATTCACTACTATTCATAAAAAATTCAACTCAGCTCAACATTCAAACGCAGCCTAAGTTTCAAAACAAAATTTTTTTATTCTTAATTCAAAAATAATATTTTTCATTATAAAATAAAATGATAAATTTTATTAAATATTTCTTAAGAGAATAGAGTCATCTAAATAAGGATAGTTTTTAACATAAAATAACTTGATAAATATTAAATAATATTCCTAAAAGAATATAATCATTTAAATAAAATGATTTCTTAAAAATATATTATACTTGCGAGTCTAAAATATAAAGGAGTTTACTTGAAAATAAAACATTGTTCAATAACACTGCAAATACCTCATCTAAAATGATTTTAGACTTTTAAAATTTAAAATACTTGAGTCAATTTAAAAATCATCCACCAGATTCAAAACAAAGATTTTTTCTTTCTTTAAAATGAGTTTTTTTAGAAAAATGTTACTCATCATTCCTACACCACACATTAATATATGATTTATTATTTTTGTTGCTGATGTGTAAATATGCTGATGTGTAAACACACATATTTACACATCAATATATATATGTTTAAATAGAAGGAAAAAATAAAAAATCACATATTCGTGTATAATGTAGAATATGATAAATACACTTTTTCTTTTTTCTATAATTCATTATTCTTTAATTCATTATGCCTATTTTTTAAAGTAACTTTTTTGTTTAGAAAAAATTATGTAAAAATTAAAAATCGTTTTTATCCATAGATCTTTTAAAAAAAAAAAAAATCTTATCTATTCCATTTAATTAATTCTTTACATATTTTCATTATTTCATACAAGACTATCTACTCTATCTTCAAAATATTGCAACACAAGTTTCAAAAAATGAATAGATCATTTATCTTGGTATAGAAGTAAATCATTTCATTACAAGAAAAAGGATATTTTGCAACGATTTTAATATTGTTGGAAATAAAATCGCCGTAATAAGCCATCAATCCTAGTGTTTTTGTGTACACTACAAACTTTTGAAATCAAGTTTTGTTTATGGACTTTTGTAGCGATTTTTTCACTTCTTGTGACAAAAAAATTCGTTACAAACTAAATCACATGTGCACTTGTGAGTTGGGTTTACATTAAACCATATTTTGCGGCGATTTAATATGTTATTATGACGATTTTGTGCATCGCACGGTTAAAAAATTGTTTTTGTCATTGTAATTGAAGCGGCCTTAGGACGCCAAAGGCACATAATGCCTTTAATTTCCCCCCACTTTTTTCCCCCCATGTTTGCCCACGTCGACGCGTGAGCCCTTTTGCACTTCGGCCCACTACACCCAAAGCCTCCATTTTCATACCTTGCAAGCTCCACCCTACCTAGTGTTCTCTCACGGCTTGAACTCCTTCCACGTGAACTTTTGGTGGATTTTTCGAGTCCCATTTCCCGACATTTGCCTTATCCCACAATCTTAAACCCTAGTGTGCGCACGGCCTCGAATATTGTCTCTCTTTGGGAAGAAAGGTCCTACGTTTCTAGCTTCCCTTACCTGAGACGATTAATTATGTGCCTCCATTTCGATATAGAAGTTAATATTCCTTTGTTTTCAAGAACGATTGATCGAGGCTCTAAGTATCTCTTGTTGCCATTGCATTTATCTTCCCCCCTTTATGAGTAGGTTGCATTACAAAAGTAGCCATTTTTAGATGTACAAGAATTTTTTTCCTTTGTGAAATTGATGTGCATGTTCCTCTATTTGAGATTTAATGTTGTGTATCTGCCTCTTGTGTTTGAGCTACTCAATAAGTTGTGGATATTAAATAATTTTAATTCACCAAATAGAGATTATTTTTGCTGAACCAAAAGCTGTTCATTGACATTATTATTGGAAAAGGTCTTGTAATTAAGCTGTTTAATTAAAATTTTGAATTGACTATTTTAGATCATGACGTCAGTATACAAGCTAGCTATAATCATGTCTCTTGAATGTGACCACTCACCACTCACATGCTCAGCTGACCTTGTGCTCGGTTGGGTTGTGGTTGAAATCGTTTGATGTTGTGGTCTGGCATACGTAACGGCGTGTGAGTGGTGACAAGGTTGTATGTCTTGACAGGCTCTGTGCCCGAGCATCGAACTGTTAGGCATTCTCCTCCTCAGATAAAGGCCCCGTGTGAATCGCATGTTGGCCTATTGAAGGGTTCCTGTGTTGCATACCTACATGGATGGAATTAGTTCCTCTCGTTGCCCCTCTTCCTTGCCGGTGCTCGTCTTCGGGTGCTGGCTGGACTTTGAAGTTGTCCACGTGTTACCATGCACGCCTTCGAGTTTACGTTGGTTGACACACTTGTCATGAGTGCCTCTATATATTCATTCTTTGACTTATTATAAATATTATTTTTATTTTTATTTTTATTTTGGGAGTGGGCGGGGTAGGAGGGATTAATATAGATAAGTACTACAGACAATAGTGTTAAAAAAATTGAACATTCTCATACAGTCAATGGTTTTTTTTTTGCGGGGGGGGGGGGGGGGGGGGGAGGGAGAGGGAGGTTTGGGATTTAGTTTTATTTTTTAGGCTTTGAATTTTAGATGGGCTTAATGGACTAAATAATTAGCCTTTTTTCCCTCTAATTAATTCAAAATTTTTTCCCTCTAATTAATGGACTAAATATAAGCTTATAATTTGTTCTTTTTTCCCCTCTAATTAGCTTATAATTAATGCTAACTGTTCATAAAATTTTAATAACATAAATAAATCTTACAAAAATTAATTCAAATTTTGAGGAGCATTTTATTTCCCTTAATTTTTAGTTTAATAGGTAATTTAAAAGTAATAACACTATTTTAGGTACATTTAAAATCTGTAATGTAGTATAGTTTGTTTAGTTTTTTTTCTTAATTGTAAATAATGAAAGTCTATATTATAATTATATGATTAAATTATTTAAAACATAGTTCTATATTTTGTAAGTTTAAAATTATCACATTATATATATATTTTCGAAGTAACAAATATATAACATATGCATCAAATTATAACTATTAAAATGAAAAATAATAATTTATTACTATAGTTATAATTTTTGATAAGTTAAGAAATTATAGTTTTTTAATAATTTAAATCTGCATATTTATTAAAAGTTTTATAGTTTTGAGGGAAAGTGTTCGTAGTTCATTTACATCAGATCTTTTACTACATGTCATGGGCCAATTACGATATAAAGGAATTGGATATGAACGGAGTGAGAAATTCTTGTACTATAATTGCAACAACATGAATATTTTGCAACCACAGTAAATATTTTACTTCGTAATTTTAAATTACAAATTCTCACATTATAATTGAAACATATTAACTGTTAATATTAACCAATAAGAATCATTTTGTTAATTTCCGTTGCCGAGCTGTTCTGGAAGTAGATGATGGTAGTGGACGTATGGCAGCTGTTGTTTTGAGATTAATAGCAGAAGAAATAATGGGTTCTACAGCCGTTGATTTAATGGAACATGCATGCGTAAACTAATTACTAAATAAAACTTTTTACATTAATTATATTATAATTTACAAAAAAAATTATTAACTCCATTTGATCAATATCTTTAAGGCTATGTACGCTTTGTTTTTGGTAAAATGTCTTCCATCTTTTCATACTGTAACGTGGTTTTCTCCTCATGGCTTTGGGCCCAAAATGGGTCGACGGGGGGGCAAGAGGCAAGGTCCATTCCCAGTAGAAAGAAGTCCCATTAGCCTGACCCACGGGCAAGATGCGGGGAAGGGATGCGTCGACTAGGTAGCTCCTTGGGCGATGCACAACTTTTGAGTACTTGACTGCTTGGGCAAACACGAAGTAAAGAGGAATTCTTAAATATCTGACATTACTCCATCAATTGGCCACGGGAGAAACTGTCAAAATCCTAAGGCAGGAGGCCACGGGGCCATGCCCTGACCAGCACCTGCCCGTGCCAGGACAGCGCGCCAACAGCGTTGTTGGCGTAGCTTGATTGTCCACAGACTGAGCCCTTAGAGAATACTAGGCCACGGTCACCTTTCATCAGGCAGTGAACAGTCAGCGCGCGCTCGCAAGCGAGGTTGTCAAACCATGCTCAGCGCACGGCTAGACTGCACGCACGCACCGCACGCATGCATGGCTTGTGCGTAGGCACAAGGCTCATGCATGGCCTAGGCGCCCGCGCAGCGCACGCATGCAAGCCCACATTGGAATTGACGGTGCGGCTGCCTAGCAAGCCCACGCATGCTGGCATGCCGCTCAACGCCCTGGCTTTGGCCAGGGTCTTGCTGCTCAACGCAACCAGGCCATGCTGATCAAAGCCCTGGCTTTGGCCAGGGCCTTGTTGACTAACGCCCAAGCACCATAGCCTGGGCCATGCCAACCAATGCCCAGGCCCCACTGCCTGGGCCATGCAGCAGCTTGCCATACTCGAGACCACCACGGTCCAACCTAGCGACTCACCAATGGCGCCCAGCCCACACAACCTGGGCCACACATGCAAGGACTATGGACCAGCCAAGGCTAGCCCGGCAGGCCAGCCTGAAGACCCACGCATACAAGCAAGCAGCCCATGCTGTGAGTCACCCAGGCCACCCATAGGCCACTGACAGCATAAGGCCTTAACCAGGAGGCATGGACCCAACAACTATTTTCCTTTGTAATTTGCTTTCTAGTATAAGTTAGGCACTAGGACATCAGTTATCTTTATTGTTGAACCTAAGGTTTCAAGTTTTGTGTAATTATATATTTACACATGGATTTTGATGATAACAAATGAATTCAAAGAATGAATGAGTCTCAAGCTCAAGTTGTCCACACAATGGAGTCAAGCACATCAAGGAACTAAGCATGAGCAAGAAGGAAACAAATTCACATTAAAGTCATAGAGAAATGTTGTAAATCTCTTAAAAATTTGAAATTAGGATTAAGACTCAAAAATTAATATTTTATCATAAAGCATTAAAATACATTTTCCATATGTGCATGAATATTTTAAAAATTAAATTTGAAAATTTTGAAAGATAATTGATTGTCATTTTTCAAATGTGCATGTCATGATTAAAGGTTTGAACTTTGAAAATATTAAAGATGATTGATTGTCATCTTTCACATGTGCATGTTTTATTTGAATATTTTCAAAAGTGATTGATGCTTTTCTTGACTTATGCAAAAGGAAGATGCATTGGTTTGAATTTTTTGAAAAGCAAAGTGTGCTCCTTTTGTCATATGCAAAAAGTAAAAAATTAGGTTTGAATTTTTTGAAAAGCAAAGTGTGCTCCTTTTGTCATATGCAAAAAGTAAAAAGATTAGGTTTGAAATTTTTGAAAAATGAATGATGATGTTTTTGACATGTGAATCTTTTTAAATTTGAATATGAAGTCTCATATGCCTATAAATAGATCATTTGAGAGCTTCACATTTACAACACCAAGAGCATACAATATTCATTCAAGGCTTTCATTCTCTCTTCTTTAACCATTGAGCCTTAACTCTTGTTCATTTTGAGAGATATAGTTTGTGATGTATTGTTTTTATTTCACTCATTGAGGAGTGTTTTCTGATATCCTACCCACTATCAATTCTTGTATCAGTAAAAGGGTGTGTACAACCATTGTGCGTGTAGAAAGTGTTCTACACAGGGAATCGTTGAATCACCACGTGTAAGGTGATTGCAAGTGTAGAGGGTGTTCTACACGGATCCTTTGTAGCGGTGTTGTTCAAAGGTGTAATAGGTTTCTATCTCCACCTGAAGGAGATTGAATAGTGAATTCGGGGATCCTCAAGGGGTAGCTTGAGGCGAGGACGTAGGCAGTGGGGCCGAACCTCGTTAACATACTGA